>VXBB01016561.1:655095-666282 GCA_013399915.1 Illadopsis cleaveri
TGGTCATAGAAGGAGCTCAGGCTGGTCAAGCAGGACCTGCCTCTCACAAACCCCTGTTAGCTGGGTCTGATCCCTGGTTGGCCTGCATGCTGGCACTTAAATATAATGCCACTCAAGATGTGCTCCATAACCTTCCCAAGCACTAAGATATTGTTTTGCATTGCCATAAATCACAGTTCTAAAACAGGTTACAATAATTTTTCATAGAATAATCTGAATTGGAAGAGACTCACAAAGATCATCAAGTCCNGCCCCAGCCTGTGGTGCTGTCTGGGATTGTTGTGGCCAAAGCGCAGCACTCAACCTTGCCATACAATTGACCTCAGCCCATCAATCCTGTCCAGATCCCTCTGCAGAGAATTCCTGCCCTCCAGCAGATCATCACTGCCACTCAACTTGGTGTCATCTCCAAACTCACAGAGAGAGCACTCAATCCCCTTGTCCAGANTCACAACCATGGTGTTATTAGCACAATACTCTAAACAATTTTTGGGAAAAAGAAATCCCAACCCAAATGTAAAATAAAACAAAAGTATGAATATACTTTGATTTTACCCAAGTATTAGCCCACTGACTAATTTAGAAATTTAAAATAACAAGAAACTCTTGCAGTACTCTTTATTCTACCTAATAATGGTTAATTAAATTCAATTTACCACCAACAAGCTGCTATTACAATAAATGGCTAAATTTATTTACTAATTCAGTCTGGTGTAGTAGATACACCAATTATTTTTATTTGTTAGCCCAAATAAGGACACTTAAGAATGGTTATTCCTATTACAAGAAAAGTGAGCTGCATGGTGAGGGACAGAGCCATAATGCAGTCCCAAAGTTTGTTAAGTTCTGATGGTCAGGAGGCAAGACTGTAAAGTACAATATTTGTACTGCAGTCTTAGAGGAAGGGATAATTATTGTGCTTTCTGTGTTAAGTCATCCAGAAGCATGGAATATAAAAAAAATTTAAAAATCCAAGTCCCTAAAAGAGTTTACAAATCTGGATTCCAGCCAGACACAACAGTGAGTGAAGCAAGCAGATGGGAGAATAAGGGCTAGGATAAGGAGCAAGATTCTCCTGCTAAGTAGTAGTCACAGCGTAACACCTGCCTACTGCCATCCTCTTATCACTGCAGAAAGCCAAGTGTTAGTAGTAACAAACACTGTCAAGTGCCATGCTTTTGCAAAAAGGAGTGAGCTCCCAAAGTGTAAGCACTCAGAACAGTCAAAATCGCTGCTAGAATCACAATTTCTAGAATCATAAAAAGCGCCTGTGATTCAGAATAAAAAAAACAAGCAGCTACATTCTTTGTCAAAAATTTATGTTGCCTTTTACGTCTCCAGCAATTATTCTAGAAAATAACCCACTTTTCAAATGAAAGAAATAGACTTATAACTACTCAATAACATATAAATGTCAAACTAAAGGTAAACTGTAGGATATATGTACATACAGTAGAATACTGAAGTTCAAAATAAATCATTAAGAACAGAAATTCAAGTTTATTTTAACTCTTTTTCACACTAGGATTAAAGTGAGTCTCTTAATATTCACACTGACTGATTTGATAATTAATTATAACACACATATATGCAAATCAATTCAATGGAGTTTAATGCCATCACATTTACACCTCAAATAAGTGTAAATTACTTGTTCTTTTTGGCTGGAAAAGACTTGCTACTTCTAAATCACAAAATTTACTTATTTCCCTTAAATGTGTAGAAAACAAACAAACCTCGACATTTTGACCAATTTTTCAACTGTCTGGTTATTGTTATCTAAGAAACAAGGTGACTTCTTGCTCCCTTGCAATTACTGAAAATGTTCTTCAGGGAGACTTCTGTAAAAGACATGGAAAATTCTAGTCTTATTCTTTCTTTGCTGTGGAATTTTTTTTCTAACAATAAACTTTCTAGCTTAAGAAGACAGTTTCAAAATTAATGTCCTTTAGATTTTGCAATGGTACAATCCAAAAGGCACAACTTTCAGGGTTTTTTATGTACAAAAATAATCTAAAAAAAAAATCTGACTAACTTTATTTCCTTTGAAGATAATACTAAGACATTGGACTTCAGTAGAATGTAAAGAACAACAGTGTGCAGATCTGCTTTACGAAGATCATTGCATAGAAAAAATCTGCAGGTGGAAACCTCTGTACTTTCTGAGAGAAGGGCACCCTGAGGTTACTGAATACCAAAACTGAAAGAGCAGTATCAGGAAAACAATTAAGTACTTCAGAAAAGAATATTGTTAATTGAGTAGGTCAGACATTTTCTTATACTAATACTGCAGGTAAACAGCTGCCAGTGCAGCACTCACTTTTTAAATGCAAGCAGCAAGGACAAAAGATTTGTTCTAGTGACACTTAAAAATGCATACCTGAAAATTAAATCACAAAATAAATGCAGCACTATGTAGGTCCCACTGAAAATTTGGGTTCACCTGAAAAGAAGTAAAAAAATAATTCATTATTAGCTTATCTCTGTAGGACAATGCAATATTTTCCTCTATTTCCAGCATTCCTTTCTGAAGTGTACCCCACAAACGATAAAATCCTGTCAAATTAACAATTTGTCATTTTCTCTTATCACTGGAAGAAATCAGTTTCAGTCTGAGACCAGCTGAACTAATACCAATTGCACACATTTAGTATTGTAGGAATACCAATATATAAACCCAGTAAATACATTATTAATTCATTCAGGGCTCCTAGGTTTGTAAATTAAGAGGGTTATTAATGTGAGTTTGGAAGAAGTGTCTTAAGAGTGTCAATTAATTTTTAAATTGAATTTCATAATAAGAGCTTAACCTTCAGGTCAAGAGGTGCTCAGAAGCCAATTTAATATAAAAGTCAATGGGACAATTGCTACAAAGGAGTACTGCTCAATCTAACAACTGCAGAACTGGTCTCCATCCACAACAATACTGCTTTCCTACAACTTTATGGCAAAGATGATGTGGCTCAATGAACAGCTGTGTCAGAAAACTCCAGAGACTTGGCACACAACCACACAGAACTACTGAATTGTTGAGATTAGACACGACCTCTGGAGGTCACCAAGTCCAACCCAATGCCCAGAGCAAGGTCAAGTAGAGCAAGCTGCTCAGGGTTGAGCCCTGTTGGATCTTAGAAGCCTACAGTGAGTCAACCTCTCAGCAGAGTTTTTTCTAGTGTTCACTTACCCTCAACATCTATTATATGCTCAGAAATTGATCTTGGAACTATGTGATCTTGCCTGCTTTTACCCCTATTACCCATGATATCTGTATTAAAGCTGTTCAGAACATAAACCCTGACTTATGATGTCAATACATAGCACAAAGATCATAGTGATGGTGGGAGTTCTATGAGAATTGCAAGTAATGGTATCTGACAAGAGGTTCATTGACTTTAAAATCTAAAGTGAAAACAAGACCAAACCAATATATATAACAAAGTCTTCAAGAAGTAATTTAAAAGTTCTTTCTAATTTCAGTAGTTCTTCTTCCTCTCCACTCTTTTTAAAACTTCTTTTTAAATAAATCTCAGCACTGGTGTTAGCTTCCTTATTTACCTATGGTATGTTCATTATTTCACTACTTCATTATTAACCTTGGGGTGAAGAAGAATGGAATGAAGGACTGCAGCAGCAGAACTGTGGATTAGAGTCACCACTGCCTACATCTTGAACTGAATGCAACAAAAGAGCAAGTGTTACTGGCTTCAGACACAACAATCCAGGCACTGGCTATGACAGAAAAGAACAAGACTTACAAATAAAGAATCCTTATGAGAATAAAATATCATGATGACATGAAGGTTATGAGAGCTCCAATATTATTTAGATAGAAGAAAACTAACAAAACTGTCCTTGAATAAAGTCTCTCAGATTGATTAAATAATCTGTAGGAAATTGCAAAAATAATTTAATTGTCCATGCAGTGTTTCTTCTTCATATGTGTTTCTAACTACACAGTGACCGAGAACATTTTTTCTATTGATTAGTGATAAAAAATTCAACACCTAGCAAACACAGTATTTCTGTTATTTCCAGATATCATATAACAAGGCAGTGATAAAGTTCAGTATCTTTTCCTCTCAGCTGAAGAAAACACATTTTCAAAGTCAAAAGAAGAATAATTTGACTTCTGAAACTTTTAAAATCTGATTTTATATGCTATGTGTTCAACACGGATCTCTCAACTGAGCACAGTAAGGGCTAGCTTGCACCTGTCTTGCTTCATGAGGGTGAGCATGCTTCCTTCTTCAAATTTAGTGGAGGTGTCTATCTGGGAGTCTAAGCTGGATTTCTGGTCAAGCATCAAATATTCCTGGAGACTGTGGCCTTGACCTACAATTTACAGGAACAAAAACCTTGAATTGAAGCCTTGATTGAGGGTTCTGTCTTCAAATCATTAGATTTAGGTCATTACATCAGCCGAAGCTTTTTTTTCCCCCTGAAAACGTCATGCAAGAACAGCATCAGTGACCTGACAGTACAGTGCAGTCCCGTCAGTGAGCTGCTATTGATGGAAGCACCTGTGCAGAAATGTTCTTATTGAGAGTGATGTACAGCCACCAGTGTGACAGAGCATGGAGCCATATTCTGAGAATAACACCAAAACTGCACAGTAACGTAATTCAGCTTCCTTGAAAGCACTTTTGTTTATCATCCTGAAAACACAGCAAAGCCCATCTTGTGCTTCTGAGCATGCATGGACCAATTCCAGGACTACATAAACAAAACTGAATAAAACCTCAGGGAGTGCAAATGGTGCAAATGCCCTTATGTCACATCATCTGGAGCACATACACTTTGGTTGTGGGGCAGAGACAAGGGCTATAGGTTTACTCTAGCATTCAAGTTTTTTGACTATATATCACTCTGAAATAAAGCCCTGCTAACTCAAAACCATGTTTGTCACTAACCTCAGTGTGATGATACTTTTACTTAAACATGCCTCCATCACCAGGTAATCTTGCAATACAACCAGCTAGTGAAAGCAACACAAATGTTTCTGCAGTTGAGATTAACATGGACAGCAGGGAGTGAAGACCAGCTAGACCCTGATCCTCAGCACCCCGACCAGACAAGGGATACCCTGTCCTTCAACTGTCATGAGGCAGCACAGATCAGGAACTCTGTTGAATTTAAAAGTGTGGTAGAGCAATGGAAATCAGACATCATCCTCACCAACTGAATTCATTAAAGCTTCAAGCTTACTAAGGTAAAAACATTGAGAATTTGGGCAGTTCAGTGCTCCAGCAGCACTTGCACTGAAGTGCTAAATTGACTGAGGTGCCTTTCCTGCTCAGTTTGGCTCTTGCACGGCCTCTGAGCAGTGACAAGCACTGGGTGAGCTTCTGCAGGTATTATTTTAGAGTCATTTTCTCCAAACTCCTCATTGCACCATGCTTTAATATTTATGGAAATGTATCTACAAAACATGTAACCTCTTATAAATTTCCATGGTGATGTCTGTGTGAATGCTTCTAACTTCAGAAGTATTTGTTAATTTTCATGACAAAAAGGCTTTGCAATCACATTAAGTGCTAGAATTTTGACATGGAAAAGTTATCCCTCTCAAAGATGAGAGAGATGTGCAAATAAGGCTCTGAATGGACATGCTGTCACAATTTTACATGGAACATCAACAATACATCCCTAGAATAATATGCTTTCATTTTATCTTTTATAAGTTCATAAAATATTCATCTCCTTTCCCAGCCACGCTGCGAGATCAATCTCAGCAGCACTGTTAGTTCATATGAAACGTAAAATGAAACCGATTATAAACATGAAAGAGAAAAGTCTCATTTTGTCTAATCCAAGGGAAATGAAAATAAGGCACAGAAAAAAGAATTCAGATAATAGGTCCACCATAGTTCACTAATCTAAGGTATCACGACATACCAGAAATAAGCAAATGTTTATGGATATTTTAATGGTATAAATTTATAGATCACAGAATACTAAATATTAAAATGGGAAAGAGACTAGATAGAGATACTTTAACTAGCAAGTGCACAAACTGGTGCCATGGTAGTAGAGAAGTCATCAACTCAAACCCAGGTTCTTACTGAGCCAGTTTATCTGCTGTTTTTCAGAATACCAGCCACCACTCAGCAGCAGTAATTCACAGTGAGCCTCACACTTCTCGTTCATTTCACTGTAACAGATACTTGTAGGTCTGCTATCTTTCTACTGTCAGGACAAATTTAAAATATTCTTTTCTGATAGGGTGTTGTGTGCAGTTTTGTTTCTGTCTTACTCTGTCTTCTCCTGTGGATATTTACCGGGATGCAATTTAAACTTGCATTGCTGTAGAAAGAGGCTATCATTTGTGTATTTCAAAGGCTCTTTCCAAATTTATTTTGACAGGCTGTCTCTAGAACTTTGTCCCTGGGGAAGTTTTTGACCTCCAACAAATTTTCTATATCTCACCTTAATCAACTCATGAGCAGCTAGCAAGAGCAGCATGGGAAGTATACAATACCAAGGCTTTACAGGAAGTATACAATACCAAAATTTGATAGCAAAAGAGAAAAGTAACTGGGAAAGATCACACTTTAAACAAAAGCCAATACAGAGATGAGCAGGAGAACAAAATGTTTCCTGCAATCTTATAAACCTGTTGTAAACAACACTGTTTAGATGAATTTCAGTCTTTGATTTTTCTCCGCTCCCAAAAGTTGCATTTGTCTTTTAGTACAGACATGGAGACTATTTTCTTCATATACAGAAGTGATCAGATTTGCCCTCTGCAAGAGCTATTGCCAAAACAGAAATGCTCCAAAGGGTTGAGACAGCTGAGTATTACTCATTACTTTCCATTTTTGCCAGACGTATGATTTACAAAATGATGAAGTTTAAAATGAAATAAAAAAAATATTTTGAATCACTGATGGCCAAAACTATGGAACATTTTG
The DNA here is from genome assembly GCA_013399915.1 of Illadopsis cleaveri. NCBI lineage: Eukaryota > Metazoa > Chordata > Aves > Passeriformes > Timaliidae > Illadopsis > Illadopsis cleaveri. The sequence continues at coordinate 662,007 of VXBB01016561.1, forward strand.
GTCTAAGACAAACAAAAAAATCTAACCAAACACACACAAAAATTCTTCCTTTGCTCTGTAGCATAATAAAACATGTATTTTTTTATCAAACTTGAGAATTTGGAGGACTTGAGGAAAGAATTTTTAGATAAATAGCCTGAAGTTTTAGCCTTTCTGAAGCAAGTGTTCTCAAAAGCTGAAGCCAGGAAACGGGAAAAAGATTATACTAGAAATAACTCTAGGCTCATACTAGTAAAACTAAGCTCATAGAAGACATGTGTGACCATAGTAAATGTGGTAACAAATTTCTAGTGGTTTTTGGTGATATTTGAAGCTGAGAAGGTTGGGAATTTTAAACTTTTATCCAAAGATATAAAGGACTTTGAATTTTCTCAGAATCTCAAGGAGAACATTTAGAACTCCAAGCAGAATAAATCAACTAACACATTCTGGAGCTCCACTGATGGGAAGATTATCTATTACAAACTTTTCAGGCAACTAAGGGTAAAGGGAAAATATTTGTGATTTTGGATTTAACCATCTGAATTCCTGGTCCTAGATGAATAGATGTCCTTCGGTGAATCTACATTGTAGTCTTGAACAGCTTATTTAAGAATAACTGTTGGGTGGCTGACATGCTAAATAGAAAACTGTAGAGAAAAGAGGAATTATGCCCATACTAAAATGGAAAAAATAAGAGATAGCGATATCATGTAGTTATCAACCAGTCACACAGGAAGCATGTGCTGAAGAACAAAATTTAATGTCTTATGAGTTCAAATCCAACATTACAAACACAGTTACAAGGCACAGAACTCCATTGCTGCATAAATAATAGAAGGTAATGGATGTATTTTCTTTTTATCCCCTTTGGCATGTGCAATACATCATTTTCTGTTTGAGGAATTCACTTATCTAAAAACATGGCATACTGAAAATAAAACCAGAATTCAGTGACTTTTTAACGGAATCTGTAATGCTACAGTAGGAAGGATTCCTTTCCAGCTACCAAATATAATTATTTATGAAGTCTCACACTTCAGCTTATTCATGTGCTCAACTTTACTCCCAAATGTACAGTGACTTACTGGTTCCTGTGTTTACAGGCTCAGATTTAAAGGAATAATAAAGGCATTTGTGTTGTTTGGTGAATGTGTTTCATTATGTGCTGTTGTAACTTTTGCTCACAGGAAATCCCTTGTGTTAGATATCCTTACATTCACACTCAGGACCAGTTTGCATGCCCTCCTGGGATGACCCAATGGAAGGGACTAACAGAAAGGTCTTGGAAAATCACAAAGTCCTTTTCAAGATCTTCAGGGGCCAGACAGTAAATCTGCTCACTCAGCCCCTCAGTCACATGCTGGAATTATTGCCCTAGGCCAAAAGCACATAAGATGATGATATGATATGACATGATATGATATGATATGATGGATATGATATGATGGAAAAATTTTACCCATACACAGTCAACTCAAAACTCTAAAATCTTATGCCTCCTGTAAGAAAATGCTGCAGAGAAACACTGTATTCTTCAGCCATCCTTCACTCTCTCTTGATCTTAACAGGTATGACCAGACATTCTACTCACCAAGTGTTCTTGGTCTCCGAACCTGAAAACTGCCGTTCTTTCCTGACATGAGGGTCAACTGATCCCACGATCTGATAACACAGNCTCACCAAGTGTTCTTGGTCTCTGAACCTGAAAACTGCCATTCTTTCCTGACATGAGGGTCAACTGATCCCACGATCTGATAACACAGAGATCTGCTTTGGGGAAACTGTTAAGGCTCCTTCCATCTAATCTCCCACTTCTCTGCCAAACTGCAGATGCCTGTGCTGGAGTCTGTCTGGCTCACACTGCTGCCCATCTCCAGAAGGTAAAGTTAATGCCCCTGGAACACCAATTCCACCACCTCTACATGGTATTATTTCAATTAATACAACTGCAGTTAGACATGAAGGGTTTATTCAGCTGGATTTGTCCACAGCACATGTGAAATCAGAAATGCTTTGCCCATTACCTACTGGTAATGTCATCTGTCTCAAAATGGTAATGAGCACTTAAAAAAAAAGCAGATCGATAAATTACGAGAGACTCCTAAGAAACAGAAAAATAACACTCACAGGATGCCCTTCCCTCATCTAGGGATATTTCCAATATTTATTGACATATTTATTAAAACTTGCATTTTTGGCAAATGTCCTACTGTTGAACATATATTGTGGTAAACATGCAGTTACTTAAAAATTTATTTTAATTGTAAGACAAATCAACAACAGCAATACTATACTAGCAGAATGACTACAAACTCTAAATTAAGGAATGGCGACCACTTTGGTAGAGTGGACTTTAGTAGAGCAGATGACTCAGCAAAAAAGTGATTGTGATAAAATTTGTGAAACAGAAGGATAATGAGATGTTATGTCTTGTATTTCTCTGTTCAGCCATTTGCTTCCTATCCCATTTCTGAACTAAAAACCAAGACAAATTGAGAAGGCAGGGCTACAGAGAGACAAACCTACTGATTCTCTTGCTTTCTTTCCAAATGCCTTAGCCTCTTTTTGTCCAGACCAGAGGCCCTGCTCTCTAGGAACATCAGGACATTCATGATGGTCTTTGGAAAAGGAGACCATTACATAACGCTTGTCCCACCAGTGAAAACATCTTAGTACATTCCAGTCAAGGTACCTTTCCAGCTCCCCTCCCATCTTCAGCTGTCTGTACTTGTGCATCTCATGTTTCCAGATATGTGGGGTCTTGGATTTGTTTATCCTTTGAGCCCTTTTGTGAAGCCACTCACACACAGAGTCTGGCACTTCTGACTAAGCCCCTCCTGCAAAACAGGTGAAATGACTTGCAGAATACGAATATCAGTAATTTCTGCAAGTTTTCTCCCCTCCTGCATGTGTCTGTTCCACCTCTGGAACAGAAGTAATTCTGAGGGAAAACGAACTGAAGAACCCTGGTTTCCCACGGACTTATAGTGAGGCTGATAATGAGCTGTAATTGAAACTTTTCTTATTACCAAGACATTTATATCTTCTCTTGACCATGTGAATCACTGTTTAATAAGAGGCAAGTTCATGTTACAGCCTTGGGACATTTACAGGACCTCTCAGCCCTACACAGCTGCCTATTTTCATGAAATAGCTTAATTATATTTGAGATTGATTTGGGTGAAACTGCCCAACAGCTTCAAAAGTTATTGGAGAAGTAAAGGAGACACAGCCAAGCATGATCGCATAAAGGCCTGTTTCCATAGAAACCAAGAGGAAAAACAGCAGTACAATTTGAAAAATTTCATTGCAGAGTCACTTTAATTGAAATTTTAAAAATATCTGACCATCTTTAAATCACATGTCATAACACAAAGTACATTTCTCCTGCCTTATCCCATTCTATACCCTGTCTGCAGACCCCTGCATTCATGTATCCTGCCTTCCTATAACCCGCAGGCACAAAAACTAAGCTTCTTCAAGTCAGGATGCTGTTCTGAGTGTGTTTTGTCAACCTCCACTTCGGATGGAAACTATTTTTTCAGTCAAGGCAAGTTTCCCAGAAAGACATGCCAATTGTTACACTCCGTGCCTCTCACACATGAGGCATATGACAGAACTAATTAAAAGGAGAGCTTGCAGGAGGAGTGAGCTACAGTATCACTTGCTGAACAATGTATCTCACTTCTGGGGCTCTAGGGAAGACCTGCAGGTTGGAGTGTGGGACTTTGGCCACTAAGGACAAGTAGCAGAAGGCTACCTGTGCCAGGGTAGTGAACACCTGCTGGGTGAGAGTCAGTAAATTTCATGGGAAGAACTGCCACCCTCTCCTTGTCATACCCTCTTCAGGTGTAACACCCACCTGAGCCATCAGCTCTGGCCACAGCATCCAGCGAAAACAATAATGTCCATGTGCTCAATAAACTGAGACCTCCGCGTGGAGTGAAACCACTCTGCAAACACGGAGTGACACGGAGATCCTCGGAGCGAACAGGTGTCGCCTGGTTTTGTAGCCACAGCCCGAAGCCCCGCTGCCTTTGGTCCCTCCCGGCCGCGAGCAGAGCTCCTGGACCGCAGGACCCTTCTCCGCTCCGGCTCGGGCGCTTCCCCCAGCGCCGCGATGCCCCCCTACGGCTCGGGCCGCTGCTGGTTCCCTCGGGCTGCAGCTCGGGGCGGTTCTGGACAGTGTCCGGCCAGGGTGGGGGCGATGCTGGGCAGTGTCCGGCCGGGGCAGGGCAGGGGCGGTGCTGGGCAGTGTCCGGCCAGGGCGGAGGCGGTGCTGGGCAGTGTCCGG
>VXBB01016561.1:667075-688205 GCA_013399915.1 Illadopsis cleaveri
CGGGGCCGGCTGCGGAGCGGGGCTTGTTGCCCTTGGCTTCGCCTCGCTCCGGACGCCTTGGAGTGGGGACAGGGACTGTCCTCGCCCGCCGGGTCTCTGGTGGCGCCCAGGGTGGCTTGAGCATCTCTTAAGTGTCATTAGCGGAAAAGTCATTCATTTGATCCCTGGTGAAAACGATCGCTAATCCCAGGAAACGGGGGGCTCAGAGCAAGTGAGAGGACAGGCGGAAAGAAACTTTTGGGAGAGAACAGTGTGCTCTTGCCTCGCCTCTGTTTCGCTTATTTATTTTGAGGTACTGTAATAGGTTAATGCGTTTCCAGGAAAGTCAATAGAGAAGAGGCGCCGCAGATGCTGTTTACATGTTTGTTTCTGTCCTCTTTAAACTATGCTGAGTTGAGTTCTCTGCAGCTGAACGCTTGCGAGGAGGTTTCTGCTACCCCAGCAGCATTTCTGAGCACAGGAGCTGCTCTGGGAACCGAGTTTGTAGGTGCTCCTTGGCTATGGGTGGTGCAGCGGCTGTAGGCGTATCACTAAAGTACGCATTCCAGCCGGGCAGGGAGCCCAGCCATTGAAAACTTGGGAATTTCTGCGGTGGGAAGTTTTTAGATACCATGCATCAGAGGCGCTTGTGCTCTGCAACTATAACCGTCAGCCTGTGCTCAGAGGACACAGAGGAGAATCTCTGACACTGGGTATAATTTGGCAATTTTACTTCCTCTTTGTAATTGACGGCTTATTGTTTAAAGTATAATTTGCGATAGTTCTGAATGCCTGAAGAATATGCTAATTGTTAGTTTAGAAAGAATCTGATTTCCACTCAGGCCTTCAGAATGTACTTTATTGTATATTCAGTTATCTCCATGAGGTCAAGCCTCTCTATACAGATATGATCTGGGACTTTTTTATTTTCCTTTATGGATAAGTTGTGCAACATGCTGTAGATCATATCTTGACAGTTGGGCTATGCAGGGAGACACAACAGTTCATGTGATAAGTGAAGATTAAAAATGAGTATAATGGATTCTGTCTTGGCGGTGTACTGTCCTCTTTTTATTAATATTTTTAGTGTGAGTGGTCTGATTGTGATGGGATTCAAAAAGAAGCAGCAGTTGAAGTGTCAAGAAGATAAGGGTAGATTGCAATCCAATTTTTTTTTTTTTTTTCCAGAAATTCTATAGGTTCTTTACAATAAGGCAAATTTAAGGTTACTTTGAGTTGCTATGTGAAACATATGTCCTATCTCCTCACTGTTTTTCTAATATTTCTCTGGAAGTCAAAGCAACTACCGGTGATTCATTAATGTGTGCACCTTTAATAAATTACCTGTCATACATGAATTAGGTACATTAGTCAGGCTTTTAGTCTAGGAATTACTGTGAGCTTCTGCATGAGACATAAGGGATAAATTCTGAATTCTACCTAATTCTGTGTATTTGTACCTGTATCTCTACATATCTGAGGAGTTTCAGTTCAGTATGTTAACTCACTACAGTTTTAATGCAAGTTCTCAAAGCACTGGCCACATGACTGTGTGTCTGGAAATGACAGTTCAGCATAGATTCTTGGACTGAGAAAGACTTCCTGACTGGAATGATCTTTCATGTGCTCCAGCATCCTTTATGCCAAAGAGAGAAGCCTTCTGGATCCAACTTCCTATTTAAAAAAAAAAAAGAAAAAAGAAAAAGGTCAATGATTTGTGCTTTTTACTACCTGACTCCTCCTTCAAGTGTAAGCCAGTGTATCCCTGCGCCCCTCGGTGACAAAGCACAGGCAGCCACGTTACAGCAATATTACTATTCCCTAACAGTGCTTTGCAGCAGAGTGTAGGAGAGGAAAGGCTGAGCTATAAAATCTTTATATGTTTTTGTAACTTTTGTACTCCTTTTAATTATAAGGCACCTTTAGTGTGCTGGAACAAGGTTAATGACTCCATTATCACTGTTTCCGCGTAATTTATCAATGCTATCTCTGTCAATTAGAATAGCATGACCTTGAATGCACCATGTGATTGTAGCTGCTTCTTCAGTGCTGCCTAGGAATGAAGTCAGAGAGAGAAATGTGGAGGTAGGACACGACTATTTATAATGTGATCTTTAAGAGACTGTGAGTATTTCTCTTGTTTGAAAGTTTTGACAATTCAGCAGTGAAAATTCACTTGTAGATGAAATCAGGGAATGGCTAATTCAAGAATTAGCTGTTTCAAAGCATAGAAAAGGTGCCTTCTTGATTTTTCCTTATGTTTGATTAAACACATCCCTCTCTGAAATAATTAAATACTTCATCATTTATCACATTACTAGATGAAATACTTCTTTTGAAGAATTGGATGGAATATTGCTGTTTTGTGTTAGCTAAACATATTGAGTTTTAAAACCCCCAAACATACAATGTAGGAGTTGCTGCATATTATGAGGAGGAGTAAACTTCATGAGAAACTGATTTGCAGTTCTATGGTATGAATCAACATGAATTCTCCCAGGTATGACACCTGATATATAGGGTTTTAATGCAGGACATTGTGCCTGGGTTAGCACAGGGAGAAAAGGCTGTAAGAATCATTATTGTTGTTATTATTATTATTATTTCTTAATTGTAAGAGCTCATAAAGAAATATTCCTTGGAGACTATTTCCTGTTTGGGGTTTTTGTGTTAGTTTTTTTGCTTGTTTGTTTTGGTGGTTTTTTGGGTTTTTTTTGGGGGTTTGTTTGTTTTGTTTTGTTTTTTTTTTTGCGAGCCACTTGTTGTGCTACTGTTGGCAGAATCACAGAGAATCTCTGGAAACACATGGGATGGAATCTTGGCCTAGATGAAGTCAAAGGCAAAGCTGCCCTTGACATCAGACAAAGAAGGCAGGATTTCCTCTGCAAAACCCCATGCTTTTTTGAATATATACCCTTCCAATGAGAGAATTATATGAACAGTTACATTCATTGGGTGCATTGCAAATGTACATTGTGACCTTTTGCTCTCTTGGGTGAGGATAAGAGCCTTGTACTGTTTCTTAAAGAAATACTTCTGAATTTCAAATGTGTTTGTTTTTACATGCAGAACAGTTTGGATTAAGTGCTGTCTTCTTCCCACACATGTACAGATGCGTAGTTGTAAAAGTAGCAGTGTGTTAAGGAAAGGCATCTTAATTTGGATAAGTAATCACATGGGGAAGAGTCATATGGGGAACAGTGTTCCTCCAGTTCCATTCTCTGTCCATCACTGCTGCCTCAGATCCAGAGTGGTTCCCACCAGTGACTGACAGGGGTCTGTGCTGTGCACACTCACTCCTTGAAGGGTTGCACAACCAGCCCACTTGGTTGTGCTGCATAAACCAGGACCTTTATTCTTTACATAGAGTTAGAAACTTCCACAGATGCCCTCAGCAGAATCCCAGTGAACACTCTGAAAACATGGATTTCAGAACTCAGGAGCGTTGCAACAGATTTTGTCCTGGAGCTCCTGCCTGATGCATCTCTTTCTCAAGGAAAACGGTTTGGATGTATTAAGTAACCAGGTGATGTGACCAACTGGGCAATTTAATTTATTTTTGGAAGTGTTTAGTGGTATGACTGTATGAACTATGAATAAAACAGACACTTTATATGGACACTTTCTACTGGCTCTTATCTGACTCTAAATAGCCAGACTTTAAGCATCAACGTCTATTTCTTTAGCTTCTTACACAAAAAAGGCATTTAGTACACATTATGTAAGGTGGAACTAAAAACCAGTTTATTTTCTCAGTCCAATCATTAGCTTAATAGTAAGCATATGCTAGAACATTTTGCAGACTATAGATGTACTTGGGCATATTTTCAAGTGCTTTCCCAGTCAGGAAAAGGTTTGGACACTCATTAGGATGGATACAAGAGCAGCCAAGTTTGGGCAGACTGCATCCTCCACATCCTATTCCTGATGGCTGTGACTGTGGTTGCCAACCAAAGACTAAAAGGACAGGATGGTACTGTCCCAACACCCACTGATTTGTGGCTAAGGGGTCTAGCAGCAGTGTTTCTTTTTAATGGGTTCATCCATAAGCTTTGCAATTAAAACCTGGCTTAACTTTTAAAATTTCTTTAAAACTCCATGACAATCCTTTTGACAGAGAAATGCAGGAGTGTTGTGATTTCCCAAAGTTTTGCCTGCAGACTACAGACTTTTTTCATATACATATTCCTATGTATAGTTATGTAGTTTTTAAAATTTTTCTTGTTGTTTATGGTCATAAATAATTCTCTTCTACATTCATTTAAAAACTCTGTGCATAGAGATAGTCTTTTGGAGACCTTTTATTCCTGGATATCACTATATAATGTATTCCAAGATGGAAATGTTGGATACAGTTATCTTCACAAGAAGAACAGTATTTTGCAACAGAAATCTGCATTATTTTCCAGAATAAAAAAAATCACAAGGGTCTTTCAAAAACCAGAAGCAAAGAACCCTGAAAACGTGTGTGGTTGTACTTTTCTCTATGACTTTTGCATAGATAGTATTTGAAAATCAACTGTACTTCAGACCTACTCCTTTTTCCCAATTTGTGCTCCTTAAGATTTTACTAACTCCTGAAATGAAATTCAGAGTTCTTTTTTTACCATCACTTTGTGTTATTCTTATGCTTGTCCATCTTAATTTAAAGACCATTGAAGCTGACTTCTGACTCATGTAGCTTGTGATTTATTCTTCAGCTCCTCCAGAGAGCTTGTGATGTTTCATGTCAGGGACTCTGTTCACCAGCAGTAGAATTATATTCATTAGTCTTCTTCCTTCCCTGAGAATTACAAATGTGCCATTAAAGGATGGGGCAGTGACTTTGTTAGTGCATCATTTCCTTGAAGAAATTAAATAATTGAGAGTGCTCTGCTTAGTTCTGTTTAGTCACATAAGGTAAAGTTAATTTTACAGTAAGACTTGTCCATCTGCTGATACTGTTGACATCAAAGGAAAGTACTGGTGTGAGGGGGTAGAATTGTGTCTTACTTCCTTTATGCATCCTATAACCTCAGCTGCATTAATTCAGCTTTTCATGAAAGATATGGATTCTGAGCTTTTGCTTTCAGTGTTCTTGATCTTCTCCTTGCTCTTTATAGATCAGGAGCTCCTTTCATGACATGAAAGATTCTATAAATTATTCATCTGCATATTTTGTATACAAGAAGTGGTGTATACATGGAAAAAGTACTCCTTCAGAAGGGATTTATGGGAGGAGGTGGTCACAACTGTGATTTAGAAAGGGTGATGGAAAGTACTGCAGTAGTTGTAGAAGCAGATGTTTCTTGTTCTTCTCTTCCTCATGGTGCTATAAACAGATAAAAAAATAAAGGAAATTTTCTTTTTCTACTGGGGAGCATCAAGGCAAAGTTCAAAGAACATAGTGATATTCCTTGACTATGTTAACATTCTGAAACTAATTTTTTTTTTTGCTTATGTACCTAGGTGTTTATAAATATAAGAATATACATAAAAATTTGTACAATCTTTTTTTGGGGGGGGACTGGTTGGAATTTTCATATGTAGGTTGAGATTGTGTAAGAATTTGTATGGTACTTCTATACAAATATTGCTACAGTACTGCTCTAGAATATTTTTCATTCAAATTTTGGTGCAAATATATTTATGATATTTACAGTGAACCCATTCACTCTGGTAGCCAGGCAATGTACCAGAATGGCACAGGATTCTGTAGTAGGAAATAAAATAATCATAAACTTTAGAATAAGATTGACTGGATGCCTATCGAAGGAGGTGCAGTCTGGAGCACAGAGTTGGCAGGTACTGATTTCAGTGGCAAAGTGCCTGTCATTGGGTTTTGTTGCTGAATGCCGTTGCAGTGCTGGCCTTAACTGAATTTTCTAAAACCACAGGGCCAGTGATCCCAACATTATCTCTTCAGCACACCTGATTTGTTATAAATCAGCTTTTCTTCAACCTCATAGAAATCTATACAGTAAGAAAGTGTCATAGTTTTCTGGCCAGTTTTTTTGCGTTCTATCTGTAGGCTGAAACTACCCAATGAGAAGTGGAATGGTGACAAAAGCGAGAGAAAAGAAAGATACTTAAGGGCTTTAACAAAAATTTGTTAGTATTCCTAAACTGGATAAAAATCCTTGTTGGTAAATGATATACTCAAAACCAGTATTTATGGTTTGAATGTTCTTTTAATATTAACCTAAAATCTCTCATTTATTCAAACTTGCTATCCACAATTTGGAGACTTCACTAGAAGCTGAGCTGAAAGAAAGCTGTTGTTTGTGTGTATCTGTCATGTATTTATCCTTTTTACATTATTCTTGAACACCTAGTCAGTACCTTCAGATTGGTAGAATCCAGAAAGCTTAATCAAAGGTAGCTTGCTGTCAACACAGCACTACCAGGTGTCTTCTCATTCATACATACATTATGATTAGTAATATATGAATAATGCTGTTTCGCTCTGCTTATCAGCTTCAGAGGTTTCTCCTGGGTGTCTTGGATTAGTTCCACAGTGCATGAATTTGAGACGAAGGAAAGTAAGACAAGGAACAAAACGGAGAATGTAAAATTGTGTGAAAGTTTCAGGAAAAAAATTAGAGACTATTAAAGTACATTTCTGGTTTTAGACTTTACAGGTTCTGTCATATTCAAGAGAGTGTATGGCCCTGTGGCCCTAGCACAGGAAAAATCAGCACAGGGAACATGTGTTTCCTCAGTCTGTCTTAGTTTCTCGAAACATGTTGAAATCTTAGAATCATTTAGTTTGGGAAAGACCTTTAAGATCATTGACTCCAACCATTTACCCGGAACTGCCAAGTCCGCCATTAAACTGTAACCCTGAGTGCCACATCTCCAGGGTTGGGTGGCTCAACCACTTCCCTGGGCAGCTTGTTCCAATGTTTGACAATGCTTTCAGAGAAGAAAATTTTCCTAATTTCCAATCTAAACCTCCCTTGTTCAACTTGAGGCCATTTCTTTTTGTCCTATTATTTGTTACTTGGGAGAAGAGGCTGACCCCCACCCAGCTACACCTCCTTTCAAGCAGTTGTATCAAGTGAGAAGGTCTCCCCTGAGCTTCCTTTTATCCAGGCTAAACATCCCCACGCCCTCAGCTGCTCCTCATCGGACTTGTGCTCCAGACCCTTCCCTCCATTGCCCCTCTCTGAACACACTCCAGCACCTCAATGTCTGCGATGAGTGGCCGAGAACTGAAAACACAAGGTCATTGATAAAGGAATTAAGCAGGCCTGGTGCAAATACTGAGCCCTGAGGAGCCCAGCTGGGGACTGCCCACCAGCAAGGTGTAGCTCCATTCCCCACTCTCTAGGCCCAACCATCCAGTCGGTTTTATATGCAGCAAAAGGTGCACCAGTCCAAGCTACGACCAACTGGTTTCTCCTGAAGAATGCTGGTGTAAAGCTGTCCCTCTATAATATGCACAATGAACTCATTCCAAAGGAAAAAATTGCATTCCTGCTTCTTCAGATGAAAGCATGAGTTGTTGTTAACACGTCTGTGTTTCTGTCCCAAGTTCTCATGAAAGTGGGGTGAAACAATGGTGCTGCCTGAGAAGTGGGGGTGAAACACATATTTGTGTATTATGACTTTCTTGTGTGTGTGACATTGCTACAAAAAAAGACATTTTCCAGGTAGTGTTTCATTATGGACAGAACTGCATGCTGGGTTCCTTGCTGCTGAGGCAGCACCTTGGCCTCCCTGGCTCTATTCTGCATCCTTCTTCTCTGGTGCCTACACAGTCATCGTGTCATGACCGTAAACACTAAGTAGTGGTAGTGTAAGACCATAAACACTAAGTCATTGCTGTTTTTCAGGCCTCTGGCCTTGGGAAGCAAGGGGAGCAGTTCAGGTATTCAACACCATGTGAAAGTGGAACTGAAATACCAAATGTGCATGTGTTTTATGGTTTTCAGACAGGACAAATTGTCTGTTTGCTGCCACATCCATAGCTGAAATAATGCCTTTCTATATACATTTCTATATAATATTTTTGTTACTTTCTTGAGCCATCCTTGGTTCAGATAAGTGTACTTCATGGAGGCCCCCCATACATTTGCAAACCATGGAGCCCTATCTGCTACCAACATTCTTCTTTCTTGCCTGCTCCAAGCCTTTAGTGCTAGTGAAGCACTTTCCTATGTTGCTGGAATTCACCTTGAACCTTTCAGGTGGCACATCTTTCAGGTCTGGCATTAGCACCAACTAGTTTATTCTGCCACTAAGATATTTCTACCCTCTGTGCTTGAGTTCACTTCAGAAAGCATGCAGAAACTTGTTTGGACACAGAATTCTGGCATTCTATGATTCCAGATCATTCCTGTTCTGATGGGAGAAAGCCTGGTGTAAAAATCTCCCATTGTGCCTCTCTGGGAGATACGTGACACAGTCTTGACAACATATGGTGGTCTCTATAGCCAGTGATGGCAGTAATTTCATTGAATCATCCAGAATTATTAAATTGTTCACAGAGTTTCCAGATTACTACACTGGGGTTTTTCTTTGATAGTCTGTTAGACCAGACACTGAGGACAAAATTGAGATCGTTACTCTCTGCAGAGTTATAGTGTGTTTGTTTTTAAAAACGCTGAAGAAACACTGTGTCCTCATTATGCAGGAAAAGAAAGAAAAACCCCCTAGAAATAGACTCCATCATTATGAGTAGTGCTCATAGATTTTCATGCATAGCAGAACAATGGAAAGCAGTGGTAGAGTATAATGAGCAAAATTTTCTACACTATACTAGCAAGTACATCATGTAGCTGTGTTAATGTGACATTGGTATTCCAGAGTGGAATCCTTTCTGCAAACAGGTACAAATAGTCTTTTATTACTTATCTATTTATTGGTATCTTTGTATCTCACATTGTCCTTGCATTTCTCAAAATGATTTTTTTTAAATTGCACATTTTAAGGTTCTTTTTGTAATATAAAATAAAAAAAAAATCTTCCAGCTTTGTTTCCGTCATGCCAATCATGAATTAATCTGCGTATCTCTGATAAAATATTGCAATTTCATAAAACAACACCTAACCTGTCCTATAGAAGCTGAAAGGAAACAAAGTTGGGGCATCAGTCTCATTCCAGGACAGTCATTTCACATGTAAGTTCTTATAACACACACCATTTTTTTAAATTTAAACTTAGACTGAAAAGTGATGAACAGTCTTATTTGTATCCCATGTAAGTTATATGAATAGTTTCTATCATGTTACATTCTCACAGCTGATTCTTTAACTAGAATGAAATGGAATGGTTAATTTCATTTGCGTTCATTTCTGTTATTCCCTTACTAAATCTTTCTTTGTGCTAAATCTGCATTAATAAGTGTCACATAAGCCTCTCACATGCTTCCAAAATGGTACGTTAGTATAAACAAGTATTAGTCCCATTATATTTTAATTCTCTGTCCTTGTTTTTTTTTAATAGGAACAGCAGTTTTTATTTCAAAGCACTGCAGAGTTGTGTTGCTATCTTAAAAGCGAAAAGATCATGCAGGTGCCCTTATCATGGAATTGAAATCTTTGTGAAGTGGGAAAGGGAGCAGCTGCTGAACTCTTGTATCAGACTGATGGAGAAGCTGAACACTTCTTCAGATTAAACTGTTGAGTGCTTTGCTTAGATAAAGTGTAATTACCCCCCAAATTCCCTGTTCAGCCACTACACTACTCATTTGGAAAACTCTTCTTGAAGCTCAGGCCCACTGGGATGCCTATTCTGCACTTGATGATATTAAGTGGTTTGCTCTGACCCATCTTTGCTTTATATATATACATATATATGTATATATATAGCAATTATATAGTCATTATTTGTACTGGTATTTCTGATTTCTCTTTCCATCTGGGTTTGTTATATCTGCCTGTTGTCTCACGCATGAAATCTGAAAACTCTTGGTGAGAGAAACTGCCTTTTTGTTGTAGCAACTAGCATGGCAGTTTCAAGTTGAGAGTCTCTCGTTTCTATGGCAATGTAAAGAAGTATTCACATTAAATTTAGAGTCCAACATAATGAATTTCTTGGAATTAGTTGCTGGAAATATTCTGTATCATTTTTAACATAGGATCTGTAACTCAAATTGATCATAATTCAGTCTTGGTGATAGAAGCTTTAAAGTGGATAAAAGTTGAGCAATATTTTTGGATTTAAGAGAATATAGTAGTTATTACTAAAGTGGAGCTTCTATTATTGGTAGTGCTGGTCTGTTGTCTTATGTTTTTTCTATTACAGCTACTGCTAGTGAAGCCTATTCAAAAAAATCTTTGTTATACTGTGTACAGAGAATATGTTTCATGAGGAATCTGGTTTTTCATTTTATCTACTTGATTACAGATGTGGAAGAACATTTCTGCCCTGTAAACTTCTAGAAGAATTACTGGAATTTCTGATAAGCCAGTAAAAAGAGCTTTTTCAACACTCACTCTGTTTGGTCATTTTCCAGTAAAAATAGCATAAACAATTTCAGGAAAAGAATCCATCACAGTACAGGAGGTTTTGTTAAGAAAATAAAGTAAAATCAAGATGTTGAGTTTGCTTAATTAAAGTTAAAAGTTGGTAATTGAAATATCAATTAAAAGATCTTCTGGATTCATATTTATGTTGAGTTTTTATGTTAAGCCTGTGATACTTATGTACTAAAATAGTCTTTAGAACAGATGAACCCATAAAACTTAAATATGCCACTTTTAAATATGTGTGAAATATTGTATGGGTTTGTGTACAGTTAATCTGACTTGCAGAAGTTTAACAGCTGCTTTGCCTCAATAGGGATTCATGTCTGTGCCTGTGCTTTAAGGGCAGTGAAATTAATGTTTCTGAGGGTAAAAGTCAGAGAAGCTGGAAGTTTCGTTTTGATTTTCATTTTTTTACATATGTAAGAAGACACCTCCTGCATGTGACTAGAGCAGTTCCAGTTCTAGAAAAGTAATAAATCCAGTAAGTATTCTTTTGGGTCAATATTAAGAAGATTTCTGGTAAGTAGCAAGCAACTTTCTCCCCAGGTTCTGTAGGAACAGGTTGCATGAGCTCCAGAATTCCTCCCTTTGTATCTGTGCACTGCTGGCCAGCTAGTGAGGGTGCTGCTGCTGGGAAAGAGATTTGCAGCTGGGACATTAAAGCAGAAATCTTCACTTGTATCCTTTTGGATACTAATATTGGCCTTATTATTAGACTATCTGAATAGCTTCCAGATTCCAAAAATGATATACAAAATCTTACTCTGAGTCTCAGACACAGAGTTATTCTTGATGTTCCTCAGCTACCTCTGTGAAGTTCAGTGTGAGGAGGGAAGTTGGGACTGGGTAAAACTTCCTTCCCTCTTTGGTTTCCTGACATAGGCTATGAGATAAAGTTCCTGGAAACCATTGGAAGATTACTGAGTTTGACAATCATAATGATTTTTGTCCTCTGTGATGTCTTTTTATGATTTTATTTGTTTTTCATTTTTTAAAATGAAATTTATTTCAAAGTTAAAGGCTGTCCTGTTTTTTAGGAAGAAAGGATCTTTCTAAATATGTATGGTTTGCCCATAGAACTGGTACTGTATTTCTCCAATATAATTGCTTAGTGTTTTTTTTCCTTTTATTCTTTAAAAAATTAATCTCTTACAACATGAATATTGTTGTTAGTCTATGAAGCCAACTGAAATAAGATTCCATGGTGACAGGTACTACAAGCTGGCATTGAAAAACACTTGCTGCCCCTAAGGGTTTATAAAGGCAAATTAGACACAGAGGACAGGTAGGAATAGAGAGAACTGCACAGTGGTGAAATGGCTTGCCAAAAATCTCAGATCAATCAATAACAGAGTGGAGAACACTGCAATGTAATTTAAAAGTCTGTGCAAGCAGTACTGCATCCAAGTAAAGGCACACAAACCACACAAGAACCCCTCTCCTGTTCAGTGAGGGTTTCTGTTGATTGCTTGAGTAAAACATTTTTGTAGGTCTTTATTTTATATTTTACATGACAAATCCCACGTAAAAAAGAAGCACAATCATGCAGAGGAATCTGCAGATGAGAGAGAGTGATGGAGTGTTTTCTCCTAAAATGAAATGCATTTCAGAAATATATTGGAAGTGGTAAAGTGTAGAGAACCAAAGTTATATACATTTATACATTTTAATGAGATATTTATGCTTGTTTGCACTGTTAATTGGACAAGTAGGTACATCAGTCACACTGTATGAGACATTTATTAAAATTCTTGTGGCCTGTTAAAGCCACTGTTTGACAAGTAACAAATTATAAATAACTTTTGTAGTGTTTCTTTTGGGGTGTTTATTTCTCCACCTACCCCCTTTGTCTTTTTGTTTTAAAATGAAGTCCTAAAAATGTTACCTAGGCAGAGTTTGGTTTGCTGAGTGAAAGGTACAAAACACTAATTAAGAATCCAGTGGGAGCCTCTGACTTTTCACAGTGGTGGAGGACTTCAGATTGGTTTCCCTGGGTGGTGGCTCCTTTCAGAGCCCTGGTGTTGGCACCTTTTGATCCAAACTGGATGGAGTTATTGGCAGAATGTTAGATCTAGCCCAACTTGACATCCCACCAAATTGATGAGGAATTGTGGAGAGGTGAGCCTATCCTGGTGCTACAGGGACACCTGGTAATTCCAGGCAGAGCTCTGTTGTTGCTGTGTCGGTTGTGATTACACCAAAGGTTTCCTTTGTGCCTCTGCGCTTCTGTCCTTCTGTGCAGAGCTGTTGGTGCCTCTTGGTGCTTTCACCTCCTCTTTGCCATCGAGTTCTCCTTTCTCACTGGAAGCTCTTTGCTCCCACTCCCCTTGGAGAGGCTGGTACAAAGGAAAGTGTTGCCTGCTTTGCTGGAGGTTGCACTGTCTAGAAGGTCTCTCTGTTCTCCCCTTTCAGTGCCTGGGGCCTGCGTGGAGTTAGAGCAGTGATCAGTGAGAGGTCAGGGTGGGATTTAGCTTTACATAAGCAAGGCTGCTTAGGTCTTGCTGAATCCACCCTTTGTTTTCCGGAGAAAGGAGTTGCAGAACATGAAGAGGACATCTAGCTGAGGTTCTGCAATCCTTCTTTTAATCCCCTTCTATGTACCACAGTACTTCTAGATCCTTTAAATAGAGCTGGCACAAGCCAATGCAGCACATACCTGTTTTTTTATTCTGTTGAAGCATTCATGTGTCCTTCTGACAGCCATGCAGTCCTGTTTGATCTGCAGCACCCATTATTATATGGGTCCTGGTAGGACTTTGGTCCTGAAGTTGATCATGAGCACACTGTTGCCTTGTTTGCATTACTAATTCATCAGGCCTTTTACAGGTGCAGTCCTTGGTAGGTCTGAGGACAGAGGAAACACTGAAAAGCTGATGTCTCCAGCTGGTTCACAGTGCATGGTGAAACTGCTCAACAATTTGCTGCAGAAAATGTGTAATGTTCTGTGTGGCCAGTATCACCAGGGAATAAGTGAGATGAGCTAGACTTTGACTCAGGCACCAGACTTACCAGTCTGTACTCCTCTAAAGCAGAGTTCCAAGTAGTACTTGATGGAATAGTACTGGGATCATTACCCTCTCTGGGCCAGGTGTCCTGAATTGAGCCTGGGATCAGGCTGTTCAGGGATGCCAGATGCCCTCATAGCAGAAGGTAAAAACACCTGTGTTTAGAGGTGCTGGGTTATTCTGCACTGGTGAATACTCATTTTCTTTTCTTATACCTCTTTATGTGTCTCCCACTGTCTTCAGAAAGATGGGATAGCTGAAGTTGCACAGAGTGCTAGGCCCAACCACATTCCAAAATAGATGATGGAGTAGTGCATTGCTATTTGGGTGAGAGGGAACCTGAGCTCTGGGAATGTTGTGTGGGGCACCATAAAGCTGTTGCTGAAGGCACACTTGCAAGCAGGTGACCTGGATGGGCTCCAGTTTGACCTGTGGAGCAGGTCTGTGCAATAATGTCCTTGGTGTGGGACTACACTTGGTTGTAAATTCCTCAGCTAATGTTTGAAAGATTGGCTTCTTTCTCCTCCAATTTATTTTTTAAAAGCACGAAATGTCAGTGCTTCATATTTTTTTAAGCAGAATCCTTGTTTTCTGACCAGTCTTTCTCAGTGTAATTTTAACTCAAGAGCAATTGCTTCCTGCTGCTTTGCCTGGCCACATGTTATCACACTGAGAAGTGTCCTATCCACTCAATCACCAGCTAGTAGCAGCTTTGCAGTTGCTGTTTGGAAGCCTTTCTAGCAAGAGATGACCCCATCACATCATGTTTATCTTCTAAGATCTGATGGATTACAGAACTAGTGTGGCATTGCTCTGAATCTAAAGTTTATGCACATGTTTATTCATGTTTTGCCTGAAAACAGTATTATGTGTCACTGCTGAGAAGTGATTTCTGATCAAATCCAGGAGCAGCCAGGCCTTTGTGAGTCTTAAGCCTTTTTAATTTTTTTTCCCCCTCTGGCTGGTAGCTACAGATAACTGTTGTCTCTTGGAAACATCCTGCAGTTAAGGTGGGTGAATCTGCAGAGTATGATTTACACAGGAGTTTTTCAGAAGGGCAGCAGAATAAAGAGGGGAAAAAGCCTCCAGCAAGATGTTTCACCCAGATTGCCAAGTCAAGGATCCCTCTTTATAGTTTAGATTTTTTTTATATATACTTTTCTGTAACAAAGAGCGTATCTGTTGAACTTACAGTAATTATTTTGTAAATAAAATATTTAAATTTTATTATAATGTAGAAATGACTTTACAAGGATCAGATTATTTTTTCTCACCCTTTTTTTCCCCTTTATTACCCTAACCAGCACACTGCAAAGGCTTTGTGTTCAGCCTTTGAATTGTATGTAAAATATATCTCCAATAGTAAATGGGACCTGTAGCAGAGAGACTCCATTTTTAAAACCACCTAAAGGTATTTTACACATATGGGGTTTTGTATAAGAAACAAAGAAATCCCTGGAGAGGAATTTTTTTACAGGAATGTGTAGTGATAGGACAAGGAGTAAAAGTTTCAAACTGAAAGAAGGTAGGTTTAGATCAAAAATTAGGAAGGAGTGACTTACTGTGAGAGTAGTGAGGCGCTGGAACAGGTTGCCCAGAGAAGCTGTAGGTGCTCCATCCCTGGAAGTGTTCAAGGCCAGGTTGGGTGGGGCTCAGAGGAACCTGGTCTAGTGAAAGGTGTCCCTGCCCATGGCAGGGGATTGGAGCAAGATGATCTTTGTCATGATTAACAGTATTATAAGTCATATAACTTTAAAATTTGGCTTTGAGTGGCTAGAAACTGCAGTTTTCTCAAAGAAAATAAATTGCAGGTGTTCTGTAGCTTTCAGTATGAGGTGTGTATATCTTGCAATCTCTGAGCCAAATGGAACTGCCCATGCTGAGCAGCCCAGCACTGGCCCAGCTGGAAGTGGCTGTCATCGCCCAAAATGCTTCTCAAGGCTGCTGGAGCCAGCTCCTGCTTCCCCCAGGAGCAGCTTGTTCCCAGTGCCATCCTAGCACAAACAATAGCTTCTCACTGCTCCAGCCCAGGAGCAGTCATAACTATTTCCACCTGGTTTTTTTCATTTGTCAGCTTTGAGATCTTCCTTCAGCTAATTTTTCCTTGGGAAAAAAGTTTGTCTGTTAACAATCAGCTAGGTGCCATGTTTACTTGCAAAACACCTGCAACAACACATAATTTCTGCTTTGCTCATGTCAGAGATCCAAGAATTACATGCTCATGCTGACTTGTGCTATACTGTTTGGAATTACATTGGAAATGCATGAATTTTGTGTGTCCTGCTGAGCTTTGCTTTATTTTCACGTGCCAATATCAGCTACTCAGGGAAATTTCATGTCAGTTTTATCAAATTCACAGTACAGCATGGAGTATTTCATATTTCTCTTATAGGGGAATTCCCAATCAACTGTTTTCAGATACTGCATTTCTGTATGTTGGAGCTGTATTTTAAAGGTTTATAATTGAGTTTTGGTTACTAAAGCTGTCTGTAAGCAATGCCTGTTTGTTTCTGTCTTACAACTGTTTATGAAAGCAGGAAATTTCTGATTGCCCTTTTTTTGAGAGATGATTACAAAGTGTTTCTGCAATTGCTTACTATACATACCAGGAATAATCTGGTCGGCAAAGTGAGGGAAGGGGAACAAAAGGTATGAGTGGAAGGCACTGCTGAGTAATTCCATCCCATCCAGTTGCCTAAGAGGCTACAAAGCTTTGTCAGTCTGTTGTGCTGATGCTACTGCCTGAGATTTTCCATCTTTTCAGATGACATGTTCTTGCACGGGGTTCTTCAGTTGTTTTTTTTAATGAAGACAGCATCTAATTAAGAGCTGGGAAGTTTCACTGGGAACTGGAGATGTCCTGCCCTTGGAGCCCTGGCTGTGATGTACAGAAAAGACTGTTCTACAGTTCAGCTTGGGAGGTGGGAGAGGCCTGGTGCTGGTGCCCTGACTCTGACTACAAGAGTGGAGAAGGGAGAGAGATTGCTCTCCCCAGTGAGACAATTCCAGGTCCTTGTGCTTATTGGAAACGATGGGAGACCAAGGGAGCTGTGCTTCCAGGTGGGCTTTGTGCATAGGGCAGAAGCCAATGCCCTTGGCAGGCTCCCCCATGACGCCTCCTGAGCCAGAATCCCCATGCAGACATTAAGTGGAAGGGTGTCAGTGTAAGAGATAATTAGAGCTGTTTGTTGTCCTTCATTGTATGATTCAGATCAACAGAGAAAATGAATGTACTTGGTCTAAAAAAATTCAGTGTTTCTCCCAATTTTTATGAATGTGTGTAACCAGAACCTTTGGAAAAGCTGCATGCTAATGCATAAGTGGTTAAGTTACAGTAGCATTAAGGATTTGATTTAAACCAACAGATTCAAGGATTTCCGACAAAACTGAAAATCTGTCTTTTCATCCATATTTTGTTAAGCATATTGTGTATGTAAAATATCCTCTTTTTGTGACTGTTTTCATGGACATGCTTTTTTTAATTTTATCAGTGGAAGAGGTTCAGTTTTTCTGTACTACGTTAAAGCAGATCCAGAGCAACTAACCGATGCTGTCTGTTTGAATCCTTACTGGTGTGTTGGAGCATGTTCAGCCTCAATCAGATAAACATTCTTCTCTATCACAGGTTTTGATGCTGTGATTTGATAGGAGTTACATGCATAATTTCACTGTGTTTCAAACATCTTGGCTCTTTTCACACTTCTACCCTGTGTTTTAAATATGTTTAATTACATAGCTGTAACACAAGAGCACTCAATACATAGAGCCATTGAAATAGTTTGGAAGAGACTGCTGAGATTGTGTCCAGCCTTTAACTGATCACCACCTTGTCAAGTAGACCTCAGTGCTAAGTGCCACATCCAGTAGTTTCTTGAATACCTGAGGATGATGACTATGAAGTATGTTGTTGCTATCACAGAATGGTTTGGGTTGGAAGAAACCCAAGAAAGATCATCTTGTTCCATGCCATCTGTCATTGGCAGGGGCACCTTTCACCAGACCAGATTGCTGAAATCCCCATTTAGCCTGGCCTTGAACGTTAGGGATGGGGCATCCACAACTGTTCTGAGTTACCTGTTCCAGTATCTCCAGTCTCCCTTTACCCTCATTGTAAAGAATTTCTTCTTAATATCTAATATAAGCCTATTCTCTGTTGAAACCGCTGCCCCTTTTCCTGTGACTGCATGGAGTCCTTTTCCTGCTCTCTTGTAGCCCTTTAGGTACTGAAGGATGCTCCAAGGTCTCTAGAGCCTTCTCATCTCCAGTCTGAACAGTCCCAACTCTCAGCTTGTCTTCCTAAGGAGAGGTGCTCCAGGCCTCTGATCATCATTTGGCCCTTCTCTAGACACGCTCCAGCAGGTCCATGTTCTTCTTATATTGGGGGCCCCATAGCTGGACACAGCACTGCAGATGGGATCTCACAAGAGTGCAGTAAAAGGCATAATTACCTTCCTTGACCTGTTGGTCATGCTCCTTTTGGTGCCACTCAGGATATGGTTGGCATGTTTAATGGCCTTGAGTGTGGCTCCTGAAGTATTGATAAAGATGCTATCTCACGGAGTAAACAAAAACTAACAAATAGACTAAATGAACAAATAAACAACCCCCCAAAACAACAAAACAAAAACCTCCAAACCCTAAGAAAAAAAAAAAAGAGCAAACAAAAGGAAAATTAAAGTAAAAAAAAATAGAGCATCCAGAAGATGCTTTGTAGACTCCATAATTTAAAACCAGTGTTAATCCATTTGAAAATATGTGATGCTTCAAAAAAAAGCATACAGCCTTCAGCTGTTCTAGACTGGGGATATCTCTGCTGGAGTTCATCAGTCCCATGGCCAGGGGAAGGAAACCAGGGTGCCACTGCTGGGAGTGTCAGAGCGAGCCTGGCAGGGCCAGCAACAGCAGAGAGGGGGTCAGCAGTGCTGGGCCATCTGAGCCTTGGTGGTGATGTCTGGGTGGATGGAGAAAAGACTGCAGGTAGCTACAACCACTTCTTCCCATCCATGCAAGACTAGTGCATCTCTGTATACTAAAGTCATGACAAAAGAAGAAAGGTTTATGATATCTATGTCACTTGATACGGTGCTGAGATGCAATAATGTCATTATGGTGTTTTTTACCTGTTTTATAGTGGCAAATCTACTGGTAGTTTCAGTATTGTGAGGTGTTGGAAATGTGCAATGGTGTAGATTTTAAGATGCTTAAGTAGATTAGGCAATGGGAAACACTCAGAGGTCTGGGCTCTGTCTGATTCTCTAGAAACCTTAAATAAATTTCTCAGTCTCTCTACCTTAGTTCCCCAATGATAACAAAATCACATAGATTTTTAAACTAATAATAGGCCTGTTCCTCAGAAAGAGTTCTGAGGGAACTCAATTACTGATTGTGATGCATTTGTCTGCAATAGCAGTCAGGGTAGCATACTAATATGACTTACAGACATGTAATTGCTAATTAATCAATATTGACCTGATCCTTGAAAAGTAAACTCTGAAAGCTGAATCAGATATTGTGTAAATATGATATAAATTGTAGTTAATTTTTTTAAAATTAAAGAGTGTGTTCTTCTTTTTTCATTTTCTCTGTGTATAATGCACTGGCTCAAGATGCTTTCTGTATCAGTTTTGAGACAATTCTCTGATTAAGTCAGTGATCTTTTTTATTATGTCTTCCTACTTTTTTTGGGGTTTTTTTAGCTGCACGGAATGGGCATTTCCCTTTAGCTGAGAAGTATTTTTTCTGCTATTATTATTTTCCAGAGGGTTGGTGTCTTTTTGCTGGAGATAATTAAGGTAGGATGCTCACAGAGTGCATTATGCTTCTCCTTTCACCATGGCAGCCTGTGTGCTAAAGGTTTTATTTAAGCATGTAAAGTAGTTTATGTAAAA
Organism: Illadopsis cleaveri; assembly: GCA_013399915.1. Classification (NCBI taxonomy): domain Eukaryota; kingdom Metazoa; phylum Chordata; class Aves; order Passeriformes; family Timaliidae; genus Illadopsis; species Illadopsis cleaveri. The sequence goes on from VXBB01016561.1 coordinate 686,402, forward strand.
CTGATGGCTAAACGTTTGGACTGTGGGGTGGTTCCAGACAGTTTAATTCTTACTTTCCAATAGAACTGTAATAGTAGAAGTTTATGTTGTTTGTGAGTCTTATCTTTGCACTAGATTTTTCTCCTGAGTGTTTGTGAACATTTTGGAAGATATCTGGCCAGAAATATCTCTGTGTTAGTTTGTTATTCTTCATCGGCATTGCTATCATTCTGTGGTTTATCCATTTTATATATTCATATAAGGAGTCTTCATTCTGCATTAGATATTTTTTCCAACATTTTGCACTTCATTTTCATCCAAAATCATACTTGTGGTTATTCTCATGTTGGTTGTAGATGTGTCATTGAAAGTGAAGAGAGATAGAAACCTCAGTCTCAGAGTCAATACTAAAGGTAACTAGACTGAGCCCTTTGTCTGTATATGCTGGATTCTAATTGCCCAAATCCTACACGTTGGTTGCAATATTTATGTAAACTTTGAGAGCACTTGGTGCATAGAAAAACAAACCAAGGAAAAGATAAGGTCACATTTGACAACCAAGTGTTAAACTTGATTCCTAATGAAGGTGATTTGGAAAAGAAAAAAAAGTATGAGTTATTCCTTTGATCTCTGTTTGATATTAAATAATTTGAAATTCAGCTTTTTTTTTTTTTTTTCTGAACATACAGTTTCCTTATGCACTTCTGTACTGTTTGGGGTTTTTTAGGTAGTTTGTCAGGTATTCTACATGCCTGGCCTGGGGCTGTTTTTTGTTTTCAGATGTCAAGTAAGAGAGGGTATCATCTTCTTTTGTTTTGCCTCAAAATGATCTTACAAAACTATGGCTAGTTCATTTGGATAGTCTTGAAAGGGCAATTATTTTTAAAGAAAATAATCCATCTGCATAAACAAATATAAGATATAAACAGACTGAATTCATTTATTTCTATTTGAGATATTTTGTAAAATTTTGGGACAAAATCTCCTGTCTGCTAAGACATTGTACACCCTGATTATATCTGCTGTGGAATTGCCGTGTGTTCATGGAAAAAATGAAAACATAGTATGTTTTCATAGTAAGTTCACTTCTTGTGTTTTAAGGTACTGGAGGCTATCATTACTCCACTTACAGAAGCAGTATCTGTTGTCAATGAAGATAGGTGTTTCCTAAACTTATTTTTTAAATTATTATTTATCTGCCATAAGTTAGTTTATATTTACTATATTGAGTAAAAAGGACCATAGCAATTGATGCATAGCAAACTATTATCCACCACAACATTAAATTTAAGTCACTCCATATCTCTACTTTCTATTTCAGGTTTACTGTTTATCGTAATGTCCAGTGTGAAAAGTTGTAGGGGAAGGATTTGTTGTTCATTGTTATGGAGCTTGAAAAGCTGAACTGTGGCTTGAAGTGATCTTTGATTCTGTCTTCTATGGAACTACAAATATCTTAACATATCAAATATTCATACCATTCACATTTAAAGCAAGAACTAATATTTTAACTTTTCATCATCTTTAGTTTTGTATAATCTTCTGCCCACAGAGTGGTGGAGATGGATGTGATGAAGTCCAATTGCTCTTCCTCAGCTGAAGCTCTTAGCCAATACATAAATTATAGATGATTTTTTTTCCCTCTATGGTAAATTATTGTGACAAACCTGTATTCTGATGGGCTCTGTACTGCTCCCTAGGTGACTTAAGTACAAAAACTGCAAGTTAGGTGGCATCATGGTGGCTGAAAAAGCAGTTCATTATAGGTGAAATATTTGCTTAAGGCTGATGTCATGATCTAGGAACAAAGCAGTAATGTGTAAAC
>VXBB01016561.1:688238-713564 GCA_013399915.1 Illadopsis cleaveri
GTTTTTTTTTTTTTTTTGTTTTTTTTTTTTTTTTTTTTTTTTTTTTGCATTCTGAGAAAAATTCAAACTCTCTTGTCAGATTTGAGTTTTGAAAATCCTTCATCAGCTGTGATGCAGATAAATAAGGAGATTTTTCCAAACAGCTTTATAAGCCTTGAGAGCATATGAGAGCTTTCTTACATGTTCTAATATAAACCCTTAAGTTTAGCAGTAATAAGAAGCTACTGCTGGTTAATTCATAGGGTAGTTAAAATTTATATCAGGTTTACCTTGTGTGAAAGAGAAGAAATGTGATTAATAAATGAAAGAATAAAGGATGTGATAATTAACACTTTTACTTAATCAAATTTATTGAAGGCCACTGGAAACTGATTTTTTTTTTTTTACAGTCCTACCTGAGAGTCACCTGAATATTGGAAATTTTGGAAATTTTTAAAAGTTGTTTTGATAATTTGTCTTTGAGCAGTTCTAACTTTTATTGATTCTAGATTTATGGATACTTGACTTTCTGGATAGTAAGATTTGGTATCAAAGATCTAAATGCATTTGGCCTGAAGCTGAGCTGGAATGGCTTTTCATAGCCTCTGTGAATCATCATTAATCTCACTAGGAAATATGGACATGTAATGATTTTTGGAAAATCATATTACAATTTTGGGCAACATAGAAAACTGAAAAAAAAAAAAGCGTTGAGGTAGAATACTCACTGTTGAGATACTAGAGTATGTAAGCCTAGAGAAAAACATGCCAAGACTGGGATTTCAAAAGGACACAAGGGAGCAGGAAATCGCCGAAATAGAATAGCCCTCATGAAACTTCTGTAAGAGAGTAAAGTTGCAATGCAGTGTTGATTTCCTCAAATAATTTTATGATCTCTGAGACCTTGAGAGAGCTGTGTTGAGCATTGATGATCACTCAGAATTGAGGCCAAAGCTTGTCCTGTATTGACAGTAAATGCAACTTGACCTCAGTCAATATCACAGCTGTCTTTTGTTCTCCAGGATTCCAGCATAGGAACTAAAACTGGTAGGGTTATTAGTGAGTCTGGCTTCTGTAGTGCATGATTTAGTTTAGTAATTTGCTTAAAAGAGCCATCTGATCATTTTAGCCATTGATTCCATTTGGTGCTGTCTAATTCCACTCAGTAATGTACAGGTCTTCATTTCTGCAGAGTCCATTATTCAAGGGGAGGAAACGTATCGTATTCCTTCATTGTATACACATACACAATAAGAGTCAGTATTTACAGAAAGGGAAAAGGAAGTACCCATATACCTTGAAGACAATAATTGATTCTCTTTTTAATTTGTGTGGAAGAGACAAGTAGCTGAATGATGCAGAGAGGGGTCAAGAATTTGTGTTGGTTTGGCTCATTTTTTCTACTGGCATTTCTTACATTCCCAATAAATGATTGAGTGACCATGGTGGAGTCAAGTGTTTTTGCTCTGGATAAAACATACTGATTTTCCCAGGGTAAATAACACCCGAGAAGTGGTAACTTGGGAGGTGCCTGTAATGCCACAATTAGATGATGTGAATTCCTTCATACCAAGAACACAACTGTTCACCTCCTTCTGGTAAGGTCACTTACTGGCTTTCATGGTGTGGATTCTGCTCTGTGGGAGCTGGGAATGAAATAGGTCACTATTTAGAGGTGCTCGTGTCAGATCTGGACAGTGCTCAGGGTGGCAGCTCTGAGGAGCCCTGGGCTGCATGTGCTGAGTGCTCATGGAGAGAGTGAGGTCGCTGAGGTGTACCTGGTCTACCCTGCATTAATTCTTAACAGTTTTTGGTAACGTGTGCAGTGAGGTTGTTCTTTCCATCTCCTGCAGCCGTTCATGCAGAATTTCTCTGTCTTCTTGTTCTCTTCTTTTGAACAAGAGTTCAAAAACTTTGTGGGTGCCTTGTAAAAGAGCAGATTACTGGTGTATATATGATAGATTTGGGAGGTATCAGTGACAGTTGTGTAAATTTACTGCGTTTTCCAACAACTTGCACTCCTTAGCACTGTAGGCTGCATTTCACCACCTGATACAAAAGGCTAAGTTTGGGTTTTTAAAGAAATCTGTATTATATTTCTGGAAGTACTAGGAATAGTCTGTGAAAGGGAAATATGTGAAAGCTGTTGTCACTACCCAAAGAGTAGTTTTGTGTTTCAGTATCACCATACTACTTTTCTAGGAGTGATCAAACAAAAACAAAACCAAAAACAACAACAACAACAACAACAACAACAACAACAAGTTTAAATTAGCTGAATCTGTTTCTAAATCTGTTTTTATTATGTGTTAGTGAGGGAAAGAACAAAATTATGTTCTTCAGTAGCATAATAAGATGCCTCAATAAATTGTTGTCTCCATGTAGTTTAACACTGTTTTTTTTATTGGTCTCATCCAGGCTACAAGATTCTTTCTTTTGTTTGGCCATAGTTGGTTATAGCTCATAAGCATTAGAATTTACTGAAACAATGTAAAACTAGTGGAGGAGAAAAGTAAAATCACCTTGTTAACTACAATAAATAAGTAGCTAGGTTTTAATGCATAAGGATAAATCAGGGAAGTAATGCCAAAGGTGTGTCAGAATTCAAATTATCTACATTTATAACTCCATGGTGAAATTTTGCAGAAAATTCACTTTATCCGCAGAATTGTTCCCCAGAATTCTCTTTGACAAGCTTAAAAGTATTTGAGTTTAAAAAATACAAATTGATTCAAAAGGACACTTTATAAAAAGTTCATTTAAAAACTCATTAAGACATAAAAAACTCATTCAAGTGAGTTTCAGTAAAGAGAACACAGAAGCAGACTCAATTTATGTCTGACTGAATTTATTAATTTTTTACTGGATGGTATAAATACCTTTCTCTGAACTCCTGTCTGACCACTGAGGATAAAATTTACCTCACTGCATGTTGATTCACATGTTGGACAAAATCTTGTGTACAAAAGAAAAGCACATTTGGTCTCTTATTTGTGATGTGCTCAGAATCATGTGACTTAATCACTTCGGGTAGTTACTGGAACAGATAATCCCCTTGGAGCTTAAGGAAGTGTTCCAAAATCAGGGTATGATCTTTCAGTCCTCAATTACTTGATTACTTGACCAAAGACCATCAGCCCTGTTTTTAAAAATGGGTGTTGAAAGATATAAAAGCAGCTAGTGGGGTTTTGAGGTGGTTGAGGAATTTAGGTAAACTTTGCTCTCCAGCTCGATCTTTATACACTCACAGGCCTTTATGTTTTAATTTGGGATTATGAATGGGAACCCTTATTTTATTCTAACCTAAATATGCTCTTGATTAAATGTCAGAATGTAGATCAACCAGTTTTAATTCCTAAATAGATTAAAGAAAAGTGGAGTGGACCTCATCTTTAAAAAGCAGAGGGAATTTCTTCTTCAGTAGTTTGACTGGGTGTCTTGTCTTCTCTTTGGCTTGTTCACTGAGGCTGTATGGATGCAGGAGAAAGGAAAAAGCTCTTACTCAGCCAACTTCCACCTTTTTGCTTTGTTGGTTGGAGCAGCCCTACCCCCTAAAAGTGACTGATAAAGGCTGGGGGTTTTTTCGTGGTTTTGCTTCCCTATGTACCTGTTGCTAAAGAGAAAATGCCAGTTTTCTGTTTTGAAGAATTGTCGTGGTAGTTTGTAGTAGCTGTGATGTTCAGGACAGTGTAGTGGCCCTCCACAGTGCCTTCCTCCCTCCAAACACCTTTGAGCAACAGGCCAGGGGCACAGGGAGGGGGTTTGGGCTTCCTGTTTTCTCTGTCTCTGCTCACATTGGTCAGGCCATGAATCCACCTCAGTTTTTAGCTCACTACATGTTCCTCTGTCCTGTTCTTCCAAGTGCTGTGTCCCACTGTTTTAGGAAAGGCCGTCTCTTGAATGCTGTACATACGGCCTTTGTTTACATTGTAAAACTTCCGTTACATTTGCACAGATGGGGAAATTTGTGGAAGCACATTCTTAAACCAGGGAACAGGTTGTGGCAAATAGTTCTATTGAGATCAAAGCACACTGGCTATTGTGTGAAGAGAGTGCTGCTTCATGGATGTTGAGCCCCTGTGAGGAAGAAAGGTTGATGGAGAGAGTTGAGGGTTTTTTCTAGGAACTGTAGTTAAGCTGAATTTAATTTTCTTTTTTTTTATCATTTGTGGACAAAGTGTTTGAAACTGTTTGAAGATAACTCCTAATCTAATTATTGCAGAAACTGAATACCTGAACATAAATAAAAAAAAATCTACACAGGATTTTTCTTTGCTTAGGCTGCTTAACAGCTTATGTTTGAAGAATGATTTAAGCATCTCAGTTCTAGAATAGAATACCAATACCCAGTTCAGACTGAAGAATGGTGCTTTCACTGTCTTTTAGTGAACAGCAGCAGCCTGAAAAATCAAAGCATCCGTGCCATCTTCCCCATAGGAGAATGTGCAACCACTGTGCAGTAGTTTGCATGCTAAAATACATATTACCCAAACTGGGTGAACAGTTTTGTAGGTAGTCTCCATACATATTTATATGAATGAATGATTAGAGTGTTCTTGCTTCTCCTTGCACTTCATAGTTGAAATTTATTCCTATATGATCAGGTATCCATTACACTAGGACATTTCACTACCAAGTCACTTTCCCAGAGGATAATTTATTTATTCTTTTTATCTGCTTGTTTACAAAACTGGTATGAAAAGGAGTTTTACATAAGGGAAAATGAGGATTTGGCTATAGGGAGGAAATAAGGAGCCTAAAAGAATAGCTAGGAACCCTGCAGGCAAAGAGGATGGTCTGTTTCATGGTGCTGTTACATCCTTCAGGGGTACATCAATACTGTATTATGTCGGAAGCAACCCCTGCAGTTTCCCAGCCAGAGTGTCTTGTGAAGTCTCTGAGTCAGCAGATAATGGAGACAAATTTGGGATTTGAGAGAGTCCTTAAAAGAGACTTTATTCTTTTCTTTAAATTGTCATAAAAACAAACAAAGCTTCCTAAGACCACTTTCTTGGTCTTTCTATATTTGAATTCTTTTGTTCTTATTGAAGAGTTATTTTTGTAACACTTCTTTTCAGTCTGGTCTGTTTAGGTTTTTATACCATTCTCATCACTATTGTTTCTGGGGGCATTTGAATACTATATAAAATGACATGACAAACATCTGTCACATGTTGCTCTTTCATCCTCTCCCCAGGGAAGAGCCATGCCTGCAGTGCTGTATTTTTGTAAGACCTTTGTTGTTGCTTGAGTTTAGATTTTCTTTTAGCTGTATACATGCTGCTGTAAGTTTATGTTAGAGCAGGATGGCTCAGAAGAGAATCCTTTGTACTTGGAGGAAAAGGAGAGGAACATTTCAGTTATTATCTGAATGTCTCCCCCATAAATATGGGAAAGGGTGGCAATACTCAGGCACTTGTCTCTGCTTTCAAAACCTGCTGGTATTTTTGTGGTGCTTTTAGAGCCATGCTATAGGATTATTGTGGGAAAGTTAAAACAGAGGACTTAGGTATGCCTTTGGTTCAGCGTGTGGTAAAGTCAGCAGCCGTCCTGGTTTGTGTTTGTGATCCACTTGGAGCTCTTGTGAGGTTTTATCTCTTGGACAAGCCCTCTCCCCTGGCAAGTGACAAGCAGATAACACTCAGCAGCTACAGTCAGGTGCCCTGAGCGCTGTGTTGTGGCACAAACCCTCACTGTGGTGGTGGTGAAACTTTTGGCAGGATTGTCTAGTCAAGAGAAGGCAGATAATCATGACTGTCTGCTTACTGGAGTATGACATTATGTCAGCAGCAGATTGAGACAAATCCTCTTGCAGTCAGAGTTGCCTGGATGGCCCTGCCAGAGTGACTGCTTTGGTAGGAGCCTCGGTCTGCCATGTCACATTATTGGGCAGAGAGAGATCACTGCAAGTGAGTTCCTGTGCTCTCAAGGCACCTGGCTGCAGCCCTGGCTTGTTCAGTTCTAGCCAACAGCTCTTGGTTGCCACAGGAGACATGAAAATGATTGAAGAAGCTACTGGGATGAAGAAGCTACTGGAGTGGGCAATTCTTCCATCCCCCATTAAAAATGTACTGAAAATATATGGTCCACCTTAAACAGAAACAGCTTTAATTTTTCTGACCAATTACATAATTTCAGAGCTACATTTAAATTACTTTCTCATTTCCTTCACTTTATTTCAGGATTGTATAGGATGTATGGTAACAATACTAATTTGTGGGTGAAGGTTACTTTTACTCAGTGACATGATGGGTGACTGTGCAACATCATGCCTGGAGTCACAGAGGCATCTATTCTGGACATGTGGATTTATCAGGGAAGGTTCAGCTGAGTCTGGCTTTATTTGCATTGCATCTACTGTGTTTCATTTCAGGATTTGCAATTTTTCAGTCTAGCAAGGCCATTACCATCACAACAACTGACTCCACCTCATACTCACCATGTAATTTCTAATAGATGAGTTTGTAATGAAGGCCATAAGTTTTGGAGATTTTGGATGTTGTTTTGTAGTTCAAGCATATCTCTTAGAAATATGCACCCTCTTGATTTAAGGACTTTAGTGGATGAGAAATTTATGATAAGTGAAGTGTTCCATAGCTAATTATTCAAACTCTTAAAAAAATCTTAATTATTTCTAGTATATATTTCTAGCTTCAGCTTTAAGTTGTTGAACTTTGTTAGGCATTTTAATGAAAATTAACTCAAAAGTAGCCTCGTACTTAACTCTGGAGAGGAAAACTAAATTGCTTCTTAACCTTCTATGTGTAAACTACACACCTGAAGTTTATTGAGTAATGTCCATTTTCCAGCTCTCCACTTGTTTCTGTAGCTCCTTTTGAACTCTTTCTGATTGATCAATAGCTGCTTAAAATACAGACACCAAAGCTGAGCCCAGTATTCCACTAATGATTTTATGAAGCCAGAATGGTACTGCCAGTTCTGAGCTCTAAATGCTCACCTCGTTATCCATGCAGTGATCTTTTTCACATTTTATCACCTTTTTTCATCCACCACTTATTGTAACTATAACATTTCTTATTCTGAGACACAGAGAGATAGGATTTATGCTCTATTAGGGAATAAATCTGTGTGAAGAGAGCTATGAATTGTGAAACTAGACTTTGTCTCCTTACTTGCGTGCTTCAGAATATGTGTATGTGTATCTTGCAGTTACTTTCAATGTCATAAGTGTGACGTGAAGGTAACCATTCTGACAATTGCAGTGGGAAAAAGGGCATAGGTCAAATAACTAACGTATTTTTTGCAGTGAAAAAAATTTCCATATTAAGAGGCATCTATCAGAAAACTGAATTATGTCATTGCTAAGTGATGCCCTTTATTAGTAACCCAGCCATTACTGGGGACTGAAGCTACTCTTAGGCACAGGCAACTCTGTGAGGTATGGTAGGAAAGGAAGAAAAAATGTTAGAAGATTAAATAATTAATGACTCAACAAGATTAGATAGGGCTCTTAATCACAGTTACAAGTTTGAGAGGGTAGTGAAGTAATCAGCTTGCTGTGTTACATTCAAATGCCATAGCTGGTAAAGAGAAAAAAGGAAAACACAAAGTCCATGTTCTTCCCCAAAAGACAGAGTGTATCTGGCAATAACCACGCACACAAGTGAAGAGAATACAGCTGCCAGACCACTTGGAAGACCCATGCTGTAGTTCGTGGGTTTAGTGATGAGGATGATGTCTTGGACTTCAGCCTCGAAGGTCAAGCTTGGTCTTAGCTGGATAAAGTAGGATGCTTTGAGCTGCCCTTTTCCCTCCTTAGATGTGTCTGATCATTTTGGGCAGCTTTTTGCAACATAAAAACATATGGCAGGTTTTGGCTACCCTGGGAGATAATGTGAGACCTGATCTGATACCATAGCTCACACAGATGCACCTTCTGGCTGGGCAGCTCTGGGGACAGCTGTGTAGAGAGCAGGTCTCGATTACCTTCCCATGTCTGAGCTCATCAAGATCAAATAATACAGAAGGAGACACAAGGAAGGATAGATAATAGTTAAGGGAACAAGTAGATGGGTCTGCCACTCACGAGGAGGATGAATGGGTAGGACTGAAGAGATGAAGAAGAGAAAATGTGGCCAAAGGAATACTTGAAAGAGTACAGGGGCTAATACAGAGAGATTTGAAGAACTGTGGGGATTTGCAGAGGGCAAAAAAGATATATGGACAGATGTGTGGGGAGGGGATTGGTGAGACACAGGGTGTAGTGGCAGAAGATGGGAGTGTGAACTTCACTGTTGTTAAACTGCAATCATTAAATACCAGCTCCATCTGATCAGCACCCTACCTGCCTTGGGCATCATTTGCATGGCTCATGTGATTTTCTGGGAAAAGTGATTTAATCTATAAAAAGCAATTTAAGAAGCAGGCTATTCAGAAGGTGCTTAGGGCATGAAGGATGATATGGCAGATAGGAGTACAGTGACTTAGAAACATAAATAAGAGCAACTTAGCAGCATTATTTGCATTTCTAAAGGTTTTACTAGAGCATGTGTCAGTACAACAAGTAATGTTTTTATGTCTTATCACAGTAATACTCAGCACATTTATTCTACTGAGCAAAGAGTAAATATAAACTATAAATAACTAGGGCTTCAGATGGTGTAGGGTTTTTTCCTCTGACTTTTCAGATAAGATACAAAATTGGCTCAGCAGGGCCCTGCTGGAACATGTCTGATTGTTCCTATTTCCCTGCTTTCTCCTTCAGTTTGGGAGTAATCTCTTTTATTGTCTTGGGTCTGCTGGTTCTTGAGACTGACGTTTACTACCCTAAAGTTACCATCTGTGTTGCAAAGGGGGACTTAAGAACCCTAGGCCTTTCAAAAGATATCTAAAAAATGGTGGCATTTACATACATGTGTGTGTGTACTTGTATGTATAGACATTAGCCTGTATCACTTATATGTAATAGCCTAATGACTAGATCCCTTGCCAGGAGGTGGGAGGCCCAGGATGGAAATTCTCTTCTCCCTGATGATATGTAAAATGTAAAATGTAATTTGCTCTCTTCTAAGTAGATGTCTTCACCCCAGATGCCAGACACACTTACATGGCATAAGACCCACTCTACACAGTCCTTTTGAAATTATACACAGAAGAAGAAGTTATACACAGTGAAGAACTGAATGCAGGCTGGTCAGATTTCTCATTGTGTAATTTTCCTTAATTTTGCCCTCAGAGAGTGAAGTCATTCAGTCTCCTACAGTTGTTCATCACATACAATGGGGGCGTCATCCCGTTTGAGATATTCGGATTCTGAATCACTTATTCAGGCAGTTAAATAATTTGTTTGATATATGAACTTATCAAAGGCCTAAATTTAAATGTTTAACACCAGCCAACCCACTGTTCTATATGTAAATCAACATAAGAGTGTTTTACTAAATTGAGCCTGGTAGGTGGTTACTCTTGTGCTATTTGGCAATAGGTCAAAATTTGATGAACATAATTTGTCATGGACAGAAATAACACAATATCTGTGAGGAAACCTAAACTGTGGTTCTTGTTTCTTCTTTTATCTATTATTTTAGCCTATCACTAAAGAAGTGTCAGAAGTATATGTTTAAGATTAAACCTTTTTGGGTGTTAGCATGGATTGCAAAATTTAATTCTGATTAGTGGAGCAGACTTTTGCCTTATGCAATTGGAGTGAAATCATTCAGCAATCCTTTTTCCTCTGAGATATGTCAGAATTACAGTCAGCTCCATTCCTCTTTTTCTGTGACCTCTGTGTGAACTGAGGTCACGCTGTCATTCACTGTGGTGAATTCCTCTCTGACTGTAAGGTCAGATGAGGAGTTACACAGACCCTTGGCCATTGGTGACCAAATGTATCAGGGATCTTTCACATCCTTCTGGTATTACTTGGAGAGTCCTTACTGAATGAAGTGGTGATAAATCATCATCTGTTCCTTTTGATGTGGTCTGGCAGGAATGCTGGGGAGCTGGCCAGAGTGGTGAATTAGCCTTGATCTATGGCTGATACCTCCTGAATCTGGTAAATAATCAGCCCGGGGACAGCACATGACTGCTATTAGCATTCCATACCTGGATTAAGATTTACAGGAAGCTCATTGACCATGCTGTACATTTGCTGTAGTTAGGGGTTTATGTAAACAGATCTCTAGAAAGTGGCACAAAAAGCCACTGTCCATAGGGAGATGGCCAAGGTAGAGCTGCTTGGTGAACTTTTGGGGTGGGGAAATCACTGCCATGTTTCAACACTTTTTGCACAGTTTACTGGGCACGTTTATGTAACTAGTGAGGTTATAGCAAGTAATTTAGTTCTTACTCCAAAGTTATGATTACTGTTTAAGCACCAAATTATTCCCAAGTAGCACTGTAGAGTTCTGAATTTTCTTCATTTTTGGTGAATGTGATTTCTCTTGTAACTTCTGTGTACTGCTGGGTGCTCAGTCTTACATTAGATCAGATTTTGGAATGTAGTGTCTTTCACTGTGGGAAATAAGCAGCATAGAAGGAATGTAAACTTTCACAAAAATTGAGCCTTACTGGACAAAGCTATGTTATACTGCTGCTGCAAACTGAAAGACAACACATGAAGAATTGTCTGGGTGTTGAGACTTAGGTTCAGTTTCATGCCCATATATTTTTTATGGGTAGAATACCATCTAAAAAAAATTAATAGCTTAAATGCCATGCAGACTGAGTTCACACCACAGACAATAAGCTCCTTAACATATAGGCTTTTTCTTCACACAGCAGCAATCATTATGGGCCTTGATCTCAGGGCTGTTTTGTGCAGAGTTCTGTACAGTCCATAATGATTCCTGAATAGCCGTGTCACTTAGTGAAACTCCTTTCTATGACACAATAAAATATTTTTTGCTGGAAGTCTTCTATGTATAGAACTGTGAAGTGTTTAAAAACGAGCTCAGAAACTGCCTTGTGTGGGTGTGGAGTGCCCCCATTTATTGTCTTTACAGCTGGAATGCACCTGATTGGCTTAGACCTGGTCGATTTAGACATTTTTGCCTATGACTAAATCTTTTTTCTTTCTAACACACATTCTTTTTGGAATCTTACTGTAACTGTTTAATTACATTTTGCAATTCAGTAGTTGATTCTTGATTATATACCAGAAATTGCATAGATTATAAGAGAGGTAGGATGCTAAAAGGGATGGCTAATTATCTATGCTATTTCTAAAATGTAGTTTTCTAAATGGCTATTTTATTAGCAGCACATCAGAGCATTCTTCTAGAAAGAAAAAATAAATCTGGTCATGAAGGCTTTGTGCAGCCAGAAATGCTTATCAACTTTAAACTTGATAAGTCAATGAATCAAAAGAATATACTCCTAACCTGAACACTCAGCATTTTATGAAAATTTTGAGAGTTAAGGGTACATAAAATATTTGAGAACTGGTCTTAATCAGAGGTTTTTATACCCAAAGTTTTATTCTTGGATAGACTACATTTCTGTGAAAGTTAGCTAATTTGGTAGGTTTTTAACATATGGCTATTTCTTAACATATAACTTACATTTTACTGTAATATATATAAAAAATTAAAAATAAGGGTTGCATAGTTGGGTTTTTTTTTAAATATGTCGACATTGGTTTAGATGTAAAACTAATGAGGCGGATGAAATTAATTTATTTCTACTTAGGCACCCTCTGTGGTTTCTATTCAGTCAGAAAGCCTTACAATGTGCAATCCATGTTTAAGCAATCACAGATGCATAGTTCAGGCCTGTACGGAGTAAGGAGTCCTGGTAATGTCATACTTTGCAGCAGGTATCTCACCTCTGGTTCTCTAGCACCAGGTGTCTAGTTTTGGGCATCACATAGGAAATTTGATAGAGTTAAAAACGTCTCCAGTATCTTCTCTGTAAGGATCTTCTTTGCTCCCATCAGACTAAGAGGGGTCACTCACCTTCAGGCAGAGTGTATCTAGCTGTTTGTAGCCAATAAAAGAAGCAAAAATATGAAGTTTGTCTTTTCAGTTTCTTCTTCATTCTGTGAAATGAGAACCTCATACTCACTAAAAGCAAAACAAGCCAGTGTGAAAAGAAAAATGCCCATCCCTTCCTGAGGTTCACATGCCAGACGGTCCTGAGAGTTCTCAGTTTCTCAGAGATGTATAAGGCTTGGCAGCTTTTCATCTCATACAGTGAAACTTATTGCAATATGAAGTCATCCAAAGAGGCAGCATGTTTGCACTTCAAGAGATTTTATAATCTGTAAAATATGAAGGAAATACTTAGCAATTCAAGGGAATGAAAGAGCTGCCAATGAGTTGCTGTGTAAGCTGACCACAAGGAAAGTCTCTGGAGAGAGTTCCCCCTGCTCTCTCTGCACCTGCATTGCAGTAATACCTAGATATACAGTTTTTAATTGCTTTCCTCTAGAAATCCCCTTTGGTTACTCCTGGAAGCAGGATTCCAGGTGGTACAGGCAATTGATATAATTTACGATAAGAAGTGTTTTACTATTAGGTAAATAGAAATAGTGAGAAATATATAACAAAATGAGTGATACAAATAACCAAGCAAAAAAAAAAAAAAAATTTCAAAAAGCCACACTAATTCATCATGGCATGTGACCAGTCAAATCTAGACAAGAAAGAGTACAGCTGTACAAAACAGAAGTGTCCCTTGTGATGAGAGATGAACAACGCGTATCGGGTGTGCTACTGATTTTGAGAACAATCATTCTATTTTTGGACTGTTGTGGCCAACTGTGGTACAATATTTCGTGGGGAAGGCTATTACAGAACTACCCATTATTTCAGCTATGCTTAAAATTCTACCAGCATTTGCATGATAAATGTATTTCTAAAGGCTACAGCGAGGCGGTAAATGTTCATTCGGCAACAATGACAGCTGCGATTAGCCATTTTAAAAATACAGAAATAGAAGCAGAAGTTAACAAAACAAGCTCAGATTCTGGCATTTGTTTACAGGAATTCAGAAGATGGACAAACACTGCAGGGATGGGACACATCACTGGTGTGAGATTGTACAGAACACAGAGCAACAGCTCTGTCTACCTTGTTTTGTGAGAAAGCTACCATGTGGTCGTTAAGACCCCAAACCTCTGATCATCCAATTTCTCAGAGCCATTAGAAGTCCCAGTTGAAGTACCATAAGTGATAATTGTGGACCAAGTTGAAGTTTGAATGACTAAAATGCCAGGAAGGTCTGATTTCTGTGAGGCTAAAAGACATATGCCATAACCTTTCCCCCTCTTGTTTTTTTTTTTCAAGACTTTGCTTGGCCCAGGTGACCCAGTATGAACTGGTCTCAGAGGACATCTGTGTCTGTACTTTCCATGAGAAGAGTGCAGTTGGCACCACAACTTTTCCAAAGCCTCACTTGTGTAATGAACTCATTACCTGTGACCTTCCAGCAAATGGGTCACCAGTGCTACATAAGGGCAGAAAAACTGGAGGAGGTTACATGGTTGAGCACAGCTGCCCTTGCTTATAGGTGATGCCTGCTTCTGCATGTATAAGGTTTTATGCAACTTGCTGGTTTTGCCATCCAGTTCATGTTCTTAGGTCAGACTGTCTGTGGGATGGAGAAGGACAATTCTCATCTCTCTGGAGGGGAGTAGGTTCAGGTTTCACCTTTGTTGGAAGTGTCCATGTAGGTTTAGGTATCACCTTTGGTAGGCTTGCAGTGTGAGAGTCAAGATTGTGTCAACAGTGTGAGAGATCAGCCCCTTTCCAGAAGCATTGTCTGATCTTTCTTGGCATGGTCCTCATAATGCAGCAGGCAACACTTAAGCCTGAAACACTCTAGTCTGTATTCTTTGAGTTGGAACAGCCAGTCTTCCCCTTTCTCGTTTTGCCAGCAGGCTGAAGCTCACAGACACGACTCAACTATTTATCTTCAGGCCATCACCACCTGATAGTTTCCTGAGAGCTCTCTAACTGGACTGTACACATTTGCCAGCAGATGTGGAACAGGGCTTGTTCTAGGCGTCCAGCCCAGATCATGCAGGAAAAGTTCTTCCTCACTCCTGCTCGACAGCAGGCAAGATTAGGACATTGGTGGATCAGGGTTTTGGTCTCATGTTTCGGAGAGGGAGGATAGGTTGAGGTACTTTGAGGTAATTTTAAAGGGGGCAGCTCTGGGGCTATAGTCACATGAAGGTGAGGACAGGCAGGCCTCTGAGAAATGGGTCTTTCAACATGAACTGGGCTTAGCACCTTACAAGTTTTTTGGTTCAGAACGAAGAGCAGGTTGTTCAGACTGCCCAGAAAGAAATGTACCTGTTCAACTACTGCCTGTGTAAGTCTGACCCACCTCTGGTCAGGATGGTCAGTTAGGAGTGACAGCCTTGTCCCTTGCTTTCTTCACAGAGTCATCAGGCAGAGTGTCTCGGTGTGATGGGTTTTCCTGTGCCCCACTGCCTCTCCAGCAGAAGTCCAGGTTGCAGAGGGCACACCAACAGTGTGACATCCCAGACCATCTGGCTCCAGTAGACCTGTACAATGCCACCAGGCCATAACAAAGCTTACCAAGAGTGTAGATGAGCAAGAACAGCTGCAGCAGAATCATGTAGGTCTGGTGCAGCTGTGAGCCCATAAGGTGGAAGAACTTGGTGGGGCTTGAGGAGTTCCTGGCACTTCTCACCTCAGATATGAGAGTTTGACTGCCAATTTCCTGGAAAATTCCATAATCACCTGTCAAGTGGAGACACCCAGGCATCCTACTCCACTTCCAAGCAGAGAAAGTGTTTACAATGAGTGGTCTGCTGGCTCACTTATGAGCCCCTGTATTCTCAAGTCTAGGAATTCCACTCACATAGCTGGGTCGATGTGTGATGCAGCTTTGGAGGGCACACCTGCAAACTCAGGGATGCCAGTAATGTAATATCCATAGCCTTTGATGGGACTTATGCTCACAGTTTGGTTTTTTTAATGTTATTGTTGTTGTCTTTGACATTTGGAGATGCCCTGTCACAGACTAGTAACTCTAATTAAAATTGGATAAACTTATCTAATGAGGAAGCGGGCAGACTGGGCCATAATAGTAAGGCAGAAGATACTAGAAATCTTCATATTTTTTGTACATTTCAACACACGTATGCTGGTACTGTAGATACTTTTATATCAGGTTACCCTTAAGATCACAGAATATTTTAGTTCTGTTTTCCTCTGTCATCTCATTCAGAGGGATAAAGCCATAAGAGTGCTCCTTGGTGCATGTAATTTTTCTGAACTTCAGGTCTCACTTACTAAGGATGGCCAGTTTCCCAGTCTTGGGTGGCAAGACTATGTCTGATCTCATCTGGTCCTAGTTAACAAGGGTGGCCTGTATGAAAATATGTATGGGACAGTTCAACTGCTGGGCTCTGAGTGTGCTGGCTGCAACAAGAACAGCTGCATCATTTTGAAATGTCTTCTCTATTTGCTTACTGGTGTCCCATTGTGGTAGGTAATCCACAGAGTTAAATATTGGTTGGCTTTCAGGTCTGCTCCTTGCCAGCAGCTCTTCTATATAAGGTTAATACAGTTGTCTTGCACTTGTCAAACCGGAAAACAAATGTGTTAACAATTAAAGCTTATTTTGCACTGTACAGTATGTGACTGTTCTCTGTACTCAGTGTCCTTGGGGAAGATTCTGAGCTTTATGACTGTCTCAGCCTCATGTGGAGTTTAATTGCCACTTGTCCCAGGGTCAGGGGGAAGTTTTGGGATGAACTCTCAGTTTCTTATAGAGGGAAATGGGGAATTTGGCATGGTCTGAGGGACCTGACCCTGCAGCAAAAATGCTGTACTGAAGAAAGAATAAATGTTGGCAAATGCATGACTAGTATTTTCTGGGCAAACCTGTGGACTTGGCACCTGGGTCATTTGCTGCTCTTCCTTATGTTGATTAGTGAGTAACCCTGTGGTTTCCCATGACCCTTGCAATGGATCATGCTTCCCTAAATTGTGTCTACCGAGCTGAAACAAGAATTTTCCTGCATGAAAAATATGTTTTGGGTGATTTCATGGAAGTTTTACATTGTCTAACTTTTAATAAAGCTCTTGTCCTTTTTCATGGCAGAGGAAGAAGGATCTCTTGTCCCCAAGCCTTCTCCAGTCAGTGATAGTCTATGTCTGTTGTATCAGAAAGAAAAATGTGGAGAAAGAAAAAAACCCCAAACAAACAGAGGAAGAACTTTTTAAAAGATCAGAACAGGAATTTGAAAAGATTGGAAAAGCAGGTGAGCCTGAAGTTGCAAAATCAAGCTGATGCAACACGCTGGTATAGAAGGATATTGGTGCATGGGAGTCTTGGCATATCACCCTTGCAGTTGCTGTGTTACTACGTCTGTGTTCAGGGTTGCTGCTGGGCAAGGGCTGCAGTATCTCATCCTCAGACAGCCCCAGCAGGATTTTTAAGGAGTCCCTATTGTCTTTGCACATATTTGCATCAATACCATCTCACTGGTAATGCCACACAGCAGAAGTAGGTGTTTGAAACTCCTGGGCACTGTGGTCGTTGGGAGGGATCAAACACGCTGGTTATGGCATTAGAGATTTACAGGAATTTGGAATGGATAGCTTTGCCAGTAGGAGTTCCCATTCTTTGGCAGGAGCAGGATACCAGCATGTCCCAAGAAGTACATGCTAGAGCTTTAATTGTGTGTGATGGGTACCTGGTTTGATGTGGACTCTGTACATCACCATGGAGATTTCTGAAGCCTGAGCATATGTTGGGTTTATATTCCTTGCCATCATAATGATCATGTATTTCCTCCTGTAGTGTTAAAGGTGGAAATATATCACATTTGAACCCTACATCTCTTGGCTTTGCACATCTTCAGTGGGGAATTACAATCAGTACAGCAATGGCCTTGCCAGCCTGACAGAACTGCTGACAGTGTAAGAGTTTAAGAAGCCCTTAAAATAAACCCAGTGCCTGCTACCGCAGCGCTGATGATTGCACTTTTCCATTTGCCTGGCCCTCCATGGAGCCTTCAGCTCCCTCCTGCTTTTACTGAACCTTGTAAGGGTTCACCTGTCATAGCAGGGTTGTGCAGCAAGATCAGTGCAAAGGCAGGAGGCCACGACAAACAGCCCTGCTGGGTGGATAATTGATTACCTGTGAAACAGGCAGAAGCTAAGAGGGCTGGGAGAAGCATGCTGTAGTGTCTGGAGATTTGGAAGGTCTCTCCTCTTGGATGGAGTACCGAGGCACCAAACACAAGGTCAGTAATTTGGACACTGGTGGGCAGTGGCAACTCACAGCTGTCCCCTGAGGTCCTGGGGAGGTTGCACCTACCAGTGTAGTGCTGGTCCAGGCAGCTCACTCCTGCTGCTTTGTTTGACTCTTCAGTATTTCAGGTTTAGTAAGGGTGGTAGAAATTTTAGAGAATTAGGTGGGTAGTAGTTTTCATTACCTTTTCTGTGTCATATATCTTATGGCAAAGTGAGAGTTTACAGAGACACAAGTCTTTAAGTTTTGAGAATAAGAGGTGCATAGGGCCTAAAGGGAGCCCAAGAGCTTCATCTGTGATGGGGGGAGGTGTCAGCTTAATGTTCTCAAGGTGTTCACTTAGACCCAGTTTTTCCAGTTTCTGGTTGAATGGCTTAAACATTACTTTATGTTAAATATTTAATACTTGCTTATAAGTTAAAGATGGGTAATGGCCAAGTCTTTTCTTCCTTTGAAAGAACGTGGCTGTCTCTTCTCAACTGGACTGAAGATGGTATTTTTGTGACATAGTAGGTGACATTAGAGCAACCTAACAAATTAGACACCTCTGGGGATGTCAGCAGTTATTGCCAGAATACAAATTAGCACAGAGACTTCTAGATGCTTTTTTGGTTTCCCTGTGGTAAGATGCCTGTGAGATGTCAGGAAGCTGTGCAGTCAAATTGGATTTCCAAGGCTTGTTCAAATGGATTTATTAAACTGCCTGTTTGTTGTGAGTGGGTAGTAGAACATCTGTACTTGACAAAGGGAGTTTGAGGACAGACTAACTGTTGACTGTTTACATAGAGTCTTCCTTATGAATGTCTTCTTAAATGTAGGAGTGTCCAAATACTTGGGATTTATCAATTATTTTTAAAATGTACTTAGAGAAAACATTGGTAGTGGGGCAACTATGACATCTTTTAGTTTGGCTGTAGTATTAGATCAATAGTTTTTTTTAGAAGAAAAGGGAAAAAATCTGGCCAAATTTGTACAAGATAATTATCATGAGAACAGAATTAAAATTATTAGGCCTAAATACAGGGATAGCAGTATTTTATAGTGCTAATGACTGTTCTTTATGGCTAATTTCTCTAATCAAAATCTAGACTCAGTCCTGGACACTGGTACATGCAAACCAAAAACTAACTTTTAGATTAAAATTCCTACAATCCCATTATTCTAAGTAATACAGTAGTGTGGATTTACTGTATTTTCCTCATTAATAAAGTTCAGACAATTTACTACAATAGTTCTGATAATTTTCTGTGTAAATATTCTGTGTCTGGAAGTTTCCATACAAGGTAGTTTAACTCAACCACGTGGAATTAAGTAGCAAGAAGTTAATATGTGTAATTTACAGAAGTTTGTGAACTAAAATACCATCTTAATCAGAACCTATAAATAAGAACACTTCAAAGTGAGAAATTTTTCCCTTCTTTAGGATGCCCCAACTAAACTCACCTTAGGCAGCCTCACGGCACAGCATGAAATGGGATCTGCCTCAGGTATTGAGTTACATTTGCTTTTAAAACACATCCATGAAGAGCACTATGGAAGATCATTTGTGTTAAAAAGGAAAAGCTGTCCAAAGTTAAGGCTCTGTGGGAGATCTTTCCTAGGGCGGACTCAGACACAAAACTTCCATCTCACTGCTCAGTGACCCTGATGCTGTCAGGTGCTGAGTGCTTTCAGGTTCCTTTGCTGTCAGTGGGAAAAGACCTAAACACCTCAAGATCAGGCCCTTGGCCTTCAGTATTTGCACACTCATGCTGGCACTGTGTGCAGGGGGATGGATGTTTAATGCTGGCACCAAAGACTGACACTGCAGGTATCCTGGAAATACTGGTGATAGAAGCTGGAGAAGCATTTGCTTTGCTTACAGGGTAGGAAGAACTTAAAAGCTTCTCTGGTATTTCCTTTTGAGATTTCATGCTAATATTTATGGCTTTCTGCTTCTTTCTGTGCTTAACATTTTCTAGCTTGCAGCTAAATTACTAGTTACAGCTGGTTATCTCTTGGAGCCTGGAGACACCTCCCCCATTTCTTCTTCTCTCAGAAAGATTTCACAGCCTCCAGTAACCCCCAGTGCTGTGACCCCCAGGCTCCCTTCAGTGCCCAGACCCCACAGGTCTCATCCTGGCTGTCCTGACCATCAGACCCTTCTGGGCTCTCCCTCCATGGGCACAGCCTCCACAGCTTGCCCAGGGCACCAGTGCCCAAAAACAGGGCTAGAGGTGTTATCACTGAATGTAGTCAATGTTCTCTGCACTGATCTGCTGGAGGTTTCTCTGCTAATGTATTTGCTTCTTCTGGATGATCAGTAAGTATGGCAATTCTTATTACTAATTCAGTGACTTTAAACAAATCCTAGGAAACTACTGAGGCTTTTCTCTAGGGAGAGTGTACTGAAAAAGATAAATGGCATAGTTTTTTTTCCCTTTGGTCTTTTCTTTGCTGAGTATACCTGTGCTTTTGTATAATCATAGAGCCAGCACTACATGAATTTTTGTTACATTTTGAGTTGCCTTTTTTTTTTTTAACCCATCACAAATTGCGTTACTGGAAACAAGATGTACATCTGGACTGTAACTAACATGACTGTAGTTTTATTGACTAAGTGTGGACCTCTGTATGAAATGTTTTCATGTGTGTTGAACTCAGACAAGAATGTTACTTGTATTGATGCATGCATTTCATGGTCTTTCAGAATAAAATGGAAAAGACAGCCTTTCAGGAAGCCTTAATGCCTTTCCATATGGAGGCAGTGCCTTGTTGTGCACATGGTCTTTGATTTCTTTTCAGTTCTAAAATTTCTTACCTTATGGTCTATGTTCCTTTATTATTTTTCTTTTTTAAAATTATTTTTGCTTTTTTTTAATAAAAGAAGTGAAATTTAGCATTATTGAACTTGATGTATTTGTGCTGGAAGTTTTCTTGTTTAGTGGGAGAAGTTGCAAATGTAATTATTCTATAACAGAACAGGTTGGTATATGAAACTGGAACAATTTGTTGTAAGGCCTGTTTCTGTCCACAGAATAATAATATAAAATTATAAATTTGTATAGTACAAGAAATAGAGAAAATGAAACAAAATAATACTATCAGAAATACTTTTTTTTGTGCGCTGGGTGTGATTAGCTTTTCTGGTGCAGAAATTAAAATAGAATAAATAAGCTTAAATAGAGTTTTATGAACTGTAAGGTTAAATTGAAAAACTCATCTCAGGTTTACTGAATGTTAATTTGACTGAGGTTACCTTTTTTTCTCTGTCAGGGAATTTGATTCTTCAAACTTAAAGAACTGTCTGGTATTCAGATGCTGGGACCCAAAGTAAAATCCAGTGCACTAAAATCTTTGGAGGCTGAAAACCCACCAACCCAGACAGCAATCCAGCACATTTACTTTCCAGCTCTGCATAACCTAGTAAACATCTCCTTTCCTTACCTGAAAGCTTCCAGGATTCCTGTTATGAGGAGATAAGCACTTACCTCCTGCCTGGACTGTATTTGCAATTGGATTTAAGGAGGGAATAAATTGTACCTCAGCTGAGTTCCTTGAGAAGCCCCAGAAAATCCAGGATTTAAATTACTGTTTCAGGCTGAATTCCTGTCCATCTTTGCATGCTCTCTAAAACAGTGCACAGCTCCCTGTGAAGTGTGAGGGTGAGGACTATATGAAGGCTGATGCCACGATAAATTAGCATTTCTTTTACTACTTCCCTAAAAATAGCTTTTAAAGGAATGATATTAGCCATGAAAGGAATCCCTCACTCTCAGGGCTGCTGTTCATGGGGGAGCTTTCACCAGATGTGAAATGAGGACAGTCAGTGTTGTCAGAGTCTGGATGAACATTTCAGATGTGGGTGCTGATCCTTTGGGTTTGAATTATCCTGTTGGGAGAGGGAGCAATGTGGAACAGAGATGTTTTTTTTCCTGTTATTCAGGAAAATATCCTGAATATCAGCACTATCCCTTAGAATCTGTGAAATATCAGCGTGAACAGCTAGTGGACTCAAATTCTGTATTCCCTGTAGCTCCCCACCAATGTACCACACCATTTGCACACAGGAGTGATCATGTGATAAAGCATCAAGAAGAGCACTATGCCAAGCTTCCTATCCTTTTTCTTGTTGCTAGTATTGTCATTGATTAATCTCTGTGTACAACATATCACAATCCACTCATAATCCATCTGAATTTTGTATTTTCCTAGTATTTCATCTCCTCTGCTGTGAGTGTTCAATTGTTGGCCTGACTGCGAGCACTGAACCAGTTCCTGAAGTGATGGAAATAGTCTGTGGTGCTGCTGCAATTTGAGACCAGGAGTTCTGCTTCATCTGTAGTGCCCATATTGATTTGAGATATCCCATCTATAAATTGGCAACAAGACGCCTTTTAATTTGTATTTAACATAAGGAGAGACATCTCTCCTACAAAAGACGGAGAAGAGGGTTTTTTATCAGTATACTTCCAAATGTTCTTAACAAAACTGAGTAACTTCAGCTTTAAGTCTGGTGGTACATGTATGTAATGTTAACAAAACCAGCTGGAAACCAGACTCTTATTGTTACTTTAGTAGGAAATTAGAAAGGTTTGATCCAGCTGAGCAAGGTTCTCAAAGTGCTGAGTACCCTTATCTTCCAGGACCTTTAATGAAGTTGAAAGCACTGAATTAACTAGATTGACCTGGCATGAATTAATCAAGACATCCCATCAGCCATTTAGCAGAGTAAAACTGAGCGATCTTTGAGTGGTCAGATCTCATTGTATAAGATAGTGCTCCAGTTCTCAACAGGAAAGTTTTGTGTCTGGGGTAGTACGTGATGATTTTGTGCTTGATGGATAAGTAACCGGCAGGATGATGAAATAACTGGTGAAAAAGGCTTTAATTCACCTTGCTTTTAGAAAACTTTAAGTGTTTTTGTTTTTTTTTTTGATGAGCAACATGCATTATTTAGCTAATTGCTACTTTAGTCCCTTTTATGGACACTAATCACGGTAGTTTGAAAAGTGCATTGGAAAGAAATATACATCACTGCCATGTGCATTCTAGCATAAGAAAATGGAGACAAATACACCATTTTAGGTCATACACCATTAGAAACTACTCCAAGAATCCTGCAGTTACTGAAGTTCTGAGAAAATGATGATCTGTACTCACCAAGTCAATGAGAGCTGACTCATGCTCATGTAGCAAATAGCTGCTGCACTGAAAGGGTACAATCAGCTCTATAATATAAATGTGAATTGCATATGCCCACACCTTCAGTCGCATCAGTAAAAATATGCCATTGTATCTCAGATACGCTTTAATCAATGTTCTGCAGGTACTTGGAAAGAAACTGTGTTATAGTGGGGTTGAATCCAGATAGTGTAGGAGGAGAGCTAAGACATCTTCTGCAGTAGATCTTGGGCCTTGGAACTCCGTCCCAGAAGAGGTCCCAAAGCCCATATGAATTTAGGAACAGGATACACATTTTTAATACAACTATACTACTGTATGTGTTTTACAGTATTATATGTGCATCCTAATGTACACAGCAGAGGAATAGGAATTTTTTTTTTTTCCTCTGGTGGAAGTCATATTGCTTTACAGTTTTGTTTGTCATTTATGTACCTGCTTCATCACTGAAAATACAGGTTAGCATTTGGATGGCACAAGCTTTTCATTTATGTGTAAACACAGGCATTTGCAAAAGCTTTTGCAGACTGTGTCAGAGTCTCAGGTTCACATCTGCTCCCTCCATATTCCTGCAGCTCTTGTGTTGCTTGGTTTAGGCAGCAGCTCTTGAAGCATTTTTCATGTCTCTGTGTCTAGCCAGGACCTCCCTCCAGCTGACCAACCTTCCAGGTACATACAGAACACGTGGCCAGATGTGCTTGGAGCATAAAAAGTGCTAGTGGTCCCAAGACATCCATGAGTTAACAGACAGGAGCTGCTCTTTGTGACTGCATCTTTGCAGCTGCATAGGCACAGCCAGGGACTTTGAGAGGAAATGTTTGGGGTTTGGATTGGTTCCCTGAATTTTCCATCAGTTCCTAAGGAATTAGAACTGTACCTACAAAAGGTAAAGCTCTTTGTCTCTTCAGAATATTTGCTGAACTACATAAAAGAATAATCTCTGACGTATTTCTATTGAATCATAGTTTTTGTGGGAAAAGACATTATAAATTCTTGGTAAAAGAAGAGGCATGTAAAAAAGGAGATTACATTGGAGATAGTATGTCCAAAATTCTGCATGCTTGACAGTGATAAATTAGACCATTTAACATATCAAAAGTTCAGTGTAGCAACATTTCAAGAGAATCCCTACAACCAGTAAGTTCTATAAATTAATGAAGGCACACAGAAACTGGAGTGCAAAACTCAATAAAAAAAGAATGTATTTTTAAAGAAAAGCAAGAGGATATAGCATGGTTTATGTATTTAGTCCATGTATTCTCCCATGGGTAAAGTATATTCCTGAGTGAGCAGGAAAATTTTCAGTTTATGGTCACTTCCATAATTTTTTTGAATTTATTCATCATAAAATATGTCATGAGAAGATGCATGGCACCCGTTCCTTCTGTTGTTGGCAAGACTAGAAAGGAGGCTGCATGTTATATACTGAGGAATGCCACTTCTGAGACTAATATTGAGTCTAATGCCTTTTCACACACTGGAAAAGAGAGCAGAAACTACTCTGCTCATGTGAGGCACTGTTTCCTCACATGCTTTCTGGTTTTGTTGTTAGAGAGCCTCTGGCAGAAGTCATGCGAGCTGTAAAAAATTGGTGACAGGGACTTACCTCTTTGCATCACAAGCAGCAGAAGTTCTTGACAATTCTTGTCATCTGCACCAGACATGCCTTCACCAGGTACTAAAAATTAACCCAGTCCTGCAGCTGAGTCTTTTCGAAGTTTGTGTGCCTTTGGGAGTTCTGTAGTGGTAGAGGAAAAAGAAAAAATCAGGGAAAAAACAACAAGAATAATAAAAATAATAATAATAATTAAAAAAAATCAGCCTTGACTCAATAAGTTTCTCTTCCTCCAAGACTATTGGAAACTTCTCAGTTTGCTTTATAGAATCACAGAATTATTTAGGTTGGAAAGGACCTTTGAATCCAGCCATTAACTACACTGTGAAGTCCACCATTAAAACATGTCCCTTAGTGCCACATCTACATGACTTTTAAATACCAGGATTGGAAGTAAAGTCTGTGCAACAGCAGCTCACAATTCAGGCTGTTGCTCTGAATACTGTGCTGTAGGGTCATCCACGTTTACACAGGGAGCATGAAACTTCAGAATTCTGTTGCACCCTCAGTGTTCAGTGGGTTGTGGCTCCTTACTTTTTATACCCTTCCCCAGAACTCTTTGGACTGACAGGGACTCTTTTCTAGTGTCTGGTGTGTATGATGACCATGACCCTGCCTTCTGGAACTTTGTCTACAAGACAGCATTTGCTATAAGCATTATGCAGTTGTCAGTTCACAATGTCCTTTATAATCCAAGCCTGTTACTATAAGCTTACTAGGTAAAATATTCCAGAAATAGTTAAAGGCATTTTTTCTGACCAGGGATTCTGTCACCCACGGTCACCACAGCCATGTCTGCAGTAGTCAGGGTGTCACTGCAGCAGCAGTGGTGAACAAAGGTACCACACAGACACAAAGATGCCATGGATCTTGCCAGTGCAGTCATCTGTCACTGATGGCTTATCTCCAAAGCAGCACATGTGGTGCCTGAACAGCGTCTTATCCCATTCCCACCCTCATTTGCAGAACTCAGCTGTGGTGTTACATGTCCTGCCTCAACTCTGATTCTTTATTCATCAGCCCTTCTTCCTAGGCTCAACAGAGAGACACAGAGATAGCAGAAAATAGTATCAAAAAAGGCAGGGTTTAGTTGTGTTTTTCTTTCCTCTTGGGAATTTCATCTGAAAGATTCAAGAGGAGACAGCAGGACCCACAGTGAACACACATACACAAAGTACACTCTGCATCCTCACTATCCTTACAAATGTCAGCTGTTGCCAGTGAACATCTACCCTGCTTGTGAGATCTGAAAACATATCACAGATCTGCGAGGCGTTAAGATAGATGAGCTAAAACTCCTTACTAGTTATTAGATACAAATAAAGGAAGCTGTGTCAGAACTCTGCTCTTTTCCCCATTTTCACTTTTTTTTT
>VXBB01016561.1:713609-846804 GCA_013399915.1 Illadopsis cleaveri
TTTTTTTTTTTTAACCCATAGTACATACCCAAGGGAGTAATGGGTGAAGACAGCCAGCCTGGATCAGGATAAAAAGGCCCATAGAGTTAAATTCTCCTTTGGACCTCAGTAGAGCCTTTCTGTAAATGCTAGGGGAACTGAAGACATAAAGAAAATAGTTAAAATAAAAAGATGGTCAAAATTACTCAAGAAAGTGAGATTGGAGGAGTTTAACAGTGAAAATTATCAGAATAGGAACAAAAAGAAAGAAGTTAACTTTTTCTATTTTTTCCTATATTTACAAATCATTAAGCTCTGACAAAATCCCTCCAGATATCAGGGCACCCTCTTCTTCACACATAGCCTGCAAGAATTGTTCCCTGTGTTGTACCATGGAACAATTCAACAGTAACAGCACTTGAGTTACTTTGCCAGTGCCTACAAAGCTCCTTCTGTTTTGGGATTAGGAACTGATGGTCTAAAATTGGCTTTACATCCTTCACACATCAGGTTCTGTGTCAAGTTTTGGCTTGTCTTTTTAGTTTTGTTTCTTAAGGCTGAGAGGCTCTTTGGATTTTTAGCCTTTTTCCAAAATTTTCAGAATTGCTGCTAGCAGTATCTAATCATGTTTCTGCGTTGAGTTTTCAGGATATGAAGGGTACATAAGCAGGTATTAATTGTCACACATCCTTATGGAATTTTTCTGCTTCTATGTAAATAAAGCACCTCAATTTTATATGATTAGTCTAAAAACCATTAAATTCATGTTAAGAGCATTATTTTTCATGTAAGTTTTTATGTATATTTCTGTCTTCCTTTCATGGTTTAACCCCAGCCAGCATCCAAGTCCCACTCAGCTGCTCACTCACTCCCCTGCCAGTGGTACTGGGGTTAGAGTTGGATGGATAAAGCTGGAAAACTCCTGGGTTAAGATAAGGACAGTTTAATAGGAAATGCAAAAGCGGTGCACACAAGCAAAGCAAAGCAAGGAATTAATTCACTGCTTCACTGGGCAGGCAGGAGCTCAGCCATCTCCAGGAGAGCAGGGCCCCATCTCATGTGATGGTGACTTGGGAGAGACAAACACCATCACTCCAAAGATCCCTGCTTCCACCTTCTTCCCCCACTTTATAGACTAAGCATGGTGTCACATGGTCTGAGATATCCCTTTGGCCAGCTGAGGTCATCTCC
Source organism: Illadopsis cleaveri (assembly GCA_013399915.1). Lineage (NCBI taxonomy): Eukaryota > Metazoa > Chordata > Aves > Passeriformes > Timaliidae > Illadopsis > Illadopsis cleaveri. The sequence continues at coordinate 714,780 of VXBB01016561.1, forward strand.
ACCCAGCAGTGTCTCCTCCCAGCCTTCTTGCTAGTGCGGCAATACAAAAAGCATAAAAGGCCTTGACTCTGTGAGCCTTCTTCAGCAGTAACAAAACCATCTCTAGATTATCAGTCCTGTCTTCAGTGTAAATCCAAAGTGCAGTCCTATACCAACCACTGTGAAAAAAATTAACTATACCTCAGCCAAAAACAGCACACTTCCCCACCTGTATCATAGTCTCTCCTGTCTTAATTTTCCAACTGATTATTGATTGAATCTCATCCACAGTTCATAAGAACACAATGGTTCAGAAAGTGGTTTGTAAGCCAGATCTGGACTCCAGTTTGTGTCATAAATATCATCTTTTCTCTTCTAGCTTCAGTACACTCAAAGATCCAAAGATCTTTGTCCTTCTTGCCTACCTTTATCTAACAGTTACAGTGAGGGAGGCTGGTGACCAATTGCTCTGTCCCTTAGTCAGTGGCCACAGGTCAACATTTAGAAGTTGAACCCACTCAATGCATGGAAATTTTTCTTTTCTTATTATCATCTTCCTTGTTCTTCTAAATACTCATTTGATAGGACATTTCAGGTTTATCTGAATGAAGGCGGAAAATAACACAAGAACAGTCTTTAAAAGAGTGGGAGACCTCTGCCTGGTGTACCATGCAGTTTTCTCTTGTATTTTCATTATTGTATCTTTAATAAGGTGCAGTTTTAATTAAAACTTTTTTTGAGTAGTTTAGGGATCCATAATGACTATCTCCCAGATATTTTGGTGGTTGTCAGAGAAAGTAGTTGAGCAGCTTTTCAACCTCAGCATTTATATGCATTATGTTTTTTATCTCATGTAGTCAGTACTTTCAGAACTAGATCTCAAAGAATGTCCCCCTCCTTTAAATTTTATTAAAATTAACTGGTAGACTTAAAGGTATTTAAAAAGGCTTGTTGGACAACGAACATGTTGCTTAGGCTTCATTTCTTCAGTCAGGTGTGTGAAAGTAAAGAGTTCATTCCTGCAGTTCTCAGTAGAATATACTCTAAATGTGGAAAACATGCATTTTCAATTATTAATGGAAATTTTGAGCAGTATGAATTTTCTTGGTCATCCTCTTTCCTTGGACAGAAGCATGTCAGGAAATTGAAGCCATTGGAGCCAGTTTTACAATGGATGGGGATGAACCAGTTCCACGACATCACCCCATCATTTCCTGGGATTTGATAATAGCGAAAGGCTCAGATCCATGGAATTGTGGTTCTCATGCTTTTGAGACTTGGTGGAAAGGAAAGGGAACTTCCATTTTTCTTTTTGTCTTTTGTCAAGAAAACCAAAGCAGGAAAGAATGGGAAGAAGTTGTCTTATTACCACTGTCAATGTGCTGAAAGCCTGCAAACCACTATGCTCTGCATCTCCCAAATTCAGAGACTTGCACAGCCTCCCCAAAGGAGGTGTTGAAAGACTCCTCTCAGGTGCATGGGGACTCAAAAGCAAGAGGAAAAGTGGAAGTTTTGTCAATACCCATTTTTGTTCAATATGGCACACAGGCATCAGCTGATGCCTAACAAATGCAAAAAAAGAAGTTATATTTCTGTCATTACTGAAGTCAATTTGGCTGTCATACTGTTTTCATCTAGATAAAAGGAATTGCTCTGAGAATGTCCGTTATTATAAGAATGATGATTGCATTACTATAATACATTTCAGCTCAAAGCACTTCACAAAGCACAGAGCTTTACAAGCATAGATATTTAAGCCTCTATAGATGGAGAAAAATATGGAGAAAAATAATGGTCATATTAAAGAACAATCCACAGAAGTGGGAAGACTACACAATGCATAGAAATTTCTTGTAATTAAAAAAAGAAAAAAAAAAGAGAGAGAGAGAGATAGAACGGGTGCTTTGTGGTCTTCATGCTATTCAATATCTTGCATTCAATTTGCTACCACATAAATCAAAAAACCCTCACCCAAATTCCAAAAATACTTCTTCCAAATTTACCTTTGTTTACAGCAAAATTTATCACTTCATTGACTTCTTGTTTAATTTATCTTTAACAGATGTTTTCTTCAGCAGTCTATAATTGACTGTTCTTGTTTTCAACTTACATGAGATTCTCAGTTGCTGAACTGGTAAGGGAGATCTGGTCCTGTGTACTTAAGGTATATAAAATCCTTCTCACAATTATTTTTGGCACTTTGATCTCTCAGACTGAAAGGCCCATGAAATGCAATTCCAATTTTGACACTTGTAACAGCAAAAAACCACAAGAGTGTTCTGAACTTGAGTTTTCACTGTTCATACTTTGCTGGTCATGCTCGATGTACTTGAGAAATGAACTCTTGCATTGATTTGTAGGGAATTGTACGGAGAAATATAAATTTACTCCTAATTTTTCCTGGGAAAGACTATTTTGAACGCTTGGAAATTAGAGCGCCTCCTGCTCAATATAATTGCAAACAGCAATCATGTCACATAGGTGACATGATAATTTTTATTTTTGATGCTTACCTTACGTTATTTGGTTTAGCTTGACCTGATGTAGTATTTTGTCACATTCATGATGTGACATATGCAAATAAAACCAGTTTAATTTTGCATCTTGAACAACTGATAAAAGAAGCATAGCTTGTTTGTGAAAGAAATAGTTTATCATCAAAAGCTTCAAATTATACTTGCTTTCATCATTTATTTTATGAAACTCAAGAATTAAAACAATCTGCAGCACTAAAAATGATTTTAAAAGGTTGCAATATGTACATTATTTTCTAATTTGATAAAAGATATCTTGATTTCTGGTCTAAATGACCTTCAGTGCCTTGAAGGATTTTTTATTGAACACCTTATGAAATTGTTGCCATTATAAATTTTACACATCATTTAAATCTGTGTGAAGAAATACAGCATCATTGGAATGTTGCAGTGAAATCTGGCCAACTAAATTTTGTCTGTCTTATCTCTCACTCTATGTCTCAACCTTTCCATCTTGGTGACCTCTATTCAAAGTAAAGAATTTTCACTCTTCTAGATTTACTATTAAAGTAAGAACAAAAACCCAAGAAATATTAACAATGATAAACTTGTGTAAATTAGAAGTGTGTCTGCATTTTGAAAAGCTAATGCATAATATTCAGCCTTGAAGGGTAGAAGCTTTATGGAATAAGGTCTTCAGTTCTTTATATTAGATTTCAATATCTAGCACCTAGCAAGTTTCTCCTAATTACCTTTTCGTAATCCATGGGAACTCCAGAAAACCTCCAAAGTTCATGAATTGCAACTGTGAAGTGTTTGTAAAAATAATCTACCGTATACATGGAAAGAATTAAATGTTCAGATGCTGAGTTATATCTTTGTAACAGGGTCTGCGTAAAGGGATGCAGAAACTGCCAGAGACCTAGGCCAGTATCCAAAAAGAAGTCAATAAATTGTTCCCAAGAACTGCATCTTAGTAAGAATAACTTAATGGAAAGTAGAACTTTCTGTTTTATGAGTACATAGTGAAGACATTGTCCTTTTTTACTGAAACTCAAAAATCTTTAACCTAAGAGTTTACCCAATGACTGGGAGAAATTGTAAAACACTAGAGTTTACAGAAATCCAGTCCAAGACCTGTCAAGATTGACTGGATTCTGAAAGCAGAACATGGACCTCAGCTTTGGTTTGATCCTCCCAAAGCGATTACCACCTTGTGTGACTGAGGAACATAGTGTACAGGCAATAAACTGACAAAGAATAAGGAGAGGTAAAAGATGAATAATGAGTTGGGACAAAGCACCAGAAGGCACACTGCTTAAAATTTAAATAAAATAATAAAATCCTACTACAGTGTAGCTACATTTTGATTAAAGAGCAGTGGTGAGACAAGCAAGATGCAAAGGAATGGAAATGGTAATGGAAAAGGGGAGGTTCTTGTCAGTAGATTTTCTTCCAGTAGTTCCTAAGAGGCTGGATTGGTTTTGCCTCTGCAGATTGGAAAATTATTCAAGATTCAGAGATGTTTGACCACATATCATGCACCCCAGCTACTTGTGTCACATGAGGCTTCAGTTCATTTCCACACTTAGGCCACTTAAAATACAGGAGCTGTGATTCCAAGACTGCAAAAAAATTTGCACATATAACTGCAGAATTTTTTGTGGGGATTCTGGGAAGCCTTAGACAAGAAAAGAATTTTCTTCAAGTCCATGTTTCCATCTTCTTTCCCTTTTCTGTGAAGCCGGTGATGTCTCTAGATATTGGGGGAAAGGAACACCAAACCCCAGAGACAAATGCCTTTTCTATGCAATGGCACTGTACGTGGAGAATCCTTTAAAGACAGATGGAAATTGTTCCTTCTCCCTTACATCAGCTGTACAGGTTGTAAAATATACAGAACACTCATGAGCACTCTAGTAAATTTCCAGCACCAAATTTGAACTTTTGTTCAATGGTGGATAATCAGAACAGATAAATACTTCCTTGCCTCACTGCAGTGCAGGACAAAGATAGCCATCAGCACCCAAAATAAGGACAAAGAGAAGGAATTTTGCCTTTTTATGTCACTGCTCAAATTATTACGAAGCAAAAAATGTTTAAGAGAAAGTTATTTTTTCTAGATTAGGATCAATAAATATAACCAAAAGAGCCAGTTTTCAAGTGATAAATCTCTAAAGCTTAGCATAAAACCTCAAAAAAGGCAATTTATACTGTGGGCATCAACCATAATTTTCTGTCTTTATGTGCAAATCAGTCTAAGAAGTTTAATACATAATTCATGTGTGTGAGTAAATTTATTTACTTTCATGGCATGGAATGATATTGTCTAAATAGAAAGGGATGTGAAAGCACAGCTATTCAGTGGGACCATAAGATAGGATTCATTATCTTCAAATGTATTCTGTGTGTGTTGCCGATGGATGATTTAATATAATGCGGCTACATTGCCAGTATTCTTTATGCCACACAAGCTTTAAAAGGCATTATCTGGCTAAAAGGAAGAGATGGCCTTATTTAGAGCCCTACTTATTATTTGATCTCTGAAAGTGAAGGGAGAAAAAGTCCACAGACTTTAAAGGTTTTTCATGTTAAAGGAAGATATTGAAACCCATTAATTTAAAGCTGAGAAATCTTCCAATGGTCAGGGGATGTTGAGATGATATATAAAGGTACAACTTCGTAGTTTAAATTCATACCTCCTGCTATTATTTTGCCAACAACATTTTCAGCCTAGTTTGTATAAATTCCTGTCTTCCTTACTTCACAATAGACTGTGCTTCAGGAATACCAGCAAGTCAAAGATAGGTATCTAGATAACGGTAATGTTATATACCCTGAGCAAAACCACTTTATGAAAAAAGCAGTCCAAAGTAACTCTTCAGTGGATATTACAATAAGACCAAAGGATCAGAGATTGAGTCTTTATCCATTCCTACAGCTGCTAAACCAGGAGTCATCCTGCAGACCTTGAGAGCTCAAACCTCCCAGCACACACTGGGCTCTGGTGGAGAGGGTGTGTGTGGACATTATGCAAAAACTCTTATGTTTGATAGGCAGAGTATCCTGTTTCTCAAAGTATTCACAGCTTCCCATCACCCCAGTGATGCATTGATAGGCTTATCTACGCTGGACAGAACTCAGCTGCTTCATTTGTTTCAGAAAAATGTAGTCTGAGGGTTCAAGGGCAAGAAACTCTTTGGATTCCAGGTAGGGAAAAGCAGAGTTGCAGGGCGATGTTGTTTAATGAAGCCTAGGAGAGATGTGTTTGTTTTTTTTAAGATTATTGTGGGAGGCAAATCGTCAGGCCAGCCATATCTTATAATAATAGTTGGCATGATTACATGAATTTTCATGCTTCCCTAAACTTGTTGCTAACTTCTCAGATTTGTTTGGTTGTCCTGCATGAAGCATCTTGTATGAGTTACATGCTTGCTATTTCAAGTATGGTATGAATGGAGGACTGTTCATTTAAATGGTCCAGATTTTTATTACAGCCTCATAGTTTTGATGCATTTCATGCAGAATTTGGCTAGAGTGGAGTTATTTCAGCTTTTTTATTGAAGAAGTTGTTTTCCCACAAAACAATGTGGTATCTTGTAACAGGTCTGTTTCTTGCTCAGTGCCAATTCATTGCATCTAGAAGCTGATGTCTGAGCTGAAAATATAGAAGTCAACATTATTTAAGGCTGTTTTGATCTCCATGACATTGTTGGCTGTAACTTCTTATCCCAGTAGTATTGTCATTGAGGGTACAGGAATGACCTGCTGGAGAATTTCCAGATAGGCTTGTGCTTGTGATTCATTATTCATTAAAGGAGACAATCTATACAAGGTTTTTAGGGTAGTCTAGTATGATGTGCTGCTTTCTTCTTCAGCCCTTGTTTTTTTTTTTTTTTCTGCTGATTAGAAACAGTCTGAGCTTTCTGAGATAGGAGGACAGCTTGATTAAAATGAAAGGCAAGAATATGACTTTAAAAAATGAAAGGCCTTGTTTCACAAGGAAAAGTTAGTGATGTGTAGAATGAGTTTAAGTGACAGAACTCAAACCAAGAGCCATGTCCTCAGCATGCAGATTCTTACTTGCTGATCCTTGTTCCATCTCAGCACCAAGGCAGAGGTGGTCCTGGAATGGCTTTTCCTATTGCCCTTGGATGAAGGGCAGAGCCCTAGAAGATGATCTTTGATTCCCCAGGTGAAAAGAAACCAAACTGGTGGCTCTGTATTGACAGGGACAAAGGGCACCTCTGTTGGGCAAATCTCCTGATAAAATAACTGGAGTATTTATGATGATGATGAATATTGAGAAGTGAAAAGTATGATTAGTGGAAAAATATTAATAAACACATTATTAAAGGAAAATGAACTAGCAAAAGAGAGAATGATAAAGTGAAAGAAACTTTCTGCAATTACTAAAGTTATTCTGATGTCTCTGTTTTGTACTTGAATGTAACAACCATTTTGCAAAGAGCTGAAGATGGACATTCCTTCTCTCATACTAAGCATCTCTCAGACAAACAAATGTAATAAGTGATGAGTCAGCACTTCATTCACTATCCAAAATTTAAGAATGCGAGCTACTCAGTTCATTTTTGAGAGTGGCAAATGCATAATTTTAATATAAATATTTAATGTTTGTCCTCTGTAAGTAGTGACTAGTGATACTGAATGTCAGTTTTTGAATAATAGAGATCCCATTTTCTAGGACATCTGTGACTTTTTAGAAATGCTTTAATTTGTCCCACACAAAGACTGTAGTTCAACAAATTACCTAAACTTGTGCATACTTTCATATGTGGATACTCATTGATTTTAGCTTAAAATTTTGCTCTTTAAAGCCTTAATTTGTTTAACTGCATTACTGAATTAAGGCAAAGTTGTTTAAAAAATGTCTTGAACTGAACTCTTTGGGATGCTATTACTTTCAATTAAAATTTGTAAATCACTTCCTATAGCATCAGCCATTACCGATTTATTTGTACTTTATTTACTGACAAGCAGAGGATAAAAGTCTCTATACTGAGGTGGAACACACTGCTTTTCAGTGATTCCACTGTGTACCACCCAAGGAGGAAATGCAGTTTGGAGGCATTTTCCTATGACAGTGTTTTCCATCATCACCAGGACACAGGGCTGTCCCATAACCAGAATTTTGAAAGAGGGAAGTAGAGGCTAAAAAAGAGGAAGAAAGCATTCACAGACTGATGGGGCAGAAAAGACAGTTGTAGAAGTGGGATGTGACATGATTTTCCTAGGTTGTATTTTTCATGGTTTTATCTGTGTTTCTTGGTTTGTGTTTTTTTAGGTAAACAGTTCCCTTGACATCGTTTTATCTGTAATTGTAAGTAAGCTGTGCACAGGACTGAAGTAACTCTCTAGGGTTATCTATAACTAGTCAGAGTTTATTTAAGTCAGGGGAGTTACAACAGAGCTTTGGCACATGGAGGTTTAGTTAGTCAGAAATGTCTCCTCTGATGGAACACAAAAGAAAACCAGCTTGAAAGATACTGTGCCCTTCGAGGGTCAGTATAATCCTGTCAGTATTTAAAATGGATTTCAGTATTGGTAATGTGACTGAAGTTAGGTCTGCACCAGATTCCTGGTTCAGTGAACAAAACTTATGAGTTTGTGTCACTTTGAAGATAAAATAATCTCTCTCAGGACATGCTGTCAAAAGTCTGATGAGATGAAGTGCTGCGGCTTTGACGGGTTCTTTAGTTGTGCTTTGACTTCAGAGTCCTTTGGGTTATTCTTTATTAATCTAAAGAAATCACACCTTCTGGCTATTTCACACTGTTTGAATTGCTAAACAAGTCTGGCTCCTTGATTTCTAATTCCAAAGGAGTCCTCTAGATCATATGAATGACCTCGGGCAATATTGCTAGTACCTGGAAACAATTCTCTGGATTTAGTTACTAGCAGTGTTGTCAATATTACACAGGCTTATTTCAGGAATTTCTTTGGATGCAGAAAATCACAGTGGCAGTACTTGACTCTGGACTCCAACTGCAGTTCCAGGCTTCTTCCACAGTTCTGGACTTAATATTCCATACTCCATGCTCTCGATCCTATACTAGCAATACACTGAAATTAATGACTGTTCCAAATTAACTCTGGTCACTAGGTTTCTTTGATGTTGAAGTATCATTGCAGAGTCTGCACCTTCCCACATGGACCCTTTAAAACCCTATGTATGGTTGAAAAATCCTTCTTACAGAGAACAAAGGAGCAGGTGACTTTTTTATTAATTTCTTACTCTGTAGCACAGAGGCCTTAAGTCACTTACTATCCCACAATACCAAATAAATAATAGTATTGGTAATTGGTAATGATTTATGGGGTCTGGAGAGTCATCATGGGATTATTAAAGGGAGTTTGGAATTTACTTCATATCACTGTGTTGACTGTAAGCTGCCATAGCCAAGTGTGAAGACTTAGTCCTCCTCCTAATGAATAGTTGATTGAGCTTTTTCATTTATGTTATTTCACTCATTCTTTTTGAATGTTGAAGTTACTTAATGGCCTAGAAGGCAATGTGTTTTATCTACATCTATTCATCCCAGAAGGCAGAGGTTTCGATCTTCTCTCTTTTTATGCTACTCAGTACAGAGTAAAAGCAGACTGAGGAAGAACTCAAGAGGTTGATAGTATATATTCCCATGAGAGTAATTGTTTCTCAGGTTGGAGACATTTGGCTCAAGTTCCTTTATTTTAAAGTTCTTTTCTTTTTTTTTTCCTTTAACATTTAAATTCTACTGAGTAATTGTACTCTGATAATAACTTCTCTGAAAAGAGATGTTATTTCTTCTGACTTTATTAGCAGTGGTTCCTGATGTAAAACATTGTGGAAAATGAGAGGTTTGCAACACAATAGATTATTCATTAGCTGTTCCAGTAGATAAGTTTGGCTCAAAATCATTTCAATCTACTGATTATATGTTTTGAGTAAAATGAGTTTAACAGTTTTTTATAAAATCCTAGTTGATCTGATTATTTTTTATCCTTCTATAAAGGATTTCTGTGAAGCATATTTTTTAAAGGCAATATTTGCAAGATGTGGAAACAGCCTTCCATTCCCTCCATCCCTGCTCTGTAGCTTTGTTTCCCAAAAGCCATAGTCTTGGATCCCCCAGGTCCTTGACGTCACTTTGATGGACTCTCAATCCACTGAGTTTTCCTTTTGATTTCTTAATACCTGCAAATTCTCATAACTCAAGCTTTTCCTGCTTCACTAGTGCCTGTTACCCTGTTGTCCTGCTGGTCCTGATGTCTCAAGTCCTCCTGATGAAGCCTGTTAAGTTTAGGGCAGCAGCAGGATGCAGAGAAATGGGGGCAGCATTTCAGGCTCTTAGAAATCTGGAGCAAATCACTCAAATCAACCTTCAAATGCAAATTTTAGTCGCAGTGTAGAGGCAGACCTGACCTGCACAAGTAAATCCTTAGTTATTATGGATATTTTGAGCCATGCAGCCCTTGGTGTGTGGAGCCATCGTGGCACAGAGTGCTTAGCCTGGGTCTGACAGTCTGCACTGAGTCCCACAGTCCCACAGCCTGTACTGGTACCAAAGCTGACTGAAAGTTCCTGTGTACATCTTTGTGGGCAAGGTAAGTAGAATAGATGTGTCCTGAGGCTGGCAAGATTTTTCTGTAAGGATCATCAGAAAATGGTGGGAAAATGCTGTCTAAGGGAAATTTCTGTTTTCTGTGACAAAGAGTCAATATTTTTCACTGAAAAATCTAATGAGAATGAAACATTGTATTCTGGGAAAAGATGTGAGGGGCAAAAATGAATTCTAATAAACTTTCTGAGTTTTATTCAAATATTAATTTTCTTCTCTTGCTTCTATTTCCACTCCCTTCTCATTTTTCCTCATGCCAGCTGCACCACTTATGACCCTCACATTCCCTTATCCTATTCTTTCAGTTCATTTGTTACCTCCTCTGGCAGCAGCAAACACATTTTACCTCACTCTATTTTTACATGTTATCTCCTACCACAAAATAAACTCCCCTATTTGTGAAAGATTTACACAAACTCCCATTTTCTCAGTTGTTTCTGAATAATCACTTTATGCTTAAGCTCTTTCGACTTACACCTTTGGCAATAAACCCTATTTTTTCCTTCATTTATTAGATTCTTATCATCCCCTGGGTAATCCAGATCTTTGTCTTTCCTTTGCATTGTAAATTCCTTTTGTATTGGTTCTCCAAGAATTTATAGTGCATCTGTTGCTCTGACACTGTGCCTGGTTTTCTGTTAATGATACTGAGTTACTTTATGTAAATCTATGGCAGTGAACAACTGCATGACCTTCAGACATGCTTTGAAATTGGGGAGTACAGGAGTAAACATTCTGGATGATCAACAGTTTTCACTGGAATCATCAGAATATTACATTATTTGTTGTATAAGGGAAGAATGTGATTGTGGTATTAAACGACAAGTTCATGAATCTTGAATATGAATCTTGATCCAAAAAAAGTTAATTCCACTTTAATGTCACATTTATGACCATCCCCCTGCTAAATCAAAGGCTGTTGGTATTGTTCTTGAGAGGAAATACTGCTTATGTAGATACATTTTTCTGAGTATGAAAGGCCACAAATATTTCCAGAATGCTAATGACATTTAACACTGTTTAGTTGTTGTGTTGCCTCATACACTGTGCTGTTATTTTTTGTCTTCTTTCATTCTTCCCTTTTTCTTTCTTCAGAGCATGGAAAATAAAATTAAAAATTTTAAAGCTTGATTATTTGTCTTGTCAGAGGTGAACCAGAGCCTAGATGGAAGAGAACTGTCTCCTGATAGAATAATGTTCTGTAACTGAGATGTTGGATATCGTTCTTTAAAACTGTGGCTAAAACAAACATGCAACTCCCCTCTAAATTTATTTTATAGAAACAATGTTTCAATGTTAATGAAGCATAGAGCATGAGATGCAGAAGGGAAAAAGGGAAGGAAGACATGTTTGGGGCTGGTTTCATTTGTTTGATGGCACTTAGGTACCTTAAAGACATGGGTTTGAGAGCTCACATTTCTTTTCCACTGTGGGAGATTTACTGGAGGTCTACTACATATTAAAATCACGTATTTTCATTTACTCATATCAGAATTTTTTGCCTTCTGCTGCACACTCCTGATTTTTCAGAAGTTAGTAGGAAATGAAAAAAATACTTCACCAGATCTCAGAAATTATTATGATAAATGTGAAAATAGTATTTTGGGGCAAATTGTCTATTTCCAGAAGTGTGCAGACTATTCCTATATATTTTCATTAAAAATGCCAAATTTTTCATTTCAGCTTCAGTATTTCTTTGGGTTTAATACTATTTGAGATGAGAAGAATACTATAAACCTTAACCCCCTCAGTGAGGAGGTTTCAGTATTCTGCTGAGGGTTTACATGAAGCTGTGGATGCAAATGAGAGAATGGAGTCCCTGTTTGATGCGTGCAAGCTCTCTTCACTTCATGCACAGCTCAGTAATCACCAGTGTGGTTCTTCAGAGGACAACTATAGGCTTTGATTTGGAATTTGTACATTGGAGCTACCACTGGAAACTTATGTCCAAAAGGAGGTTATTTTTTTCCCTAACCTTGCTATTGTTTCTAAAATACAAAAAATAAGTAATGGTTTATAAATCTATTATTCTAGACATGCCTGTCCACAAAGTCTTCTTTGAATCACTCATCACCATTACTTATTGTCTCTTAACTGGTATTTCTGGTTTGCAGTGCTGAAATGAAAGGGGATAAAGATGTCCTTCACAAAGGCATGGGGAATATTAAGTGGTTTGTGCCACTCTTGAGCAGATCTTGCAGCTCTTAATCGTTCCTTTGTAAATAGTAAACAGGATTGTCCTCAGGGATTTATTTAACAATATATGATTCACTTTATCCAGATGATTTTCTTAACTAGAAGGACTTCATTTAGAGCCATTTAGAGACCTTGGTTAAAGACCTGTCTTCAGCTGAGTCAGATGGGGTTCTCTAAACAACATAGATGTCGGGATCTAATTGATGCCCTTGCAAGCCAGGTGCAAAACTAATTTCTGTCTATACCAATATATGGAAAAGAACTGGAGCAAGAATGTAGTGGCATGGATATAACTCTGTGTTGGGTGATGGAAAAGTATTGGTTAATGAGAAGGTATCTGAGAAATACTCAGATGGCTCAAGAAGGACAGAAGGGTGCAGGTGAGGAAATCCTCCTCCCTTGACATCTAGTGGAGACAAACCCAGCATGAGTAAAGATTTCTGTTCATTTTGATGGATGCAGCATGCCATGTGACAGTGCTCCTTTGACTCACAGGCAGCTGTAATGAAAATACATAGCAGTATTAATTGCTCAACACTGCAAGAGATAATTTAAATATTGGGGTCTGCTGTATGACTTTTTAAGGCTGCACTTCTTTCTCTCTGGGTGCTTTGGGTTTCAGTTGTGTCCAGTGTAGTAGACTAATTCTCTCTCAAGGAAAAATAGATTATTGGACTTTGATACTTTACAACTCTACAGTAACTGTAATTTTGATGTTTATTTATGTAACCACACAACCTAGATTTGAGGTTTTAATCATTTTAACTGGAGGCTTTATTTCAACCTAAACTTGCAAATAAGAGTATCATCAGAAAGCACAGTGATTTCTTTGACATCAATGCTGCTACTGAGTTTACCATATATCATATGGGAAAAAACCCTGCTATTGATGGAGTTTTTCTTGTTTATGTTGTTTTTAACCCCATGGAAGTTGTAGATTGCCAGTGTAAGGTGTTCTCTGTGAGTGTGCTGGGTGGCAATGTGAGCACTTTCTGTGTCTGCAAGGGCAAACTGTCCAGTTAAGTGATGCTATTTAGAGAGTGACTACAGATTCCACTAACACTGTGTTCATTTTGTGGGAGACTGGGAGTTTGTAGTGTCTTTTCATAGCCTCGACTTAGCCTGAGTTTCTGTTGGCTTTCACATAGGCTTCTTCTTCCCTGTTAGTCATTTCAGTTGTGCTGTTTGTGAAAAGAAGTCAATAACCTGCTCTAGGAATATGGTCTCCATATCTCTCTCATTTCAGCCTGGTGGCCTGGTAGTCCTGGGGGGCCACACTGCTTTTTTGCTTCTGCACAACACATCTTTCATTGGTTTGAGTGGACATGCACCAATCCATCTGTGATGTTCTTTTTCATGCTCCTGACTCTCTTGGGTCAGACCTGCCTCTCCTGTGTCAGCTTATCTTACTCAGTCCTAATTCTTTGACCCTATCCTGTTGCACAGTCTAGTTGCCTGCTGACCCTGTTTGGTTATTTCATATTTCTGCTCCATAGACAATGTCATTAGGAGATTTAAGAGAAGATACGTTGTCCAAATGAATTCTTTAAATCTTAGGAAAAATAATTGAGACAAGTCAGGAGAGATATTTATGCTCATAGTGATAAGAGGTTTAAAACTAATGTGGCTCATTTGCTCGTGTGGTATGACATTCTCTACCTCACAAACCAGTTGTAATTTTTACAACTTTCCCTCTCCTAATCCTAGTTTAAAAAGCAGACTTCCAAATGCTCCAAGTATGATTTGACATCTCTTTTTATTGCAATGTCCAGCTAGTCTTATTCCCAGTAATAGAAACAGAAAAGAATATTTTAATTTTTTTTTCATATTTAATCTTTGTACACTTCTATGTTTTCTGGAGAGCCGAGGTGAATCTTTTCAGTGTTGCCTGGACATGCTTTCAAAAAAGATGCTTGGCATTGTGCACTGAGCTGAAGAAGAATCTCTCCAAATGTTCCATAGCCTGCTCTGATAGGTATTGATAATAACAGGAAGACTTTTAATGTAAACAAATTGAACCCAACTCTCAGGTGCTCATAATTATTTTGATTTTTCTTCCTTGATAGCTAGGTGTCTGGTAACGTTTGAAACCTAAATTCAAACAAGCTTTCTGTTGTTTGTACCTGCATCATCTGGTGTCCTCAGATTTGGAGGGGATTTTTAAACAGAAATTCCTACTGCATGTTATATCAATTCACAAACCATATAAAATTCTCTTTTATGCCATATCTGACTTCTTTTTATTTTCATGCTTAGAAGTTTAATATTTATATTTTCTTGTCCTGTCAAAATACTGTTGTCATAAAATCTCAGGATATCCTCTGTACCTGGTGACTACAGCGTATTACAAATATATTTGCTATTTGCCCATTGCTAATTTATGAAACATATGCCCCGTGTTTGTCCAATACCCTGGGACACTTCACGGGAGGCAACATACAGCACCTGTTCTTAGTTAAGGAAAATGTTGCTGAATCAGAAACTGATTAAGGATTCCTTTGCTTCACACCCAAAATTCCACTGCCTGAGGGAAGGAAAAAAAAACCTGAATAACTTTGACTGAAAGCACCATTCTGTAGACAAATATCTGCCTAGATGCTATGTTGTGCTCATTCAAATCCTTCCTCAGGATTTCCCACTGTGCTGCTGCACATTCACAGACTTCAGTAGCAGCCAGCAATCTGCTAGCTGCTTATGCAGCTAATCATAAATTTATCCTGCTCTATTTCTTTCACAAGTATTTGTGGTTTCCATTAATTGTTTCCTCTCATACAGTTAATATGATTGTAAAATCGTTGTTTTAAGCTCTTTTCCCTATCTGGGCCTGTAGTACTTAGTATGTATAGGTGCATACATAATTCAAGTAAATAACTTTCAATAAATTTCCAGCTTGCTGCAAGAGGATTTAATCTGTGGAGAGCTGTTGGTTTCATTCAGGGGAAATATTTACCTATCCATCCCTTCAGGCTATGCAGGAGATATACTTTAGATAAGAAAGCAGGCTCTGTGCAAATAAACTTGAGATTATTCTCTACCTTGAGATGACAAACAGATCAGTGTCTCTCTGAAGAATTCCCATGGATTTGTGGAAGAGGGACTTTCCCTCTCTCTAGTTTTATTTAGGATCTTTTGCTAGTTTTATGGTGTCATTATCCCTTCTGTCCCAGTCAGAAATAAAACAATCTGATCTGTGATTTTCAGTTAGCAGTAATTTGGAATTATTTTTTATAAATGTGTATGATTTTTCCTAAGATTCTTCAAAGGAATGTAAACTGTCCTTAATATTGGTATTTTTACCACTAAATTGGTAGAGAAATGGAGCTTTATTTCGAAAGAGGGTTTTTTCCATACAAAAATTTTTTTTTATCAGGTAATTGTCTGTGAGAGTAGCATGGTATTATACATGAGGAACGTTGAGCTCAATGCAAGTTAATGTAAGTAAAGTAGTCTAAACTCATTGAAATTGGTATTCCTTTCTCTGCTGGGCTAACCATAGTTGTTGAAAATGTAAGTAGGGATTTTAGAGGGTCTTTTGATGTTATTGTGCATTTTTTAAATATTTTGAGCTATTTTTTAGCTCGCAATTTCTTTCTTATCTAAATCCTTTCCTAGCAATATTTTCCTTAGCACAAGCCTAAATAATCTGCAGTCTGTCTGATCCCACAATACCCATTGACTCCATCTGAATTTTTCATATAGAGCAATTTTAAGATAAGGTGTTAAATATTAAATCTGCAATAATATTTTTCATTTTTTGCTTGAAGTGTTTTGAGTTAGATACAATGGGCAAAGCTGAGGAGGCAGCAGAGAAAAAACTGTTCACAAAGTCAAAGAGTATGATGTACAGAGATGAAGGACAGGGAATCTGCATTAATCAGCCTGCCAGGAAGAGATCCTAAGTCTAAATGAGTAGCCAATTAAAGCAGGTTGTTCTTACATAAAGACTAAATGCCATATTATAACACTGATCCACACCTTAAACACTCATTGATTTTTACAAGGTGTTTCATCTGTAAAAAGGTGGTAAAAGATACAGATTTTAATGAAAATTCAGTTGAAGAGGACAAATGAAGTTATAATCATACCATTTCAGATCACTTAGGATCTTCATTTTGGGAACAAGTAGATTATATTGGCACATGCCATGTCCAGAGCTGGACTGCCCAGTGCATGGACTGACTGCAGAAAGTCCAAGGAAAGGACACAGAAACCCAAAACTTGGACAATCTCCTATTTAAGGAGATACTTATGGAGCTGGGAAGAGAGAAATGCCATGTGGATCTCAGCAATGCATGAAGGAAGGGGGAAGACAGAGCCAGGCTCTTACCAGTGGTGCCCAGTGAAAGGATAAGAGGCAAAGAAATTCAATTTAAGTATCAAAAACCCCTCACTTTTACTGCTAGAGTTGCGCTGTTAGAGTTTTAGTGTTAGAGGAAAACACAACCAGGACAGGTTGCCCAGGGATGTTGTGGAGTATTCATCCCTGGAGATAATGCAATGGACACAGCCCTGAGCAAACAGCTCTGACTCTTTTCTGAGCAGGAGGCTCGATGAGATATCTCCAGAGATGTGTGCCAACCTCATCCGTGCTCTGATTGTGCAATTCTGTCACATTGGGCAGTTCTCTTATTGCCAGGAAAATATTTCCAGGAGCTCAGATTTTCTCCAGCTTCTGCAAGGCAAGATTAATTGTATAGATTTTTTTTAAGGTATGTATAGGAGAAACACCTTTGTCATGGTCACATCCATGGATTTTTTCGCATAGAAAAATGTTGTTGTTCTTAGTTGTAGACTAAGTGGGTCTGAAGACCATAAAATATTTGCAAAGAATAAAATAATTTTCAGAGGGCAGAAAACATGAAGAGTTCACTTTGGAAAAAGAGAGGTATTTTTGAAAGACTGTGTAACGTTGGTTCAGGGTAAACATCTGCAGAATGATAGCCTGTATTATTCTGTCTGGATGCTCAAAACTTCTACATGAAATAATTACTTTTTTAGTACTTATTTTGCACATCAGTAAATTGGGCCACAGAGAATATAAAGAAGCAATGCAGTAGCACGTTGTCATACACAGAAATAGAAACTTATCTAGGAGGTGTAGTTCCTAGCCTTGGATTTAAGATTCCATTCATTAACTGAAAATTACATTGTGTTGTACAGTAAGTTTTGTAATAAGGAAATTCTGATGATTATATTAAATCCATCAGAAGTTAAAATTAGTAACTTACTGTTTAGGTGACATTGTAGAGAACAAATTTGTTCTTGTTCTGTCAAATAACTGGTTTTTGAGGGACCCATAAAGGTGAAATCACAGCTGCAAATGAAATTTAATAAAACCCAAGGTTCCAAGTCCCACACATGCCTTCCAAAAGTGTACCTTCTATGTCTAACAATACACATTTCTATAAACTCCCAGCAAAGTAGCTGCATAATGGTGTGAAGAAGATGTTTGCATAAATAAGAAGTTGGGTACAGCTGTTCTAAGAAAGAATGGAGCTAAAATAGCATAAGAAATGGAAGCAAGGAATTCTTTTATGTTTAAAATATGAGCCTACATAAGAAGAGATTAATGAGAATAGTTGTGAAAATGAATTCGTTTAAATATGAGCTATTTCCTTTTTTGGACCTGTTAAGTTATGGTTTCATGAATATTTGTCAAAGTTAATGTTGTGAAGCTGAGCTGTTGCTTTTTCTTGGAGAATAATGCTTGTTGTCTTCCTTTGTGTTACATATTCTCTTTTAAGAAAATGAAGAGAATGGAATGATTATTATATATGCTGCTAAATCCTCATGCATAGCTTGATTCAGCTATGGAACAAAAACATTTTGCTTCTTGTGAAAAAGTAATGAACTGTATAAATATAGGAATCAAAGCTTAAAGTTGGCTGAAAATGATGAAGGGCTCTTCTCCTTGGAAACTTAATCTTTGTTCCGTTTCTTGACATTCAGATAAGAAGAGCCATCAGGTTTTTCCAGACTTGCTCATGCAGGGTCACATCCATTATGATGCCGATGGTCTCATGGGAAGAGCAATGCTTTGTCCAGTTGTGAGGAGTTGTACTTGGAAATAATACAGCTGCTACTGCAGACGTAAAAACAAACAAACAAACAAACAAACAAACAAACAAACAAACAAACCCCTTCATGGTTTACTACAGTGAAACAATAAAGCAAAACTTTTGTTAAATACAGTTTGCGTATGTATAAAAATATTATTATTATTAGTTTCTAAATTCTAATTGCACAAAGAGCGATCAGTATATACTTAGTCTTGATTTTTAAGAAGCCAGTATAATCATGTGTGTGGGGTCAGTGAAGGTATTCTGCCTGTAGTAAGGGAAGGTAATCTAAAGCACAGCTGCTTGCCTAAGCACTGCTGCATGGTCAGTCAGTCATGATTGTTTGCACCAATACCCTTCAACATTCAAACACAAAGATTCTGCTCACAGTGATAGGACTCCAAAGCAATGTCTTCTGGGTAGACTTTGTTACATAAGACATAGAACTTGGTATGTTGTAAAAATCTCAGTGTGTGCTTATAGCATGAGATTTTAACTACTTGGACAAGAAAGTCCCTAGCATTGTTTAAGTCAAATAAAACTTTGCTTTAAATGGAGCTTTTTTTCCTGTACATCGGTTGAATGTTGAAAATGTGGTTATGGTGTTGTTTATTCCTAACTGTTTTCCTGAGGAAGGTAGGTTTTGCCCCGTGGAGATACTTCTGAAAGTTAAAATTAAAGCTTCTGCAGTTTCTAGTCTTATTAAGAAGAAATTCTCCTCCAGGTATTGAAGTTGTCTCTTGAGTACTCAAAAATTTGCTTACACATATATATATCTCTAGTGCCATGCCATATGGCATAGTCTGTGGTATGGAGTGTCTAGGAAAGAAGTCTGGCAGAACATAGGATGACAGAACTCCTGCACTCTTGGGACCACTGGAAGGATATCCAAAAACATCTCAACTATGGCTGGAAACCATTTAGGCAGTTAAACTCTGGGCCCAGGTAACGTGTAGATACCTAAATCTAGATTCTTATTCTGGATCTGAATCTCTACCTCATGCCTTTACTTACTTAGTGTAAAGGAGCTGAGTAAAAGGACACTGCACTGCCTTCTAAACACATTCCTTACTTGAAATCTGTTCTTATGTATATCTACATTTTTATATATATTTTCATATATATATATATATTTGTATGTATTTAACTGTAAATGAATAGTCACACATAGTGCATTGGTCTTGGTATACATATGAGATCTTTCATCCTTGGAGATATTCAAAAGCCATCTGGACACAGTCCTGTGAATTCTGCTGTAGTGACCCTGCTTGANAGTAATGGAAGGTAATCTAAAGCACAGCTGCTTGCCTAAGCACTGCTGCATGGTCAGTCAGTCATGATTGTTTGCACCAATACCCTTCAACATTCAAACACAAAGATTCTGCTCACAGTGATAGGACTCCAAAGCAATGTCTTCTGGGTAGACTTTGTTACATAAGACATAGAACTTGGTATGTTGTAAAAATCTCAGTGTGTGCTTATAGCATGAGATTTTAACTACTTGGACAAGAAACTCTCTAGCATTGTTTAAGTCAAATAAAACTTTGCCTTAAATGGAGCTTTTTTTCCTGTACATCAGTTGAATGTTGAAAGTGTGGTTATGGTGTTGTTTATTCCTAACTGTTTTCCTGAGGAAGGTAGGTTTTGCCCCGTGGAGATACTTCTGAAAGTTAAAATTAAAGCTTCTGCAGTTTCTAGTCTTATTAAGAAGAAATTCTCCTCCAGGTATTGAAGTTGTCTCTTGAGTACTCAAAAATTTGCTTACACATATATATATCTCTAGTGCCATGCCATATGGCATAGTCTGTGGTATGGAGTGTCTAGGAAAGAAGTCTGGCAGAACATAGGATGACAGAACTCCTGCACTCTTGGGACCACTGGAAGGATATCCAAAAACATCTCAACTATGGCTGGAAACCATTTAGGCAGTTAAACTCTGGGCCCAGGTAACGTGTAGATATCTAAATCTAGATTCTTATTCTGGATCTGAATCTCTACCTCATGCCTTTACTTACTTAGTGTAAAGGAGCTGAGTAAAAGGACACTGCACTGCCTTCTAAACACATTCCTTACTTGAAATCTGTTCTTATGTATATCTACATTTTTATATATATTTTCATATATATATATATATTTGTATGTATTTAACTGTAAATGAATAGTCACACATAGTGCATTGGTCTTGGTATACATATGAGATCATTCATCCCTGGAGATATTCAAAAGCCATCTGGACACAGTCCTGTGAATTCTGCTGTAGTGACCCTGCTTGAGCAGAGGGGTTTGACCAGGTGGCCTCCAGAGGTCCCTTCCAGCCTCAGCCCTTCTGTGGCTCTGTGTGATATTTGCTTGAGAGCAAATTTTGAGCTAATAGGAATATGCCAGTAGATGGTGCTCATGAATATATAGCTTTGTTCTCACATAATTAGCAATTTTTTGGTATTGAATGTTACCAGGATTCCAGCATATTGTTTATGTGACTCTTTTAACAGCTGCATAATTAAAGTTCAGCACATACATAATTGTTTGCAAGGTAAGAGCCTAAATTATGTTAGAAGATTATAGATGAAACTGATCCCATTATAATTCCCTCAACTGCCTTCATGCTAGCATGGATCCTCCAAATCCAAATTATTTCTAATCTGTTTGAAATTCCCACTACAGAATGGCATTGTTCCTTGGCTCTGGAACTATCCAAAATCAAAGAATTTTGAGCATGTCAGGGAATGTTGAACATGAACTGCTGGCCTCAGTGCTTTATCACAGCTAAATTAGGATAGCAACATATTCTGTTTGCTCAGGCTGCAGGAACTGACCTCAGAACTGTATTGGACTTGACTCTGTTGAACAGATGTAACAAGATGATAAAAAATTCAATTTGTTCCACAGAGAAAAGTGTTTTATTTACATGAAGGGCATAACCACATTAAAACAGTTTGATGAACACATTATACATTTCAGAAAGTTGTTGCTGAACAGAGTTAGGACTAGGGCTCATAAAAGACACATTTACAAGCCAATATGTCAGTGGTTGCTGTAGACATCATGACCCCTTGAAAATGCTGCAGTGGGAACTGGGTGCCTAAGCCCCAGAAAACTGAATGGGTAAAACTGGAAGCTCAAAGAAGCAACTTAAAAACCTGAAGCTGAGTGAGAAGCCACCAGAAGTTAACTGTTAATGTATATAAGAATGATATTTTAATTCCTATCCTATGTCAAGAGCTAATCTCTGTCCTTGGATCCTGCAAAGGGATGCAGTTTGGAGTCTAGCCACTTCCAGATTTTTTTTTATGGAACAAGTGAACAGAACCTACTGCTGTCATTGTAAGGAAATAGTAGTAGCATGGTAGTACCTGACTTTCATAGGCTACAGTAAGTGGGTGGACACTTCCCAGGAAGCAGGAGAAAGCTGCCTTCTGCAGCCTCCACTCACGTGTCTCCCAGGTGAGAACTTCAACCACCCCATGGCTGCCTGATGCAGGTGAGAACTCTCTGCCCAGCCCAACAAACACAGGGACATGACTGAACTGAGGGGACAAAACAGAGCCTGACCTGCAGCTTGGTACCCTGGCATGCACTGGTGAGCTGTGCAGACATAGGCAGGTCACATTAGCCTCTGATAAAAATGCAGAAATTCTCCAGAGACCAGGCACCATGGATTAAAACTAGGTGATTTTCCTATGTGCTTAAATAGAGCCTGTTCCTCCATACCTTGTCTCCCTGTGTCCCCACAGTGCTTGGTTTTCTGCCCACACAATGGCTCTGTTTCAACAGCAGGAGAGACCCACCACCTGGGCCAGCCTGCTCATTCATACA
Organism: Illadopsis cleaveri; assembly: GCA_013399915.1. Lineage (NCBI taxonomy): Eukaryota > Metazoa > Chordata > Aves > Passeriformes > Timaliidae > Illadopsis > Illadopsis cleaveri. The sequence continues at coordinate 736,923 of VXBB01016561.1, forward strand.
TTATTGGCAGTGTGGCTTTTGTTCACCTCAAGCTAAGGAGTTTTTTTCAAAGTCATCTTTATCCCAGGAGAGGATTCTCTTGTGTAGATCGGGGTTTTTTCTCAGCTGGTGAAATTTTCCATGCATGTTTCCAGGCATGTGACCTATAATGGAGCTGGTGATTTGGGAAATTTCTCGTATTGACTGAATCCCACACTGCAGAACTTTCTTGCTTAGGTCTTACAGAGAACTTGAGCGTGCCCATGCAGCTCAGGTCCCTGTGTAGTGCAGGGGGAAGAGCATCTTCCTGACATCTTCTTGGCATGGACAGGGTGCAGCCCACCAGGAAATTGGTCAAGCTGTTTCTGGGTCTGACTCATACCTGAATAAAATGCTAAAATTATTTAGTAGCTCATGTGAGTTAATTCATGCTTTTGAATGATAGGAAAATGGGGGGTTATAAATTTTACACAGAAAAGCATACAGTAGCCTTATTTTAGTGCAGCATAAGGCAAAAGCTGAACGTTTTATGTTAATGGATTCACATATTGTTTACATTTTATTTGTATTGTTTTGTTCGTCCTTAAATACAAAAACATCATTATAAATATTTTAGGTATTTTCAGCTTGTAAGTTCTTTTGCCACAGCTGGTGGTCTATTTTGCCAATTTGGATTAAAGGAACTTCACCAGTTGGAAATCTAATCCATTTTACAAACAGAGTTAAAAGGAGAATAATTTACAACACCTGCTAATAACCCCCCAGCTAGTTTGCCTGTTTCTTTCTAAGGTTTTTTGGTTTTTTTTCTCCCATTTTTTTCCCTCAGCATGCCAGGGTTTGATCATTGACTCACTGCTGTGAAAGGCAGCATTGCCACCGACTTTGGGTGCAGACTTTGAAGCTCTAGAGGTGGCTGCAAGGCTTGACATGCTGTGGAAAGGTGCAAAGCTGCAGCTGTGCTGCGTGATGGGCTGCCTGGAGCTGCTGTGGGGCCACCCCCCACACATCAGCACTCTCATATCAGCACTGCAGAGGCTGCTCTCAACAGAGATTTTGGCATTATCTTTAAGTCAGTCTGCATGTGGCAGAGCAAAGCTCGGGGCAGGCTGGTGTGGTGTGCCCTTGGAGAGACAGTGAGCAGCTGAAGGAACTGACTGCGCAGGGAACCAAACAAACCAAAATATGCACAAAGCCATAAATTCAGGGGAGAGGAGCAGAAATGCTCATGAATAATCTCATAGCTTGTGTTGTGTGCTTGTAAAATTCATTTTGTAGCACACAGACTCTCGAGTGCATCATCTTCCATGAGGTACCTAGAAAACTTGTGAATGTGAGAGCACTACCAGCAGATGGAAAGCTACTATGATGAGTTTACACAAAGTTCCCTGTCATTCTGACTCATCCACCCACCTGGTCTGTGCTGCCAGCGAGGTCAGACTTCACAGGCACTTGGCTTTCTCTGCCTTGTGTGGATTCCCATTCCCATACAGCACGTGGGATGCCTCTGCAGCGGACCTACAGGGACACTGGACCACCCTCACCTGGGTCTGTCCTGGGATGCCTGAAGTAAATGAGGCCATTAGCAGTGAGAAAATACCCAGACAACTGGGTAGAACGTGGGTGCCTGATAAAGTCATATAATTTCTTTATCAGTACTATATTAGATTTCCCAGCAGTTACTTACCAGAACATGTCCTCATCTGCCCCCTCTCTTTGCACACATGTACACATAACCTCTTGGCAGCCATACCTCCCTCCCACTTGCCCTTTTGGAGGCAGGATAGAGGCTGAACTGCCTGACACTCATTCACAGCTCCCAAGATCACCAGCCGCTGCCACAGTGCATCAGTTCAACCATTCATCTCCTACAATATCTTGCTACAATCACTTCCAAATACTGCTCAAAAATGTCTTACTCTCCCTCAGTATGCAAGTTATACAACTACAAGCCTTGGAGGAGAAATTTTTTTAACCTCGGGCATCACAGCATCTAACTTTCCCTGTTGACTTTTTTTTTCTCTAGGCCAGAGGGATGTTTTTGTTTGTCACATGCTTACCTTTTCCAGCTTCATTAATATAAAGGTATGATAAAAAATTATTTTTTTTCCAGACCATCTCAGCCAAGAAATGTTTTCTATGTCCTCTGACATTAGTCAGTAAAACCTTGTTTCTGTGATGCATAAAAAAAGCCCCCTTCAGCACTAAAGTAATCTTTAATTTATGCAATGTTTGAATGATTTTCATCAGTTACTAGATACAATGATTTGATCTTCCTGTATAATCATTTCATCTTAGATATCTCGCTTGCCAAAAAAAGCGTGACAGAACTGATGTGAACACTATTTTTTATTGCAGGAAATTACTTTGTATTCAGATTTTTTACATTTTGATACTTGATTACCTTAAGAGATAATTCAAAATAATTATACATGTTTTTCATTTTGAAGTTTCATTCTTTTAAATGAGTCACTGATAAACCTGTTAATTCCCTAATGCAATTCAGAATCCAGTCTGCTATTTTAAATAACCAGTTCCTTCACAAGGAGCACAAGTGCCCAGTTCCATATTCATATGGTTCAGTCTGCCAACCATAATTTTATCTCCTTTGTATTCAACAGAGGAACTTTTGAAGATGTACAGGATCCAGTCTGCCTCATTTAAATACTCACTGCTCTCCTTTGACTGCATAGGGTTTTTCAGCACCTTGAGAGTCTTATTCAGATTTAGTGCCTTCACAGAAACGGAGGGAAACAGTACAAATGTTTTTGAGAAATAGATTGGACACCCAGTCAGCCCAACCTTTTTTTGGCAGTGTGTAGTGGCATGCCAGCAGCCACCCTATGCATTTTGATAAGGATGCTTTTCCAACCATGGGATCTATGGGCTTATAAGGAACCAGTGAAAAGGAATGAGAACAAGATGGATATTTCTGGTCATCTTAAAATCACTGTGCAGAACCCTGTACTTCTGTATGAATTAGAGTTATAGTAATTTTCCCACAGAACTTTTGTTTTTAACATTTTATTACTGTTGTATAAAAACCTCATGCTGCTCCAAGAAGCTATGCTTAGATCTCCCCCTTTTCAGTGATGCCACACTTCAGTGTGCGTTTCCTTAGGACTTCAGCACTCACCTCTGGGGTAGCTGCTCTGCTCATGGCGTGCTCAGGATTCCAGGGGTGGATGCTCAGGCAATGTCTGGCAGCATAAAATGCTGTACCAATTTGCAAATACAGAAAAACTAATATCATTGAATCACCTCGTACTTGGTCGATTAAATTAAGGCAGGCAAGGGATTTTCAGACTAACTGGGGAAGTAGCTAATTAAATTTTCTAGAAAGCAGACAATGGATCAACATGTAGAAATTTGAGTGGGCTGTACAGGCCCACCTCCCTACTCAGATAGAAGCTTCGCCTTGGTTTGCCCTTTAATAGAAATAGATTTGTGCAAATGGCATTGCAAGGTTACAGCTGGCCTTCTGAACCTGACTGTTTCAAAGGTCAGGAGATTATCTGAAACTTAACATTGACATAGTTTGCCCCTAACCTACCTTCATTAATACCTTAATTAAGGTGTAAAGCCCACACCCTGGCTGTTGGTTGACCTTTCTGTTACACTTCCTGGGCAGGAGGCAGGTAGGAAAAAGAGGAGTAGAAGCAGAAGCCCTCAGAACAGATTTTTGCCTAAATGTACAATTTCTGAATGAGATCTAATTAAAATACATGTAACTTATAAGTCAAAGTTTTGATCCTTCAACAAAATCAGTCCCTTCCTTACTTACTTCTGTGACTAGTCTCAATAAACATAGTTTCCAGAATGAGATACTGAGCAGAGAATTTGATGTACTGCCTGTCTACACAGGGATCAGCTTCAGGTGAGCCTGCAATATTAATACATACATCTACAGATCAAAATTTCCCATTACTTTTTCTTCTAGGGGAGAAAGATTTTTGCCTGTATCAAAGAAAAAAATAGTAATTACTACAGCACTTACTCCTCAATATTAATTTTGTATGCTTTTTTAAAACCAAAAGCTTTTACATACCTGCGAGCTTGTCCTTATAATAATTAAACTTAGATGTATTCATAATCTGACTGGGAATAATTTATTTATGAACTATTCGAGACTTAATTTCTTCTTAATATTGTTTTGGAGACACATGCAATATACAAGTCTCTTGACTGCCATGGGAAAAAGAACAAGGCTTTCTCTTCAACAAGAGTAAAATAGAAGAGGATACTCCTTTTTTGGCTAAGCTTTAAGATGTTTCTGGTTTGTTTGGGTTTTCTGTTTCAATATTTATACTATTTTTAACTCATCATTTTACATCTACTTTACCCCTTCCAATTAATACTTCCCTAAACAGCAATGCCGAGACACTCTTGGCAAATTTTTACATGCATTTCAACAAATACATATTTGGGTAACTACTTTAGCATTTGGTGCTACCCCAGGAGCAGCAAGAACATAATTTCCCTGCACTAAGTGCCCACAATCTCAAAGAATCACAGAACAGTTGGGGTTGGAAAGGGCCTCTGGAAATCACCTTGTCCAACCTCCTGCTAAAGCAGATTCACCTAGAGCAGGTTCCACAGGATTGGGGTTTTGAGTCTCTCCAGAGAATGAGACTCCACAACCTCTCTGGGCAGCCTATTCCACTGCTCTGCCTCTCTCACAGTAAAGTTTTACCTCATATTCACATGGAATTTCCTGTGTTTCAGTCTGTGCCCATTGATCCTTGTCCTGTCATTGGGCAGCACTGAAAAGAATCTGGCCCCATCCTCTGAACATCTGCTGTTACATATTTGTATGCATTGATCAGATTCCCTTTCAGTTTTATCTTCTTTAGACTAAACAGGCCCAGCTCCCTTATCCTTTCCTTGTATGAGAGCTGTTCCTGTCCCCTAAACATCTTTGTAGCCCTCCACTGAACGACCCTCTCCATCATCTGGCAGTAGACTTAAACAAAAAAAATATTTTTTTTTCGATTTGCGTGAGGTTACATACTTTTCCAAAACAACAGGCCTTCTGGCACAAGTTATGCATCTCTTCTCACCCTCCACCCAAAAATACCAAAAAGGTAATTGATTCCACATCCTCCAGCCCTAAGTTCTTCACAGAGCTGCACTGCTCACAAATTAACTGCACCACCAACAATCCCACAAAACCAACTCTAAAGCCTCTGCTCTTTGACAGACACACACACAGCTCTTCCCCCATCTGCCCCAGGGTGCTCCCTCATCACCCAGCAAGGTTCAGGAGTGCTTTACCTTCCCCAGGCAGGTACGGAGGGGGCCCTGGGACACAGGGCCCTAGGAGAGATGGAAGGTCGGAACGACCACACAGTGGCCAAGGTGACAAAGGAATCAGCTGTTTAGCCAAACCCACTAACACTAGCTCTGTCCTTGTGTATACTGACTGAGAGATGTGTATACTTGAGAGAGCACACCGGTATGAGCTGCTTTTTAATTATTTACCTGAGATCATAGGACACATTCTATTGACTTCTAACTGTTTGGACTCTTCTTCACCAGATAACTCTGCAGGACTTGTCCTGATCCCCCTCATGATTCCCTTGATGTATCAGAAATGCCTCTTTCTGTTGTAGGAGAGGAAGGAGAAACAGACAGGTCTCTGCCACTCTTCCAAAAAGTAAATTTGGTTCTTAATCAAATGGAGTGTGTGCTGCTTGGAGGGGCTCTTGGTGGCAGAAGAGCATTCAGAGATGACTTTGGTGCTGGATCTGGTCTGTGGTAGGGAAGCAGTTAGAAGGTTTTGGCACTATACTCATTTGGAAGGGCTACCCTCAGTGTGAGTCTGAATCCATAATGTTCAAACCCTGCACATAACTCAAGTTCCTAAGAAAAGAGTAGATAGCTGCCATGAGCTCCAGATCCTGTCCATGTGTTCAGCCTGGAAGAACTGGAAAACAAAAACTTTTCAAAGAACTAAGCATGGTGTCTTTTTATACTTTTTTTTTTTTTCTGAGCCTGCTGCTACTCATTTTTGTAATAGACTTGTCAATGTGTAAAGATTTGATTGGTTAAAAAGCTTTAAATCATTATTTTTGTGTTGAAGAATGGGCTAGAAAACTACAGGGAGGTAGAACTCAAGTCACATTTGAGCCACTTGAGTTGAAATGTGGTCTGTGTTACATAATGCCCATCATGAAAAGCCCATGAATTCTTAAATATGTACTTTGATACTGCCTGACAGATTGATTTACTGTACACAGACTGCTTCACAGGCGTGCACCCATCTCCTCATACCAGAGCTCTGAAGAGAATGCCAGGGAAATCCATCTCCTAGAATGATTCTAGGTTGTAGTAATTCCATTTTTGTTGAGACCTAGTGTCAGTGGCTTAGATTTTTCTTCCTTTTCCCCTCCCTCGCCCGCCCTTTCCTCCTTTTTTCATTCTTTAAAGCATTGTACTTTTAATTAGGTGCAATTTTTGCTTACAGATGGGAAAGACAATTGTGTTACATAACAGACTTTGTGAAATTCATCTTCTTTTCATGGTGTTTTTGTGTAACGTGTGCTAACAAATCTTTTGTGCTTAGGAATGGAGAATTTTTTTCTTTATTCACGTTCCTTGAATGTTCTTACCCATCTTAGTTCAGTTAGACTAAAAGTTGTTCAGAGCAGGGACCAGTTCTTAACTTGTAAGAAAGTCTTGCACTGAAAGTCCTTGTAGTTTTACTAAGAAAGTATAAGTTCTTGTACTATAATCTTAACTTGTACTGAAAGTCGCCTGATCTTCCTGAGGCCTAAGGACATTACTATGGAACAACAACAACAAGAAAAATGTCTTAATTTTATTGGTCTTTCTGCAAAACCTGTGCAGTAAAGTACCTGTTCAGTCTTAAATCTGTTGTTGTGTAACATTTAATAAAGAATGAAGTGTATTCTTGGGCACATCTCATAAATGATTGCTGCCCTTGTTGAATGTATAATACTCCTTGGCTGAGAAACTTCAGGTAAGAAATACTGTTTATTATCTCCCCACAATATGTCAGTCCCTGAAGAGCAGCGTAAACTTCAACATCCCTAAATATCATGTGGCAAATTCTAATGTTTAAAACTCTTTTTTGCCACAGTTAAAGATTTTAGTGTTTCTCAAGCCACAATTGCATCTCTTGGTACTGCTTTGCTGCTTCTCTATATTTTGACAGGCCGTGCTTTATAAGATTTTTAAATTGTTGTAAGGCACTTAAATAGATATGTAAAAAATATCAAAATTACCAAAATATTTTGTAATATTTCCACGTTATTTTTACCTTTGACTCTTGATTGTTAATTAATTTTCAATAGAGAGGAAAACATATATTCAAAAGGATGCAAATATTAACTGTTTCCCAGTCTACTTCCTTGAACTTGTCTGCCTCCTGTGCTGTCTCTGCAGTCCTTGAATCAAATAAACTTATAAGTCCCCCTTCTATGCCAGAACTGTTCCTGTCCTCTCCCAAGAACTAAATCACTCCCAGGAATTGCTGCTGTATGTAACATGAAGTGGTGTATACATCTGACATTCAGAAATTGAATGTTTGATCACTGAGCATGCAGCTGGGATATTTCTATTGTGAATAGTTTATAAGCCAGAAAGTGCCAATTTAAAATTTTCAAGAAAGTGCAAAACTTCTTTATGTCTCAGTGCTTATGTATGCATGTGTGACTTGGTCTAGCTATTGGCTCTGATGTATTGATTTAAAATGAAGCTATTCTATTCTAGAAATATATTTTTCCCTAGGGGCACAAGTAAATTTAAATAATCTTATGAGCTTTGTTTCATTGTGTATTTCAGAGATAGCTGCAGATGCTTGTGAATCTGAATACTTTGGTTACCGGGTCAAACTTGCTATTTTTAATTTATTTTTACTTTTATATAGAACATGATGGTAAAGGGTTACAATTTTTAAATTAAATTTCTTGTATCTCACTGTAATTCATCTTACTGGTGTGTTTCAGGTTTTTTTGTATTCACTGAGTATGCATATCATAAATTGTTGTAATTATGAAAAAGTAAATAATGGTGTTCCTTAGCAGCAATATAATTTCTTATTATTCTGTTTTAAGTTGTGCCAAATGACAAACAACACTGCTGTGTAGTGCTCAGAACACTACAGCAAATAAAACTTTAAGGATAAATAAAAGGCTTCTGTAGAATATGTCAAATTGAATTTGCTGGAGTCCTTTAGGAATAGCAAACTTGTTCATGATCATTTAAACAAAGAACTGGAAGAGAGAAATGCAAACAATACATGAAATTTATGGCATGGAATTTATGCTGTGGATGTAATTAGGTTATTCTGCTTACAAATCAGTTCAAATGAATTCTTTAAACTGTTTTCCCCCACAACAAAAGGTTTATAAAAATCATAAGGGAATAGACTGCATGTATGCAACAGAAAATGGCTGCTGGAGACTGCAATCTTTGCAGATCTTTATACTAAAGCAATGGTCTAATAACTAGGAAAGATTGAGTCTTCTGCACAAACATTGCTACATATCTAACAAATAATTCGGCTTTTTTAAAAGTCTTCTAAATATATTTTTGTCTTTCAGTACCATTAGATTGGAACACATCTTTTGTCTATAAAGGACCATGTACAACTGCAGCACTAAGACTTTTATTAGTAATTAGGTCAATAAAATTCCCATTTAAAATCCCTTAGTTATCTCTGTAAGTGACAGATTAACCCTCAGAAGAAACCAGATAGACTCATCAGACCTGTAATGCACACTTAAAGGAAATCTCTAAAATTGATCAGTAGTAGACCCGAATGCAGAAAGCATGCACTGATCATGTTATCAAATAAATCTCCCTTATCTTTACTCAAAAATAAGCTAGACAAGATTTGTACTTGCTAACTTTACAGTTAAATTGTCATGTTTCTTGGATGTACTTGATTTCATGTGTGGAGCTGCCCTATCTCATATAAAATGCTTCAGCTGTTCTCCATAGATCTACTTTAATAATAGAAATTATATTTAGCCCTCCAGAAAAACTTTTACGCATTATTGTCCAAAAAAAAAAAAAAAGCTCTTTTTTTTTTTTGAATGAGTTATTGAAAACCTTTCTTGTGAGAGTTGTTTAAAAGCTCATTGAGAAGCCAGTTGGTTCTCTTATATATCCCAAAACTTTTCTTTCTAGCTAAGGAAATATTCTCTGTGTAGCATGGCTAGCATTGTCTGCCTGAGTGCTGTCATCAGTGCTCTAGGGTGTGCTGTACCCCATGTCAGTCTCTCTCATTAATATTTCTCTTGCAAAGCTGTCCTTTCAAATCAAGTGTTCTTCCACTTTTAATGCAGTCTCCACCGTTACTGAAAGCAATTACCTTGCCAGACAAGGTGAGAATAGAAAAATAGCTTTTCTTCTTCTCCTTAAGCTGGCCACAGATTTCCCTCTGAGGTCACTGGAGTCACAAGTGTATTGCATTTTCTACAGTAGAAATTTGGGACTTTGATGAGATCAGCTGGGATACTGCTACTACAGTGTACTGTGTCCACTGAGAGACAATTAGATTGTTGCTGGGTATGCTTCTTGTTCTCTGAGCACACTTTGTATTGCTTGGGGTTGTTTTCCTTGAAACGTGCATGTATAATAATGATTTTGCTCCTGAGAGATTACTGTTCCTTTTATGGGTCTTAGTATTTGGGTCTGGCAAAGGATTCCCACCAAACTTCCACTTTATCATCTTTGGCAATTGGTAGAGAGCATTATCTGTTGTTGTTTTTATTATTTCTCTCTGTACTTATATTCAGTCTTAATTTACTTTCCATATTGCCTTTGTGTATTTGACAGAAGATCTGCTTTTATTTGAGAGCTCTCAAAAATATGTTCACTGAACCTCAATTATTTGATTTACCTGAGGGGGAATATTCCAAAATGGTGTTTGATTCTTCTGTGAAAACACTGTAGTCCTGCAACTTTAATTTGGATGTAAATATTTCACAGATTGAGGTAATAAAGACTGTATAAATTTATGTGCATAAATTAGCATAATAAAATATTGCCACACACTCTGTGTATGAGTTTAAGGACTTGTGGAATTTTCACTAATGTCAGTTTATTTATGTGTTTCCCTTTTTAACCACTGGATTTTTTCCCCCTCCCTTTACAAATTTGTCTTTATTTTCCATTGGAAAATTAAAATATTATACTATAGTAGGAAATTGGTCTTTCTTTTCATCCTGGGAACAAGCACTTAACACTACATCTGGATGACATACCAGCTTTTACTTTGTGTTTTTGGCACGAGTATAATAAATCCTGATTAAAAAGCTTATCTGAATATACTTACATTTTAGGCTGAAATGGGATGGAGGGAAACCTCTTCAAGATGATGAAGCTAACATCCTCCAGGCTGTGAGGCTGGGTAGTTCTGCAGTTAAAGCAGAACTCAGTCAAAGCCATTGTCTGAGCAGTGCAATGGGCAGCACTTGAGGCTTGAAGAACAAACTGGGAGCAGACTCAGGAGCACAGACTATGGCATTTGTTGCTGTTATGGCACTGTGATACGAGATCCTATGGACCATAAAGCCATTATGGGTTTTACTGTCATAAATTTGGCAGTACAGGGTGTCCTGGTCCTCTTCTAATTCCATGTACTTACCACACATGTACCTTAAGGAACCTTAAACCGTCACACTTGCCTGATTCAAAGTGGAGTAACACAACAGCTTGGACACTGTCACAGCTGATGTACATGTGTTTGTTAAATGAACACAACAAATTTTTGACTTGTGTTCATTGACATAGTGTTTAAATGAGGTCCTAACATCTTAAAATCATCTTGTTGAGATGATGTGTTTGTGCTGCAACAGCTTAATTCCTGCTACTCTAGTTTGTTGTCATGACTGAATAAAATGTCTGGTGATTTTTCTTGCTTTAAACATGGTACAGTTTAGGAATTAGAGGGAAAGAAATACTCTTGAAATAGGAGTGGTGAAATGAAATAGAGAGGGTAAAATGAAGCTCATTATGACTGAAATGTTCAAATAAGTTACTATGCAGCCAGACAGACACGTAGACAACCATCTTTTTACAGAGAAGCCTTTCTTTGAGGGACATGAAGATGATGAAGAGCTGTATGAGGAGCAGCTCAGGTCACTTGGTCTGTTCAACCTGGAGGAGACAGAGGGGAGACCTCACAGCAGTTACAACTTCCCTGTGAGGAGGAGGGACAGGCACCACTTCTCTGTGGTGACCAGTGACAGGACCTGAGGGGATGCTCTGAAGTTGTGTTCGGGGAGGTTTAGGTTCAATATTAGGAAAAAGTTTTTTTCACCCAGAGGGTGGTTGTGCACTGGAACAGGCTCCCAGAGCAGTGGTGACAGCCCCAGCCTGACAGAGTTCTAGAAGCATTTGAGCAATGCTCTCAGGTACGAGACTCTTGGGGATGGTGCTGTGCAGAGCCAGGAGCTGGACCCGATGATACCTGTGGGTTCCTTCCAACTTGTCTGATTCTGTAACCTGAGAGAATCTTTCTTTATGCCTTTTAAAAGTAAAATAAAGTTATTTTGAGAAGATTGAGGCTTCAGAATGTATTGAATGTATTCCTGCCTCGCTGCCTGACTCGACACACCTTGAGACTTGCTAAAGTCTGTTTTCAAGTCACTTACCCTTGCTTGCAGTATTTTCAGGAAGACTGTTGTGTTCTAGTTGTCATTTCTCTCCTCTGGCAAGTCAAAATACAGTGCCAGCAATCTGCTTTCCAACCTGTCAGCTCTCCAAGGTTGTCTCTGCTCATGCTGGTTGAACAGATTTTTTTGAGCCAATGTTTTAGGGTGCTGAGTTTGGGGGATTTTTTTTTTTCTGTCTTTTTATTTTGGAGTTGTATTCCCTTTCATTTCTGCTGTTGCTTTAACTTCTTGCATTTTTAGCTACCCAATGGTAATGCACAAAACTAGAATCTGTGAGTTGGAATTTGTTATTCTGAAATTCTGGAAAGCCTGGGAGCAGACGACAGATTTGTAGTCAGACTGCTTTTCATGGAGGATTGGCATGTGTATGTTTTTCATGTTACAAGTATCATAGTATTTTTTTGTTAAGGGAGAAGAAAGTCTGTTTCACCATGACAAATGCTTCCAATGCACTTGGAAAGGAGTCTTAAATGTGCCTTTGGACCAAGTCCCAAACTAACATGGTAGTAAAACTTGCTGTCACTGAGCCTCCAAAAAGCCTAAAATGCAGTTGTTGTGATGGAAGTAAACAGGAGAATATGGAAACACATTAATTGAAATTTACTCTTTTTAGATGAGCATCTGGATTGCTTTGTTCTTTTAAAGTTAATCTTTACAGTATTCCAGAGACCTGATGTTTAGAGTCATGTCCTTATGGCATTATTCTGCCATGATGCAGGCCTTCTCAAGGGCTTGTGGCTCATAGTGCACCTGTGGTATTTGTTAACTCAAAAAATAAGCACTAACCAAACTCTGATTTTTTTGGGGTAGGAAATATTTCCTATTTGTGATTTTCAGCTTCTGATGTGTCCAACAGTCCTTGCAGAGACTGCAAACCCAACCTACGCATTTTCACCCAAATGTCCCATGCAGATGGCCACAGACTCAAGCCTAAGCTTGCTGCCTTCTTGTGCCAGAAGTTCACAAGGCATGACCACTCTGCAAGAGCACTTGAAACAGAGGTAGCTCCTGGGCCAGACTTCTCTATACCACAAGACTTAGTCAATGCCTGCAAAAGAGGAATTTGGGTCCCTTGAAATGAGGAACTTACCACATTTGAAGTTATCTGTGGTATAATGCTCTGAGAAACTGTTGGCTAAAACTGGGGCAGCTAGCTTCAACTTAAAACAAATGATGACTCCTGGCCTTTCTTGAAAGAAGACTGTTGAGTGTCTGGTGCTAATCTATGAGTATAGAAAAGAATTCCTAAGACTTTCTGGTTAATATTAAAGGTGCACCTCTATCCTCTCCCTGTTTGTAGTAGCTGAGATGAATGCGTCCCTGTTCAACCGGGTCTGTCTCTTTCTCCCACCTCAGCCCCTGGAGATGCTCATACGAGAAGTAAGGACAAATCTGATTGCTAACCTTTTAGAAGTGCCTGATTCTCTCCCCAGTGAGTAGGTGAACTCAGGGTGACCAGCTTTGATTTAGATACCTGAATTTTAGCTTCCTAGAGTTGAAAAATATTAATCTCCTCTTTTTCTGCAAAATGTAATTTGGCCGAAAAAGTAAGTGTTCTGAGTAAGTGAATGGCCCTTTCTTTTTTACTTATCAATACAGTTTATAATATTTTTACTCTTTTCAAGGTTTTGTGTAAACCTTACATAATGCTAGTTTAAGTAAAATTAGTTATACTATTACACTAACTTCTGCTTCTCCAAGGCACAGTTGCCCAGAATTGCCAACTGTTGTCTAATGGTACTGTTAAATATCATGATTGTGAATATACTTTATGTCACATAATTTTTTGTAGGTACGTTTGTGCATTGTCCTCTTTTTTAAAACTTCCTGTTTATTATTATCTGATCTGAATAGCTATTGTACATCTTACTCTAAGTAGTTTAACTGGAGAATAGGGATAAGGAGTTGGCCTGTCAGTCCCTTTCTGATGGATGATCCTGCTAGTAGTGACAAGTGGTTTTCTTCGAATGATTTGATCAATAAAATTACCCTGAATTTAAGATCGCATTGTCTACTTAAAAAGTAGTAGTCCTGTGCTTGTAGCTTGGTCAAGCATTTGATTTCTCAGGTGAAATTTTCTGCTTTGCCCAGCAGAGACTGTCACTAAAAGGTTTTGCAATTTTAAAATTTATATTATTTCTTATTTCAGATCAGGCAATGAATTTACTCAAATGACAACTGAGGGAAATCTAGCCTACAAAAAAAAACAAACAAAAAACAAACCCTGTATGTAAGGGCGGGAAAGGTGGCTTTGTAGACAGATGGAGGTGAAGTTTATCTAACAGCACAGATCTGTAAGTAGAGGTAATCAAATATACCAAGTGACATCCCTGAGGCACTGGCACTGGTGCTGTTTAATATTTTTGTTGGTGCTCGCAGTCCTGAAAGCCAGCTGTGCCACGGGCTGTGTCACCAGCAGTGTGGCCAGAAGGCTGAGGGGGTGATTCTCCTCTTCTGCCTCATTCTTTTGAAACCCCACCTGGAGTTCTCTGTCCAGTTCTGGGGTCACCAACATAAGAAGGGTGTGAACCTGTTGGAGTGAGTTCAGAAGAGTCTGTGAAGATGCTCAGAGGGCTGGAACAGCTCTCCCGTAAAGACAGACTGAGAGAATTGGGGTTGTTTAGCCTGGAGGAGAGAAGGCTCTGGAAAGACCTTGCAGCAGCCATACACTTTCTGAGCAGACCTACAAGAGAGCTGGAGAGAAAGATTTGCAAGGGCATGTAGCCATAGGACATGAGGGCTTTGAACTGTAAGAGAGTAGGTTTACATTAAATGTGAAGAAGAAATTCTTTATAGTGAGGGTGGTGAGGTGGAACAAGTTGCCCAGAGAAGCTGTGGATGCCCCTGGAAGTGCTCAAGACCAGAGCTGATGCAGCCTGATGTAGCAAAAGATACCCTTTCCCATGGCAGAGGGATTGGAACTAGATGATCTCTGGGTCACTTCTAACCCAACCCATTCTATGATTCTACTATATGGTGAAAGAGTTAATGCTAGAAGATACACTTGCTTGTCACAGTAATCTTGTAGCTCTTGACCAAAGAAAAATGTGCTAAGAATTCCCTTTAAATGAAATTAACTGGTTGTGCTAGCTGGCAGAATGCTACTTTATCTTAGTTTTTCTAGATGGGTATCAGAACTTTATAGAATAAAGCCTAATTTGTCATAAATGGTGGTCATAAACGTGTATAAACAATTCATGCAGAGTTATTTCGTGGGAGTTAGAGGAGTAGGGGAGTTAATATTTATTGGTACAATGTACTAGGAATGCAGCCAGATATGCTCTGATGCAGGCTGTGCTCAGTAGCAGTGAATATAAGATTAGCAGCACATGGAGTGAAAGACTGGCAAAGACAGGACTCTAATTCATAAACAGAGAATTTGGACTTGTGCATTTAAGTTGTTATTGTGCAACACTGTACAAAAGGCAGCACTGGAGAGTCATTTCCCTTGACTTTCCCCCTACTTAACTAATTGCTCCCTCCTAGCTGCTGCTGTTATGATTATAAACCTCAGCATAAATGCCTCCAGGTTCCAATGTAATTGATCATAACAAATCTTTTGCCATCAAAGCTCAACTGAACCTTTTCAGTTCAGTTTACTAACAGGTATTCTTACTGGTCTCTCTCCTAAGATTGATGCATCTTTAACATAATTTTTGCTTGAAGAGGCCTGAGCTTGTCCAGATCATTTACATAAATCTTGTATGTCTTTTTTTTTGGTTGGGTGTTTGTTTTTGGTTGGTTTGTTTTTTTTTTTTTTCTTCCTACTGAGATATTTTTAAGGTCTATTGCTTTTACCTGGGCAGTACTGAAGATCAGATAAATATATCCTGTAGGCTTGAAATACCTTTTTTTTTTTTAAGGAAAAAAGAAATTTCAATCCAGAGGGGCCTTTAGATATAATGACCAAGATTGAATTTATGCTCTAATAGGGGGAAAAAGAAAAAATCAGCCAAATGGCCTCTGGGCTTGCCTAGCAGTTATGGGAACTGCATTTATGGTAAATGGAATGATTTGGATTTTGGCTGTTCCTCCTAAAGGAAGGAGCAGCTTCAGTGAGGGTAAGGCTAAGGAAGGATGCCTGTTGCTTGCTAAATTATAGTCTTGCATTGCATCTGTGCAAACAGTTTTCTCACTAAAAATATCTTGAAAGTAATAGAAAAGGATAAATTATCAGGATTATCTAATTGGAAAACAAAACCAACAAGATAATTAATCTTTACAGAGTAGGGCCAATTTTTTACACAGTGTGCCTGCAATACTGTTCAAATGCAACTGTTCAGTGAAGGAGTTCTGTTGGTGTGGTTGGGCTTGTTCTTTTGGTCCAGGGATTGTGCTACACAGCACCATTTATGCTGCAGAGAAGGACTTGCTACAAGGAGATGTCCTTCATTGTAGATACCTTTTTTATTAATGGGGCCACTAAGCAGCAACAGCTTTTTCATTTCTACATCAGTACATCTTGATGCTTTAAAGGATTCCACTCCTCTTCTAGAGTGTTTCCTCTTGAAATGATGGCCTACATTCGGATTCATTAATAAGTAGCAATAGGTTTTACAACAAGGACAACTTAGAGAAATATTAGCCTGGCAGTTGTCTGTGGGGTTACCCAGCCAAGGAAGGCACACAGCTTTTGTGTTTTGCCCAAAGGAGAGCTCAGAGAACTTGTAGAAAATCTATTTGTGCTGTAGGACTTGTTTAAAATACTTGTACTTAAGTATGAGATGCTGAAGTTTTATCTCAGTGTGGCTGTCTTGCCTGTCTCATCAAATGTCTCTGACTTCTTTAATTTTTCATTTCTTCTTCTTTAGTTTTTATTGGGTACTTTATATAATGTGATAATGTAATGTTCATCAACAGGTGAAAAAGAAGATAAAATCCCAGGTCTTTCTTAAAGTCAGCTATGTAATTCGCATGGTACCAGATGGTGTGGTGAATCTGGTGAGGTGTCTGGAATTAAAATGTATTTTAATTTTACTTCTTCAGGGATAAAAACGAAATCAAAGTCTTTTTCAGTTCCTCTAATAGAAAATTTTCAATTTGATGGCTGAGAATTGCAAAAAATTTTTTTTATTCTGTGTGGTTGGAGCTGATTTTTGTATTAGTACTTGAAACTCTTAGATTGTCAGTTTACTGTTTGGATGGAGCTGCCCGGCTTTCAGCAAATATCTTGCAGTATTAGTGTTTTTTGCTGACATTAATGTCGAGGTACATTTTCTTCCTGAACATCTAGGTTTTTCTTTGTGTAGTGGAGGGATTTGAAGTTTATAGCCTGGATATGCTTTTTTACTATGCCTGTAAAAATCCACCCACATTTGGCAAAGTTAGGAACATTTGAAAAATTGCATTTCACGCATTCTTGGTCAAGTTTTATTAGATTTTTTAGCAGCTGCATTTCCAAAAGATTACATATGTATTGCATGTTTGCCTCCCTTAGGACGGGACTTTCCTTGAAATTGCTGCCCTGAGTTGAACAGGTCAAACCAGTACAACCAGAGGAGCTGAGCCCGAGGAATTTGCCTGTCATGTTTTCTAGAGAGCATCCTGTTATGATCAGTTAGCACAGCAATATGAATTCAACATTGAGGGTTGAACTTCAGAAGGGATAGGAACTGGGCAGGTGGATGGGAGTGGTTATTAGTTAAGTGGTAAGTAAAAACGTTGTATTTGCATGGCTAAATAGGAGTGGGCACAGGACTAAGGTGAGGATTGTAGAAAGGAGCTCTGGCTTACCAAGGGTCATGGGATGAACTGCTGCTTGGGTTGCTGGATTGCATGAGGAGACTATGCTGCTCTTGGAGATAAACCTAAGAGGGGAGGGATGCTGGGTGGGATGGTGTTGATATTGTAAAGGAGAGAGACAGCCTGGATGTGCTGGATAAAATCTCCTGTGTGACTTCAGTCTGAGTTCTGCCAGGAGATAAAGTACTTCAAGTGTACAAGATGTGTGCTTGAGAACAAACCATGTGCCACCAAGGACAGGTGCAATGAAAACTTTTTATCTTTTACAAAATTAATGCATTAAAATGCTAATATAGATGAATCCAGTGTCACCCAAGAATACTTGCATACTTCTCAATCATTCAGTTATGTTGGCTGCCTCTTATAGCCAATATTTTGTGATTACTCTCTCCCCCATGTTTTTGGCTAGACCATCTTTCCTTTTGTTTTGCATTGTGAAAAATCCTTCTGTTGATTGACAAAGATCCTGGAATTGTTTTTCTATCGCTTCTCACTACATTTACCACCTGCAATCAGAGAAGAGCCAGTAGGTTGTCCTTGGTGTCAGTAGAGAAGCTTTATGCAGCAGAATTTATGAGTTTCCAAGGTTTAAAAAAGAATTTGTTTATCTATTGATTTAGTTCTCTTAGGAGGTCATGCTGTCTGTCCACTGTAAGTGGAGACTACATGCCTGCCTTTGTTTTTCTTCCTGAAGTCCAGGGTATGGTAACCTTCAGTATCTTCAATTTTATTTGGAACACTGTTGTAGTTGCTTAGTGTTTTCTTGACCTGTTGATAGCCTCTATAAAACAAGAGTGACTTTTGCATAAATTTAGCATTCCTTCTGTAGTCACCCAGCAAGAAAAATTCTCATCTCTTTATTTTCTTTTCTTCTTTGCACTCTGTAAGTGTACAGGTTTTATAGGCCATTTATTTCTTCCCATCTCTCAAATAGTCTTTGCATAAAGAAAAAACCCCAACTGTCTGGCAGAAGTGAAAATCAGATGGTGTGTCAGCAGAACCTGAAACCTCCTGAAATAAATTCTGCACCCTGACCCACTGAGCTGAAACTGATTGATACAGCTCAGCATAATTGTTTCAAGCAAAAACATGGGGAAGCGAAGTGAGCATTAAACAAATATCTCCTTTGTGACTCACTGTGTAGCTTAAGAAAGAAAACCATTGAGAAAGAAAACTGTGGGAAGTACACTTTTTCCTCTATGGATCAGCATCATTGTATTTTTGGCCCATGTGCAATTGAGGACGTTCCCAGTCAGAAGAAACTTCTCTAAAGACAGAAGTTCTATGCACCTACATCTACAAGAATGTCTGTTTTTTTTATTTAATATCTTCCTTCTGAATGTCAATTGAATGATACCATTCTGGAAGGTAGAATAGCCATAGTATAGCAAAGCCTGATTTTTGTATTAAGTGATGACTTTCTGACTATGACAGAAATTTTCTAAAAAAAAATAAAAAAATAGGATGATACTGCAGCATCTTACCAAAAATCTTGATATTGAATTATGGGGTATCCCCTTTTCTAATAGCATTCAATTGTTTGCTTCAAAGGAAATGGGAAAGAAAGAGCCATAAACCGCTGAATTTATCAGATGTTTTGATTTACTTTATCCTGGCCAAGACAAGAAAATCAAGTAAAGATTCAAAACTATACAGCTTTCTATAGTTGCTTGCTTTTTACTGATTATAATGTGTTCTTTAAGTTTTGAAAGAAAAAAATTATTTATAACCATGCAGAAAAATTCTTTTGAGATTAATATAGTGTAAAAACTGTTAATGCCCAACAGAAAGGAGACCCAGGGTAGAACTACTAGGCTTCTTCTAGGGCACATGATGAAAGTTTGACCTCATGTTTAAAAAGAGTAATTTAGACCCAATTCAAATTCCATTGAATTGAGTGGAAAGTCGCTGTACTTTTAATGGAAAAAGTGTTGGGGCCTTTATTAGTAACTTTAATACAGTACTGTCTCAAGAGGTTGCATTCTACTGCATTTTATGTTTGAATATGACTGCCTTGCTGCAAATGAGATTGTTATTGAGATTTCAGCAGCAGCAGACAATTTCTTGAACAGATTACCATTACAAGTAATGGCACAGAGGGAGAAAAGTTTATTGCCTGCTTGAATTTTGTTGTGGATGAAGCCTTAGAAACACAGAGGCTTAAAGAGGAGTTGCATTCCTTAGTTTTAGTGCACTCTGCAGTGTTACAGAAAAAGAGGAGATAAGGGAAAATACATGTGCATGTGGAAAATATGACATGAAATGGCTGATTCACTGACAGCTGCTACAAAAGGTCCCAATAAAACTGTTACAAAACTTTGACCAAACATTGTCTGGAGGCAGTGGAGCAAAACTTCTTCCATTCTAGCAGGAGAAATGTGAAGTGTCTCCTTGCTGTACTTGTGAGTGAAGCATCCAAATGCCACTGAGCAGTGCTGCTCTGCAGGACTAGCCCCAAAGCTGGGGACGAGGCCGTGGTGCTGATGCTGAGCTGTGGCAGAGCTATTTTGTGCAGGTGGTCCCGTCTAAGCTCTGGGCAGGACATCCAATGGTACAGCAAATATGTTGCCTAAAAACTTGTGCAGGGGTTAGCTTCTTATTTTGCCCCTTCATCCCTCCTGGGAAAGAAAAAAGAACCTTAGTAGACTCTGCTGAGCTTTCCTCCTGCCATGCTGGAATAATTTGGGAATAGTTCCCAACTCCAGATGTGTGTATCACATTTCTCAGTATATCTGCCTGTAGGCTCTAGCTCTCACCTGAATGGCTTCTAGCTTTTAAATTTAGAGCCAGCTTGTTGGGAAGCAAATTACACGTATCTGGATGATTCTGTACTGCCAATTCTAAGTAATGCCTTTCTGAAGCTTACTTTGTTTTTGGCTCCTGGATGTTTGGTATATTTCTGGATTACTTATATTTTCCTTTAAAGGCAAAATTTTTCATTTCTGTAAATCAGTAAACAGAAAAAAAGTTAGATAAATCATACCCAGATGGTTTTCTGACAATTTGTCATATACATGGAAGTGAAAGTACAGCATTGATTAAAAAGTTAGAAAAGATTTAATTATTTTAACCAAAGAAACACAAGATCTATTAAAATTTACTTTTTATGTCACTTCCCTCATATTTTAGAATATAAAAGCATAGCATTGTGATGCACTAAAATAATAAAAAATAAAATTTGTATTTCTTTCCTGATTTCAATGCTGATACGAGGTGGCCCTGAAATGAGATCGGAAAACACAAGTTCCTTAAACTTTTCTGTCATCCTCTAAACATTTAGGAAAACTGGTAATTTCACAAAGACATTAATTTTAAATATTGTCCCATAAATCTATTGGGAACCTATGTTAATATCACTGTGTACATTGAATTTTCTTCAAAGAAGCTGACCCACCTTCCTTTATGCAAACAAATTTCTGAAGGCAGGATAGTCTCTACATAAAGAGATGGAAGTGGGCTGTGTTACAGTGCTAACAACTTTCCCCTTATCATCTTGCAGAAAGGTTTTTGTGACCACACCCAATTCTATTTCTGCTCCTCTGTCTTTATTAAGGTCTTAGACTCCTTGATCACCTCGGTCCAGATCTCAGTTGATGCCACATAAAGATCGTTTGACACCCCACAAAGGACTCGGATGTTGGACATGGAAGGATAAGAGATGCAGATTGCAGAATTGCTGGGTTAGCATTAGTCCAAACCAGTGGAGGACCTGCCAGTGCATTGGTCACAGGAGGAGGCAGCTGCTGCTTTTCAGTGATGAGCATTTACTGGTGCATCCCTTGGCTGGGTGAAAGAGAGCATTGTTTGGCCCTGGCACCAAATGTTTTGTGTCCCTAATTTTCAGCAGTTTGCATGGGATTAAATACTTACAGATCTATATTTACTAATTAGTTGTGTGAGTGTTGTTTGACTCCAAGTTTTGCTTCAGAGATGTCTAATTCCTGATTTCATTTGCTCATTCTAACAATGTGCATTAGCTAAAACTGCCCTTCCTGCTTATGCAGGGCACGACTTTGTTTCCAGAGCAGTGCCAATGTGCCTCCTTATCATCAGCTATTCTAGTGCTTCATTCCAATCAGTTTATTATTTCAAGCTAAAATGTCCATTACCCTAGCTTCCAGATAATCACAAAACAGAGTCTAGACTGAATTTCTGCCTTTGTTTCCCTGGCAAGGGTTTGTATCTATGGTTTTTAGAATGGAGAACTAATGTTCAGATGCAGTGATTTTTCTGCAGTATATAGTATAACAGGGGCTAAAATAGTTTAGCATTGATGTTTCCATTAGGTAAAAAATATGAAAATTCTTTGTAGGAAGCAGCATTAAATTAGTACAATTATATATCATTCTAATCTCAGCAAAGAGCATTATTATTAGATGTGTTTCTACTAATCACTGTGGGCATAAAGTAATAAAAATAAAAAAGAAAATATGGAGGGAAAAAAAAAGCAGGGACATGCATATTTTTTGTTTGTTTGTTTTTCCTGAAATGAACAAGTGGTGGGAGAGTCAGTAAGAGCAGAAGGCTTGTAAGAAAGAGACTTAGGGCTAAAAAAGCCCTGGGTAAAAGTCCTTCAGATATCTGGAGACCTGTTTTCTTTGTCTTGATGGTGTAGAAAGAACACTATTTTTTGGGGTGGGTAGTGAGGTTGGGGGTTGGGTAGGGTTTTTTTTTTATTGTGGGTTTTGGGATTTTTTAATATACTAATGGAATCAATATTCATTATAATAACCATGCAACTCCTGTGACAAAACAATGCCACAGGAGTCTAGGGGGAGAGTATCAGCCTTTTCTTTCATCATGTTACTAGCTTCTTCTGTCCAGGTTGGCACTTTTTTTGGTTACGTGTGCCAAATATTCAGATTATGTGTTTGGCCACACAGCAACACCGCATGGCTTTTTAACACTTGGGTCAGTCACCTTTAATGCCCCTCCTTTGATTTTCTTTTCTAACACAGTTTTGGTTTTTTGTCCAATGGTTGCTAATTTTTTTCAATTAAAAATAACCCTTTTCCAGTGCTGAATTTTTTCACTGGTTACTCTGTTCTATGTAGAATAAAAAAAAAAATCACTCTTTTTAATATTTTTTTTATTTGAGACTGGATGTCAAGGCTGCATATTACAGGTTTTTATTTGTTTCCTATTGTTTCATTTACAATACCCTGAATTCAAAAATAGGCATAGGCAGAATAAATTATCCAGCATGTTTTAAGTTGAGAATAGCTACAGAGTAAAGGGGTACATCTCTTCTAAGATGGTATTCAAAAGCTTGTGTGAACTGAGAAATTAGAATTTGGGCTTGGAAAGAAATTCACTTAAATTTTCATTCCATCAGAAACATGATCAGAGAGAGCTGTTCTTAAAAAAAAATAGTCATTTAAATAGTTTTATACTTAGCAAAATTATTTTCATCCCTAGTTGCTCACAAATAGTTGCTATTTTTTTACAGTTCATTCTAAATTTGGATTGTTGTTTTTATTTATTAAAGAAAAAATAAAACATTATTTACGTGAAAGATGTAAGTTATTGAACAGGCACTCTCTAGTAAAGATTAAAGTTCTGGTGTGTGCTGCAGAATCCAGTACAGCTTGTGGCTGTAAAAGTAGCTGCATTAAATTTTGTAGACATTCCTGTAACCCCTTCTCATGTTACATTAGTACTCAAGTGTGGACTTTTTTCCAAACTCATCACCATTTTGCTTTTATGTTCATATATATAGGAGAGTGATCATTAGTATATTCCTAAGGCCCATTGAACCTTGAGAACATCCTTCAGTCTTTGCAGAATTGGGTCCAATAATAATAATAAGGAGAGGGTTCACAAATGTCAGTTTTGTAGTTCCTACTACCCTGAGTCATTTATTCAGGTGCTGATAGTGGGCAGAAGTAAAGACTGATTAGGCTAGTAGGAAACTGCAGAGGAAAATCTGAAGGATTTGGATATATCTGTGTAACAGTAGTTGTATCTTCTGCCTATTCTTCCATCAAGAGAAAAATTGTGACTCCTGCTAAGAGGTGTGCTCAAACACCTTGTGGAATGTAAGTTTTTTAATTTCTTTTTTTTTTTTAACTTGAAATAATGCATTGAAGAATTTTATGATTCTGTGATTCAATATTTATGGTTTCATTTTGACCCTTCTCAGGATTCAAAATACACAGAGATTTATGCTATGTACTGCTGAGGAAATGCTTTCTTGCATTCCCTTTCAGAGATATGAAGTTGAAGAAAGGGGTTTGATTTGTTGCATAGCTCAATCACTTGACTCTTTCTTCATGATTTTAAGCTATGAGTCTTAAATAGACACGTAGGCATCTTTACATCATTGGGCCAGATGGAAGTAACTTGTTCACTTAGCCCAACACGATTTGACTTGAGCCTATCTTTCTTTTATTTATTTTAATGTGTTCCATTTCATGTCTCCAAATGTTTTCATTTTTACCCAGCTCTATGGGTCAGTTCCAAAATTCACATGCTACAACCATTCCTCTCCCCACCTCTACCAGAATGAGCAATCATATTTTATTCCTTATTCTCCCAAGCGAGCTACTTCTGCCAGACTTGTGTTTGTTTTGTTTGCCTGCCAAACTCCACCAAATGTCTTGTTTTAAAGATGATGGGCTGGTCTCCACATGGATTCAGATTGTTCTGCAGATTTTTTGAGGGTTTATTTTGGTGAGAGTTTTTTTTTTTATTTCTTGTCTTTTGTTTTGGGCCACTTTATTTAATTTTTATTTGCAGCTTTTTTAGTCTGTAAGACATTGTAACTAAAATGATCTTCAGCTGAGGAGTGAATTTTGTTCTGTTCTTCCAGAATGATGCATGTTAAAATATACTTTAAAGCAATCTGGAATTCAGAGGCCTGCATGGCAAGATCTTTCACTCATTTATGAAAGAGCTATCACCTGTCCAGGAATATGTGGTTTAAACACAGTATTCACAGCTAATACACTTTAACAGCTCTTCACTTTGTTTACATGGCCTGTTAAGGGCAAAACTTATGATCACTCATATTCTTCTACAATCAGTGTAATCCTGAAAACTGCCATGAAAGTTCGATTTCAGTAGTTCACTAGTGACATTTTTATGAAACTCCCCTGGGATGTGAATTTTTATTTCACTGCTGTGGGTAATGCCTATGTAAATCTGTCTGGGAAAATAAATCGAATTACATGCAAGGCTGAAATTATTATTTTATTTTTTTTCCCTGAACTATTTATCAATTCTATTCCACTCCAGAAAATGATAATGATGTGGCTGTCCCAGCTGTCATCTGAATATTACAATGGGAATGGGCTATTTTCCACACAGTTGAGAGCTCAGCCAAAATAAATAGCTATACTTGAAATATTTTTGGTTTGCTTTCTTAACTTTTTATTTTTAATGTGAATTAAAACCCTTAAGTTCCATGGTGCTGTAGCATAACTGCCTTTATAGGAGAAATAGATGGATGTGTCATATTCCCAGGGAGGCCATACAAGTCCCTGGGAATGAAGATGTTACAAGTTTTGAGTGGTGGGGAAGGTTGTGTGGCTCCTCTTCTAAGATGCTGCTGTCACTTGCACTCTTTTAGGGAATGGCTCTGAGTGGGCTCTGAAGAATAACAGGGAATCCTAAGAATGTCTGCAGTGTCAGTAGTGGTTTTCCTCATTAAAACTCTTGTGCTATGCCTGGAGAGGTGAGCCAGATAGGTGAGAAGGAACTCAGTGCAGGGAATGTGTTATAATCTGTTTTCTTCCTCTGGTAGAGGTGTCTGTGAAGGACTGAGAGAGGTGTCATGACCAGTGTTGAGCCCAATTAATATCTAAGAGAGTATATATTTCCATAATTAAGACATTACAATGATTCCTTTCTTCTACTGCTCCCTTTCATCTTAGATTTTTCCTGCTTCCTCAATGGTAAATTCGAGGAGAAAACCATTGCTGTTAATCCCAGGCAATAAACACATAGAGGCAAGCAGAAAAATGAGTAATTTCCACCAGTTTTCCTATTCCTGTCCTGTGAAATCTTACATCACAAACTAGTTATCAAAAAAGGCAAGGGAGGGAGAAAACAAGACATACAAAATAATTTCCTTATCCAGTTTTGCAGCCTCATAGCAGTGAAATGAAAAGAGGGATTTGGCATTTGTGAATTGCCCATGGATTTAGCACTTAAAGGCTGCCTGTATTTTGGAGACATTTATCCTGATTGAGTCTGCTGTCATTGACGCAAAATAATCTAGGAGAGAAAAAGTTTGTGGATCTTTTGATCCCGAAGTAAAAGTCACTGCTACTTCTGACTGTGTTGAAATGTGTGCAGTCATTTACAGCCATGACATGAAACCAGCTCATTGTGGTATTATTTTACTCTCACTCCAGAAAATGTATAAAACATCTGTAAGACAGTAGGTAGCTGAACACCTGACCCCCTCTTCTCCAGGGACTAATGTTAGTGTGTTAGTTTAATATTATCAATATTAGCAATTATCAGTATATGCTATTTAGCATGTATTAAGTGCATAGAATCATTCAGGTTGGAAAAGATAGTTAGGATAATTGAGTCTCAACTGTGGATTTGAAGTTGTTGATTTGAAATTTACATATAGTCTGTTTCAAGGTATGAATGAAGAGCTCCCTGTGCTTTTCTGGGGCTGTGTGGGTGGTTGGTAGTGTTTTCCCACTTGTTTTTTGTTTTGTTTTTTTACTTATAAAAAGGGATGTACCAAAAATATAAATCTTCAAAGAGCCTATGAGTTTTTTACTTTCAGCAAGCCTGAGGCAGCTAGAAGGAAATTCTGGCCAAATGTTAAAAATTTTATTTAAAATTTGAGTAAGGCTTCCTGATAGACCTTTTTTTCGAGTCTTCACTTTTTTCATAGAGTCATAGAATATGCTGAAGGGACTCCTCATGATCATTGAGTCCAGCTTCTGGGCCTGCACAGGTCACCCCAAAGATCACACCATGTCTAAGAGCATTGTCCAAATGCTTTTTGTACTCTGACAAGTTTGGTGCTGTGACCACTTCCCTGAAGAGTTTGGGTGTTTTGTTTCCTTGTTTTTAAAAAGCATGTGTTAATCATTACCTCTAAGGTGTCCTTTCCAGAGAGTTAAATTTTGGACTATGACAGTCAGTTTTGTTTATCTCTAGGTAGCAGTGTGTAGAGGATGCTTGGTGGAAGTTTTACTCTATGGTGATTATTCCTTGAACATTTGCACCACAGAAAAAACCAAAAAGCTACAAATCTCCAGCATTTCTGACACAAGAACTTTAGAGCCCAGCATTTGAAGGCCATTTAAAGACTGCAATAAGAGAGAAGGGTGATGCAGCTTGTTGCCACTAGTAGATGATTAAAGTTGAAGAGAGGAAAATACAAGACAGAAAACAAAGGAATACAAGAGAGAAATGGGATCCTACCTCTGCATACAATAACTGGACTAAGAGACACTGCAAGATCAGTGAGGAGATGACAAGCCATGAAGTTTGAAGATGCAAAATAATGTCTTTACTGCTGTTTTCTTCATGATGCAGATAATGGGAGACTCGGAGGTATTTTACCATCCTCTGTTACCAAAGAGTGGATTAAAATAGAAGTGCTTCAAATAGATTGATCCTTCAGGGCTTTTTGGGACTTTGTGTGTGCTGATTTCCTGTGGCAATGTTTGCCTCCTTCCAGAGAGTTGTTTGTAGAGACTTTAAACCAGATGTAACATTAGACCAAGAGATCAAATAGCATCTTCCCCTTCCTAAGGTGAACTGGAATGTGATGAAACTGTGGATCTGGAGCACTCTTATAATAGCAAATAATGATAAATTAGTTTAAAGACAACCTTTGAACAGGGTTAGGATTTCAGTGAACTGCTGCAGAAACAGAAATAACTCATCTGCAATTACATTTGGCTGTGTGATGCACAATGGAGAAGTTACAAATGGTGTTATTTACCACAAGGCTATTTTTAAGTGCATGTACTGAGCCTGCAATGGAAAATTTATAGCCAGGTAGTACTACTTAGTGACTAAAGCTTGCATGCACCCTACGGGAGGCCGTAACATACCATGGATTTTTAATCTAGAAGAAAAATTATTTTAAAAATGAGGAAAGGAAAAGTGTGCCTTACATGCCCTCTCTTGCTATTTTTACTAAGATGGACTTTGCCAACATGAAAATATTAAGACTTGTCCTCAGAATAAATTTCAAGCCACCCAGCAAATAAATCATTACTTGAGGAGAAGCTTTTTGTGTGTATGTGTATGTGTTTTTCAAGAAAAAGCCAACGTGCTTGCACACGAAGATGTGACACGATATTGCTTCAGGCAGCTTTCAGGACACAGAAAGAACAAACAGAAGTCACTGAATTACATGTTTGAGGCAGGTTTTTCAGACATGCACAGCATGGCATCTGCATGCCAGCTCTCCCATCTTCAGAGCAGAGGCTGCTGCAGAACCTGGGCTGTGACTCCCAAGCACATTGTCCTGCTGAAGTGTCTGAGCAGGGCCTTTCCCAGGGCATGTGATGTCAGAGAGACAAAGCTTTATTTTGGAACACATATGTGCACATATATGCTGCATGGATGCAATTCTATTGTATGTAGTTTAAAGATGTTTCATTGTCAAAAGAAACAGAGAGAACAATAAGAGGTGAAATGCATAATGGGAGTCAAGAGATTAAAAAACTCCAAACCCAGCTATAAGGTAATGAACATTTCCTGCGATGGTCCTGGTTACCTGAAGGTAATGGATTTGATTTTAAGCTCTCTAATTCAAAGTGCAGCTTTGTTTTGTAATATCTGTCTGCCTTTTACCTTTTTCTGATAGGAAAAGCAATTTTTTTTTTTTCTTTTACTTTCTTGCTGACTAATAAATACATCATGCTAGAGGACATTGGAATCACTGGAACTTCTATCCACTGATGGTGGCCGTAAGCTGACTACCCCAATAGCAACATGAAAATGTCAGACTTGTGGGAACTTGCCATTTCAGTGCATCCTTATCTGTAAAGGCTGGATTTATTACTAGGCCTATTTCTGTACCTTCTATAGCTGGGTTGGAATAGTTGCCACTGAAGCTTTAATAGACTCACACATCAGACAAGCAGAAAGAGGAGGAGAGTGGCAAAAGCTTTTTAATAGTTCATCAAAAATTTATTTCTTTGCTTTTAATAAAATCTAGTTAGGGAAATATATTTATAGGACTTCTAGTATATTTATGAATTCTGAAATATAAGGGAAAAAGTCCCCCACACTTGCATAGCTCTAAACCAAAACATTGCTCTTCAGACACTTTTTTTGTTCTTCTGTTTTGGGTAACATCTTACTGAATGAATAACAAACTGTGCTAACTCCCACACTGTCTGTCACACTGTACCACAGCCTCTTCTGTGCCATGCTGGATGGAGCCTGTACCTTTGGCTTTTCCAAACTGCACCTTGCACTTTGGAGTGGAGCTGCTGATCCCTGTCTGGCTTTGTGGGGCAGCTCGCCCGGATACGCGCTGTCAGAGCACCTCGGGGCGCGGATGGCAGCACCCACGGCACTGCTCTGTCAGCTCTGTCTGGGCTGTTCTGCTTTGCTCTCAGCTCATCCTCTCTTTTGGCTGCCAGGAGCACAGGAGGACAGCGTGTTAACAGAGGTCTCCATCTGACATTTCCAGGTGCCCTATCAGGCAAGGAAATACTCTCTTCCCTCTGCTTTCCACGCCTGCCTCTTGCTGCCTGCCAGCATGGGCCCCAGTCTGGTGGAGGGGTGCTCAGCTGCCCCCACTGGAACACAGTGCAAGTTGCTGTGGGTGCATGTGAAGCTGTGAATCTCTCTGATGTTGTTGTTCCAGTCCTTAATTCTCAGTGACATGAACATTCTGCAGGCTCGCTCCTCATCTCAGCCATGTCTGATTAACCAAAGGCTGCAGTGATGCTGCTGAGCTCTTCTCTTCCCAAGAGTTAAGGTCCACCAATATATAACCCTGAGTGATCTTGAGGAACTCAGCATGTAAATGTAGAATAAATTATAAAGGTTCTTTTATAAATGCTTCTTCATGGAAATTTTGGAAGCGATCTCTTCTGGATGAGGGATTGCTTGCCACGTCTAACAAGAAATCATGAAGAATGAGGCACTTATGTCATGACGTTATTTATGATCAAACAGTCATGATTTTAATCAACATTTTTTATTTTGGTCACGGAGAAAAGCAAAAATAAGTAAGTTATAGCTTGTTTTTTTCCCCTACCTTTTGCTTACATTTTTTAAAGTAGTGGAATAGTTCATTATTTGACTGCCCAGGATTTCATAAAATGGTTTTCATTCAAAATTATCACTTCCTTTTAAATTTTGGTTGTGACTGTTAAATGTTTGCTTATAGAAAGTCTCAAAAGGCCTAAATTGCTTTCCAGAAATAAAATCTGCAAATGGGCTTTGTACTAAAATGAAGGTGTCAGTCTGAAAGTGTTACCAGAGTCTCTACAATTCTGACCTTGCCCTTACTCAAGTAAGTTGTGTTGGGAAAGATTAATTATAAAATAAGGCAGGCTGGAGGAGCAAAATCAGCATTTCAGCAAGAATATGTGTGCTGGGTTTTAGGGTTATTTAGATTTTAATTTTTTTTAAAATTCTTCTGAAATTATTTTTAAGTGCTTCATAATGAAATATTCATGCTTCATTTTATTTGACATGTAATTTGGTCACAGGCTTCTGGAGGAGAAGATTGCCAGGCATGACTGAGATGTTGGATCTTCCTCAGTGTTGGTCCATTTCTGTTTCAGAGATTTAATTGACTCCAGATTCTCTCTGCTGAATACACTGAATACAAACTTATTGTTTGCTTAAAATTCTGGAATGCAAACCAGACATAGGTCCCATTGACTCAATGGGATATCATCCCCAAGAGTTGTAGGACTGAACTAGCTGAACCTGCTGTGCTTCAGGGAAGCAAAAGCAGTATTAATGTCTTTTATATCATATCACTCTGTATAACTTCCTGAAGGGTAGTTGTAGACAGCTGGGGGTTGGTCTCTTTCTCCAGGCAGCAACTGACAGAACGAGAGGACACAGTCTTAAGCTGCGTCAGGGGAAATACAGGTTGGATATTAGGAAGAAGTTTCTCACGGAAAGAGTGATTAAATACTGGAATAGTCTGCCTGGGGAGGTGGTGGAGTCACCATCCCTGGATGTGTTTAAAAAGAGACTGGATGTGGCACTTGATACCATGATCTAGTTGAGGTGTTAGGGCTGGGTTGGACTCAATGATCTTGAAGGGCTCTTCCAACCTACATGTTCTGTGATTCTGTGATTCTGTGATTGCATAGAAAAATATGATCAGTCTCTCAGTTAAGCAGCAGCAGCTCTTCAAGTTTTCACTCCAGTTTTACTTCTATTGCAGTTACACAAGAATCCCCATGGATGGAGTGAGGTAAAGCTCTGTGAAGACTCAGATTGGGCAAGCTATTTTAGGTTTCTCTCTGTGTTTCCCAAATCCTTCACACAGACATTTTCCTTTATCTGTAAGTTTTGGTTTCCTTCATCCCAAGGAAGCCAGGCTGGAGCGAGGGAAGCGTATCAGGCAAGCCAGGCAGTTTCTGTGGCTCGTGGGAAGGCGCAGCCCTGGAGTGCCCTGGGTGCTGCTCCGAGCTGTCCTGGCAGTGAGCTCAGAGCTTGTCACACTGTGGGAGCTGCTCCTGGCTGAGCTGGCAGGCACAGGTCAGACACAATCTGTAACTCTCCTGAATTGTGAAGCAAGGGCACAACTGAGGTATCTCATGTTGATCTGGAAATTAAAAAGGATTTACTTTGTAAAGTGGGTAAGCAGAAAGATCATATGCTGGCTTGTTCCTTTTCACAAGTCTGCAGAAACAAAATGAATTAACAAAAGGCACTTGAATTCAGTGGGAATGAGAGCAATCAAATGAACATCTTTGCTGATGCCAAATACAGTTACAGATTGTCACTAGGCAAATTTCCCCAAAATTTAGCAAAAATATGACAATAATTTATGGTGAAAATCAGGTCTGCATTAACTACTCTGATAGCAAAATCACTAAAACCTTATTAAAATTCTTATGTAAAACTTCTAAATGGTTCCTAACTACTTTCTGAAATAAGAGCACAAGCTTGTCATTTAGATGATAGCTGAAAGGAATTTCTTTTAAGTATAGTTTACAGCAAGGGCCCAAAAGGTATTGTAGTAAATAAAATAATTTGAGAATCTTAATTTTGGTGTCGTGGTAGTTGATAGGATGCACAATGGTCTTTTTATTTCTGTGTGCTTTAAGATCTGGCAAATTCCCTGAAGAATTAATTCAGTGTCAGGATTAATACTGCAGTTACTATGTGTTACAAGAGGATGAGAAGAGATGCTGCTGCCCATTGCCCTCAGTTTTAGAGTTTCTGTAGGTAATTTGGGTAAAGCAGAAAAAGCTTCAGCCTGAGTGTATTAATTCAATTGTGGCTGAGAGCAGGGAAGAGTTAGCTGGGATCAGGTAGTCACAGTAAAACCTTTGCTGGAAGAGGCAGGTCTTGGAGGACGATGCTTACAAGGTCACATGTCTTGCAGAGGAGGAAGCTGGAAGCAAAAGTTCTTCTCCAGTTGTGGGGTAACTTGCTGCTACAGAGCTTCCATGCCAAAGTCAGGTTTTCAGAACAGTGAACTTCCCAGACTTACTGCCATGTGTCATACTGAACAGAAACAGCCTTGTCTCCTGAGGTAAAAGGGGAATTAAAGGATTAACTGGTGATG
The DNA here is from genome assembly GCA_013399915.1 of Illadopsis cleaveri. Taxonomy (NCBI): domain Eukaryota; kingdom Metazoa; phylum Chordata; class Aves; order Passeriformes; family Timaliidae; genus Illadopsis; species Illadopsis cleaveri. Next base: position 768,990 of record VXBB01016561.1, read on the forward strand.
AGACTTCTTCCCCTCTCTAATTAAATAAATGACTTTTATTCTGGAATGGAATTCTGATTGCACCTCAGCAGTTCTGGTGATTGGCCAATCTACACCTGGTTTGAACAATTGAATTTAAGCACATTTCTGTGAAATTAAATTTTAAGAAGTCTCCACATTCCTCTGAAATTTGGCCCAGCTGTGGCTTGCTTTTCCCCTTTTGGAAGAGTCAAAGAGGCATAAAGATTTAAATGTTATCAAGAATGTATGGTTTGGGAAATAAAGGGTGTAATCTTTGCTCTAAAAAAACGCCAACTGCTTGAAATCAGTGAAATGAGAGGAGAAAAAAAGAAAAAAAAGAAAAAAAAGAAAAGGAATGTTGGGAGGAGTCCAAGCCCACAGACGTTCAAACCCTACAGACGTTCCCCATCAGCAAATGCCTTTTGTTTTTGATGATGTTCTAAATTGTATATTGGGGGTAGACATAGCATATTTTCCACATAAATGGAGATGATGGCTGCATGATAAACAGTAAATGTGTAAGTAGTGGTGTTGTAGAGCGAGGGTAATAATGGTCTAGTGCCAGGTAATCAAAGAGAAATATTTTAAAAGTGTAGATAATTGATGGGTCTCACTCCTTAGTCCTATATTTGTGCTATAGATACTATGGCAAGTAAGAAGCTACTGATTGACTCTCACACATATTTCATGGAGGTTGTGATCCACCAGGACTCGTGTGTGTACCCAACTTACACAAACACAAGTGGTGTTTACCTGATGGGATTTTTCGCATGCCTGAGCTGACTGAGATGCTGCAATGTTAAAAGCATTTTAACCTGGTTTCCCTCACATGGGTGATGAGGTGAACAGCACCAGGCAGACACCAGCTATGTGTGTGTGCCCCCTGAAATTCAGTGTGAGGACAAGTCTCAGGTACAAGACACAGTCTAAACCATGCAGTTGTATGGGTGCATGTGCCATATGTAGATGTTGTTTGGCAAAGAAATAGGAAAACACATTCTCTATTTTGTCAGATATTAGATCATTCACACTATAAAGTTCCGGTCTGTTAGATAAAATTATCTGTAAAATGGGATCTCCTTCACTTATTTTTTGTCATTAAGGAAAAGTGTTATATAAACATCAATGATCAAATCAATCCCATTCTATTTATAATATATTTAGTTTTGGCTTGTAGCTTAGTAGCTATAGTCTGCAAATAGTATTTCTAATAATTATGATAACTGATAAAAGTTATTGTAGAAAATTTGATTGTAAGAGTTTATTGGGGGTTTGAGGGTTTTTTTTCTATTTTGAGGGTTAGAAAAAGAAAATTTGATGTCTTTTGAGTTCTTCAGTGAGAGCATACCAGAAATTTCTGCTCAAATAATTTAGAAATGAGTAACAGAGTCACTTTATCATTTTGGTAATTACTAAAAATATAGAAATTATATCTTTGTTACTTAGAATTAAAATAAGGAGAGTGTTGCCTGGGAACTTGAGAACTCATTCAGCTCCTCTCTTATCTGGAGGCTGGATCAACTATACCTCCGTACTTCCTGACAGATGTTTATCTGGCTCTTTCTTAAAGATTTGCAGTAATGGAAATTCCATAGTGTTTGTAGTCAGGCAGTCCTTTCTGGTGCCTCCCTTATACCAGAAATGTTTTTTTCCAGCTCTCTTACCTGAGTGTGCCTTACTGCAGTTCAAGGTCATTCTGTAGACGAGGAGAAGAGATTCTTTTATTTGTAACAGCAACTTCCATATATTTATTTAAAGAGTTATTACTATCCTTCCAAGTCTTCTGTAAGTTAAAACACTTTTCATTCTTCACTTAACATTTATCCCAGGATTATACTGAAATCTAGATTCTGTAGTGTAGGGGATATAACTGCACTTACTGCGAGACTGCTTTGGAGTACTTTAATTACAGTTCTTAATTATACCTGCTTATTCCAGCGCATAGCTCTGATGCCACCAATGATTGTCATGCTAGAATGGGAAGAACAGAAAGTGTGTAGAATAACAAGAGCTTTTTTACCTTTTGGTTTGTGGTTGTGACTGTGGAATTTTGTTAACATGGCATTTCTGTACTACTCTGTACCACTACTCTGGATATTGTATTACTGTCCCAAGTTTTTTGTAAAATATTGAAACAAAGCAGAGACTATAAACCCAAACATATTAATTGTATCAATTTTATTAACTTGGGCAATTTTGTTATAGAATCAATGTGAGATATGGGAATTGTTTTGTTGTTGTTTAAATGTAAAATTATAAGGAACATGTTAGGAGGTTGAACAGGATTCAATTAAAAGATTGCAGAAAACATTACGATTCATTTGCAATGAATTGCAAGCACTAGGCAGGCTTTTCTGGCTCTTACTGGTCTTGATTCCATTTCTTTTAGTAATGTTGCAATTCCAAAAACCGGAAAATTTCAATTTTCCTTTTTTTAAAATGGAGAGGAAATTGCAGCTTGAAGTTAAATGTCCTGAATTATTTTGAATGCCTCAAATTTGCATTTGTGTTTGGCTGCTTGATTGGTTTTGTTTTCTTTTTGTTTTCATCTGGGAATAAAAGGAGAATGATCCTAAAAAATTATATATTATTGAAATGAGGGACTACAAGTAGAGTATGAGATGGAAGCAGAAAGATCTCCAACAGTGCTGTTTTGCAGAATATCCCGGGAAGGGTTTTAACAATGGAGACCTGATCAGCTTGAAAATTCATTTATATGAAGAAAACAAACCAAACCAAAAGAGTGGCAAAAAACCCACTTGAACTTGTTCCAAATGGGAAATGTGTGTGCAAACACTTTTTTTTTCTGCCAAATGCAGGGCTAGGGATAGCCATGAATGGAAAAAAGGAGAGAGGAGAAAGATGAGCGGGCTGTCCATGCTACCTCCTGAAGGATGTGCTGAGCAGGACCTCCAGCCTGAGTGCACTACATTGCTGTTAAATACAGCCACCTCTTCTGCCACACATTACCTGGAGCACCAGCTGGGTGTACACTATACAATACCTCTGATTGTTTTTTAGATCCTCTGCAAATCACTCAGTGTTTAAAGCAGCCTTTTTCTAGATGTGAGATGGATTTCTGTTAATTTGGTTTTAAGAGCAGTACAGCCACAAGCAACTTCCTCATGTTCTCCTGCCTTTGAGGTCAGCCTCTTGGGGTGGGCTGATGCACAATTCAGAGTTACTCATCAGTAAGGGCCAATAGCTTCTTACCCACCATCTCTGTGCTCCTATTCTTAATGTTTTAAAAGAAAACTCTTTTTTTCTTTTTTTTTCCCCTTCTGCTCTCTTTCCCCTGAAGGCATAGCCCAATAGGAAACAGCAAACATCTACTTTAACTTCTAGTCTATGCAAGCTTTTGAAAACCTCATGAGCTTCACAGCTGTGGTATTCAGCTGCCTTTTATCTAATCCGCTGTCATTTTGTGGTATCTCACTGACCATGACTGTTTGCAAACATATTTTTCTTTTTTCTGTGGGGGTGGCAGATTCTTCACGTGAAGACCTGGATGCAAATCATTCTCACACCAACAGGAACTTGGGGATCATTAGTTTAGGGTGGGAGTGGGGCTGAACATCATTTTTGTACAGATACCGGATGTTGTGGATCATAGAGAAAGGAAACCCATTGATCTGAATGCTGTTAAGTGCCTGCTTGGACATGTTCTTGAGATGCAGGAAGCCTATTGATCCCTGAACTCAATAGGGCAGCAATCCATTATTGTAGGTCAGAGGGACAGCGTCCTTTTAGATTTGTGATGCTTTCACCCAATGCACTGGAATGTTTTTTCATGGTGAATTTTTTAATGACAATTCCAAAGAATCATCTCTTTTCAGTCTTTCCTGTTTGTGGCCATTGTTCCTTGCTATTATGTTGGCAGATGCATATATAGAAAGAGATAGATGGTATACATCGATATAGATATAGATATAGATATAGATATAGATAGGGATAGATATAGATTGATATAGATATAGATTAGATATAGATAGATCTGAACGTATGTAGTAACCCAAATTATGATTTAATCTTCAGTAAAGTGAAGGTTATTGCAAAAATTCATCAAAAATTTGCTAAATTGATAATAAGTTTCTTTTGAAAAATATGAAATTAAAGGTGCTATTCATCTGACCAAATGTATTCAGTTAAAATAGATCCTAAAAGTGTTTTCAAATATGTATATGTATATATATGTATTCATACAGAATATGAAAGGAACTTTTGTGAACTAAATATATGTATCCTCAGTAGAGATTTTAGGGTTGGTTTGCTTTGGGGTGTCTGGGGGGAACAGAATGTTCTCTAGCTCTTCTCTGATTCATTTCTTGTGTAGAAGTGTGTGTTTTTATTTTTATATGTATGTATTTCCTTTTGTAAATATATGTTTATGTATATATATGTATCTAAAAAATCCTGATTCAGCTGTGTTTGTATAATAAAGCTTAGACCTGAGTAGCACAAATAAGTATGAGCCTGTAGATAAATACAAGGGTAAAAGAAAGTGTTGACCCAAACACCAGCAGAGCTGCTGCCTAGTTTCTGCATTTTAAAAGTATAAGCTAAATAAATAAGCTAACATGATTGTGAAACATTTAAATTGAATTACGCGGCAAAAGTAATTTCTTCTTTGAAAACAAGAACATTGCTAGCAGAAATTCAAGTTGCCATTATTAAATTAATGCAATTTCAAGAATGTAATTAAAAATCAAAGTTTCAGTTATTGAATTAATGCAATTTTTGTGAAGTAATTAAAGTTAAAGCAGAAAATTACTGTTTTGGCATTGTATCAAGCTATAGTTTTAGGTGGCATTATCCTAAACATGTGAATAACAAGCAGATACTAAAATGAAGCACGTGCCAATAAATGAAGAGACTTTCACAAGTAGAATTTTTTATGGTGACTAATTAAATAAAACCCCATGGAATACAGTCAGGAAAATATAACCATGGAAGTTAAACCAACAAAACTCCTTGGTACTGTAATGAATATAGAATTTACTGGTGCCATCTACTGTTGGCAAAATAGAGATGACAGAAAGATGTTAAAAGAGTGGTGAAAATGAGCATAAGAAAAGAGAAGTCAAATAATTCCAGTCCTTAATATCAAGCTGAAGAAAAACATGATGGAAAGGTCCGATTGGTTTTTCATGCTTCTGAGTTCTTACCAAGAAAAAAAAAGAAATAGAAATAAGTGAGACTGTATTCGAGAACGTCAGACTTTTTTAATCCCTCAAACTCTATGATTGCTCACCTAAGAAAGCCAAAACCAGATGTGTGCAATTCAACCATTTTGGGGTTGGAGTTTGTCTTGATAGCTTTATGCTGTTTTTCTTTAGCTTTTAAATCTAATGGGGTCAGTCCTTTAGCTTGTACAAACAGGTGTTGTTTAATTAATGTTAGTGTTGAAATGCCATACTAAAACATGACTGTGAGGAATGTTCTCCCCCCCGCCTTTTCCCACTTGTCAGGAACAAATTTCCTTCTTTGGCTACTAAGGAAGTAAATAAATGTTGGAGTAGTTTGAGAAGTTTCAGCAAAAATAGTACAGAGATCAAAAGGATAACTGCAATAGAAATAATTCAAGCTTTTAGTAATAAAAACAACAGTAAAGGACAAGTCTCTCAACATAAGAAAACACGTTAGGAATTTAAGAAATTTGACTGCTTGTGCTTTCCAAGTGAACTTGAAGCAGTGACAGAGGCAAGCACAAGATGTCTAGCTTTGAGCACTCTCTTGCTGGAGATTTAATGTCTCTCATTGTGGGCTGGGCTGGGTGGTTTTTTCCTTTGAAAAGTAAACTCTGTTTTCATTGAAATCAACATCAAAGATCTCGATTACTTGAGCCAAGGTAGAGTTTCACCCATAAGTGACCCTGAAATAAGAAACTTGTCCATCTCCTGGACAGAACCATGCTTTGGATTGTAGGCTGTTGTTCCCTTCCAGTGTACCTTTGGAACATGTGAGATGACTCTTAATGTGACTAGGATTTCATTTAAAGTTCAAGGTCAAGCAGGTGACCACTCTGCCAGTAGCCAGATTGAAATATTAATTTAGAGGTCAAATATTTTTCCTAGATGTTGCTAGGGGCTTGCCTGTAAAACTCAACAGGACTTTAAACACAGCTGATGAAAAAAAAATACCACCCAGAAACACACAGGTAATGGAAAACCTTAAACACTTGGTTTTATTTCAGGTGGGGAAAAAAAGGCAAAAAACCGAAATGTAAACTTGCTCTCTCATAGTTTATACATGACTTAAATTCAGGACAGCTGCCCAGCAAAGCGGAATCCCAAGTGTGAACTGTTGCTCAAGCTCCTTTGGAGATTGTGGGTGAGAATGAAGCAGCTCTGGTTGCTTATCTGGAAAGCTGTGTCTGGAGCTAAGAACTGCTGGGTGTTTCTTGTTCACTGGCTTCTGGGCCTGTGGGAGGATTTGAAATGCTCCAAACTGACTCAAGGCATATGCAGTGAAGATGGTTAGAAATGGCACAGATGAGCTGTGGGTACCAGTGTCCTTCACTGGTTATAGAAAGTGACTGATAAAAACTTCCTACATGAAGGGATTCAAGACAGTGTTTCAGACTCCAGAGCTGTGGGGTACCTTGTCAGGGTGAGGAGCATCATTCTGCTGTTTCTCCAGCTGTCTGCTGACCATGGCTGTAATGCAGCCTAGGGAATGAGGTCAGGGCATTTGAGTCAGGACAGAGACACCTTTCCCCAGACTGCTTATGCAATTCATGTTATGCAGCCATTTGGTTACCAACACTGCCACTTCCCTGGACAGGGAGTGAAGCCCCTGCCGTGCCACTGCCATTGGACCACGTCCAGCTGGTCTTGTGCTGTCTCATTGCCCAGTGTCAAGGTGCTGGTGACACAGCAAGCTGTGCTTGCCTGCCAGAAGGAGCTTGGGTATGTGTAGCTGTTGGTACAGTTGCAATAATACCTTCACAGTCATTACTTTTGATGTACTCAGTGCAGAGTTGATCCTCTCTTGCCTTGTGAAGTCCCTACAGCCCCTCGACATAATACCCAGGGTCTGGCCTTGGCAGGACAGATCATAGAGTCATCTGCCCAGCCTCAGAGAGAGGACTTCCAGTGGTACCTTGCACATGGTGGTTTGCCCCGGTTTCTCCCCGGTTTCTCCCCTCCCCAATGCCCCTGGCCCTATGGGTTGTCCTTTCCTCTGTGTCTCCATTGGTTTTGGGATCCCGGTGACCAGCCCTGTCTTCCCTATGGGACACTGACCTTACCTGCCCTTTCCTGTGCCCCGTACCTTAAGGTGACTGGCTGCTTATTCTCATACTTAAGCTTGAGCCTGGCACATGTTTGGCCCTTTTTGTTCTGGATCCCCCTTCAGCTTCTGGAAATAAACCTGGCTGAACTAATCTAGTGCAAAGGCCTTCTTGCCTCTCCTTGCTGAGCTAGCCATGTGCTGTGGGTGGGTGTGTGAGCTTGACTGCTTTGCCTGAATTTCCCCAAGCGGCCTTTCCACTGGAGAGGCTTATTGGGGTCTAGGCTTCAGCTCCACACCCAAAAAGCACACTGCAACATGGGCTGAAATGCCAGACAGAGGGGTTTGCCCACTTCCTTATGATGGCACTGAATGCAACACTGGAGGACAAGATAGAGGGGATTTAGGCAGAAAGGTTCCTGCACATAGGGAGAGAAAGAAATTGGAGGCTTGAGAACACTTAGAGCCAAGGAAGTCCAAAATTGCTCTTTATACATAGAAGACAGTGAGATTCATGGTTCCTGTGATTCACCATGAATGATTTTTGCAACTTTGCTTCATTTCATGTCGAAACAAACTTCACTCATGGGATGAATCAAACTGGAAGATAGGAAGAGAAGGGACTGCCTTCTGTTTGAAAAAGTTCAGCACTGCTGTGAAGGACTGGATTATAGCAATGCTACTGAACTCCTATGTTGTTTTAATCCATTTGTTTAGATGTGAATTTTCACAGGAAATAGAAGCTGGGACTGCAGTTACAGGCATGCTGGGCACTCAGAATTGACAGAGGAGTTGAATGCTTTGGATATGTAAAGCCCAAGTAATATGAAGAGTCTAGAAAATAACAGATTGCATTCCTTGCTAACTGGGCACCAAATCACTAAATATGTGTTATTTTTTTTCTGTCTGGTAGTTCTTCATCTTAAATTTCAGATAGTATAATTCGCTTCCTGGAAGGAGCCTGATGAAAATTTACTAATATTTCTGATATTTGAGATCACATCAAGGACTACTTGAAAAATTCCACTAGTGAATTAATTGCTTTTGTTTGCAGAGCATGTTTGAATGGGGCATGGTAAACTAAAGCATATGGTCACACAGTGAACACTGATGAGAAAGCCAGATTTTAAATATCTGTTCATTGAATGAACTTTGCTATCCATCTTTTTTCTACATTAAAATGGACAAAGGTCTTGCAGAAGAGTTTGGATAAGTTCATGCAGATAAGAATGACATCATATTGCAGATACATGGAAGGCTGTTCCTTTAAGTGTGGCTTTCTGTCAGTCTTTTGAATGTTTATTAAGATTATTTTTCAAGTTGCCGTAAACAACTTCAGTTTTTTAATATATCCTGACCTTTTGCTTTTACAGCCCCTACCCATTTAGTTTGTGTATGTTCTATGTTGCAGCTCCTTTGCAAACACTGCTCTCTGTTAAACTGCTGATTCAAGAGTGAATCAATACATATCAATGTATGTAGACTGAAATTGCATCTTAAAATGACTCAAGGCAAGCCTAGGGAAAAAAATTAAAAATCTTACACTAAATATGTTTTCCTTGCCCAGATAATTGATGATAAGACATATTTTAAGTCTGTGCCAGAAGTACAAATCACTGCATCACTGATGTCTCCCTACTGGGAAATTGCTCAGCCCATCCAAGGTCTCCACTACTTAGAATATTGAGTATTAAATATATTTTCCCCTGTGTGTAAAATCTGAATAACAGCATTATTCTTGCTACTTTTCAAGGTTTTTCCACAGATTGATTAACTCCCATCTAGGACTTTGGTAATGCAGATAAAACAGCTGGATTAATCTTTTTGCTGCGAATGCTTTAGTTTTAGTACGTGTTGCAACAAAAGCTTTTCTGTGCTGTATGTGTATGGTTTTGTTTGAACGTTGCTAGCATTAGCTATTGTTCAATTTTTGTTAGTGTTAGATTAATGCTGCAGCACTGCTGTAAAGCTGTGGTGCAAAGGCACAGCACTGATCTGTGTGTATGGAACAGGCTTCCTCTTTGGTTGCTTTTTTGGTGTGTACGTGTTTATTTGTATTTTTTTGGGGGGTTATTTGATTATGATTTATTTTTTCTATTCTGGGGTGAGTTTTGTTTTGTTTTATTTTGATTTTGTGTATTAAAGCTTTAGGATTAGTCAGTCTATGGTCTGCTGCAGAAGTACTTGTTTGTCCTTGGGGAGATGAGAGGTATTTTCAGAAGCATATTGCACAGACCCTGAATAAGTGATTTGTGCCAATGTCTTCCCTTTGAACTAGATGGCTCCCAGCCTTGATGGAAGTGAAAAGTGATTTCTACCATATGACTCAATGATTTGATAGCATCTCTAAACCTGGATAGGTCAGGGGGAGAAGTCTGTGTGAAGGTTAAAACTTGGCATCAATCCAGGTTGAAGTCATGAGCAGATACCCCTAAATGAGCAGGGTGGCTGCAGGTGCACTGCTCCAAGAGCACTGCTTTGTCCCTGGGCAAAGTTCAGGTTTAACCTTTTTTAAAAAACATTTTGAATTGTTTAGTGGTTTAGTATTTAATCACTCCTTGTGGGTAATGAAAAGTCTCAGATGTAATATATTACCAGGCTTTCCTTTTGAGATGTTTCCATACTAACTTCATGATGATATGTGAGCCAGATGGGTAGAATTGGAAACTTAAGTAATTTTTACCCTAATTTTGTTAAAGGTACTTTGCCAACAGGTACACTAACCTAGCACATCAGAGTAATGTATGGGTTTGCATCACTTGGTGAATCTAAATTATAGCTTTATTATACTATAACACTGGTAGAAATCTATTCTAGATCCAGCTCATCTAAATATCAATAACGTAAATTTATGTCCCTTCTCTTCCTGTCCAGAGAAGGTGCCTTAGCTGTTCTGTTGACTGCATCTGGCTACACATTTAAATAGAAATCATTTTTCTCAAGTGTGAGAAACTCTGGAAACTGTCAACTTTAATTTATTATAGTAGATATGCATATTTTAAACTCTGGAATTGAGATAGCAGCAGCCAAAGTCAGTGCATGTGGCTTTTTTTTCAATGTAGCTTTCTCAAATTATTTCTATTCTGGTCTAACTTGAGTGAAATAATTTAAAATTAAAATATCTAGGTTTCATTTTAGTGTATTCAATATGGTTTTTTAAGGCTTTGCATCTGAGTTTCAGATCCCATCAGAAGATAAACTTGATAACACTTCTGGCCTTCTGGTTCAGGGAGTCTTTTGTTGCACAAAGCTTCCTTGGTTTTTGTTATGCAATTTTCTTTTCTCAATCAATAGAAATTTGTTCTGGGGGGAGAAGAAAGATCAATTTAAGCTTTGCAATATGATGTTGGTTTTGTTTTTAGTTAAAAGCAAAGTGATTGTAGACGATAGGGTACCCAGAGCCCTGGTGAATGAGCTGCTCCTTGCAGTGACCACTTTCCGGTGACTTGGCTGTCAGTGTGTTTTCCAACAGCACAGTGACACTGCCACAAGGAGATTTGTCAGATTTGGCAATAATTAGCATCACTGGAGGCTTAGCAGAAAGCTCAAGGTCGAGTTGTTTCCTTGCACTATTTCTTTTTTTCCTCTTCTAGGGATGTGATCCTTGCAGAGAGGGGTTGAGGCATTCCTGGGGTTAAATGAGGAAGGATAGATTTTTGCACTTTTCTAGATAATTAGAGGCCTTTAGTCTCTGAAGTTCTCATTCTGCAGCTTTCATGAGCATTGATTTTTCACTGCAAAAAAAATTGGGGAAGGGAGAGAGAGAGAGAGAGAGAGAGAAGGCAGAGGAGGCTACAGGACACTTAATTTATGAGAACTTAAGCTAAAATCTCAAACATATGCAAAGAGAAAATGTGCCTAGTGGCTTTGATATTCTTTAAGTGTTTGTTTTCCTCAGAAGACCAGCCTGCCACTGGGTTGTTTTAGCAGTGTCCAGTCAGCAGAGTCCCAGCCATGAAACAGCAGTGACCTTGCCAGTGCAGGGATATTTCTTTAGCAGTGTTTGAGCACTGTTCAGATCCTTCCCTCTCTGTGATCATGCTCAGGTTAGTGATTTTGTATTATTTTTTTCTTTTGAGAGCTTAATGTTGTATTTTTAAAAAGGGAAAATGTAAATGAAGAAAGTAGATTGAAGAGATATATTTTGGACTCCTCAATTTAAAAATGTTACTTTAAATGCAAAGACTGAAATTAAGCAATTTAATCTTTTCTTAGAGTCAAGATTTCCTCACTCTTCACTGCTAGAATAATAGCACAGCAGTTCCCACCATTGCTGTCTGCATAGTATGTAAAGAAAGCAGGTGATATTGCAAGTAATTATGTTGGTCTGGAAAATTATTTATTCAAATGTAATTAAAAAAGCTTTAGGATAAAGAACTGACCTATTATTCTATGATATTAACTACCCTCTTAAAAACCATATGTTTCTGGAGTCATCTTGGTAAAGAATCTTGGCAGTTTCTGCCTTGCTTATGAGTTCTCTTGAGTGGTCTGTTAACTACTTACAAGGTTAATTTTTTAAAAGTATTGATGAAAAATGACCAGCCACTAATTTTGTTTTTTCTTTTTTTCAAAGTAGGATACTGTAATAAAACAGTAAAATACAGACAACATGGTGGTTGCTTATTTGTGAATGACCAAAGGAAAGGTCAAATAATCAATTAGAGCGTCTTATGACATATAACTCTTAAATTTAGCTCTTGGTTTGGAGCATTCTCACTTATTGGCAAACAGAAGCCTTTGGAAGCAGATCAGGCCACTGCCCCTCCTGCTCTTTTTGACTGTTAGGAAGCTGTTTCCAATTCTATTTTCAAAAAAAAGAGAAATCAGATGGGCTCAGTTTTATATATGTACTGGTAGTTCTGGGTTGCCACGTTCAAACATAATGTTGTCCAAGTGTGGCTTATTTACACACGCTCAAAATTTAGTGTATAGACAAGCTGCAGCATTTCCTGCCAGGGGGTTCCTGGGGCCAGTGGTCAGGGAGCTGTCGGGTGGGGACAGGAGCAGACCCAGCCAAGAGTGGATGGGCAAAGCTGTGAGAACAGGGATGGGCCAGGACAGGGGTGCCTGGTTTGGATTTGCAAGCTGACACCTTAATTCCTGCCATTGATTCGTGAAATGGGACATAATGGGTAGTATTAACTCTGGCAAACTCAGAGCCATTAGCTGACATGTTGCACCACAAAAGCTTAAGATGAGTTTTAGGAACTGAGGCCAACTCCATACTACACCATTTTACCTGTTATGGAAATTATTGACAGGAAATGTGCCCACTGGCTCACAAATGTGCAGTCTTGCAACTGTCCCTTCTCTGAAGCACTTCAGGGATGTCACAGAGAAGGGTGGGCTTTGGAGGACACCTGAGTGAGAGATCCACAGCTGTATCCCTTCAGTAGCTCCGGCAGTGCCTGTGCTGAACGTGGACTGGAGGTTTCCTTTTTGCTGGTCAAGTAACAAAGCTCGCAGTTGGGTTCCAGCTGTGCTGAGCTTGAAAGAAGAGGATTATGTGCTCTTGCTCTTTCAGAAGAGCTGAGTGCTAAGTCTATTCACTTCAATTTATATTGAAAGCTGAAGAATGCGTTACAGTGCCTTTTCAGGTTTGAACATTTATTTCAGAAGGTTTATTACAATCTTTTGATAATCTCTGTGAGCTCCTTAAACTGTGTATTTGTCTAAATAGCATCATTTTAGTCTCTATACATCAATTTCCAAATACAGAACCACTTGACTAAAACAACAGGGGGGAAGAAACCCTTATTTAGTCATTTATAATTTGTACCATCCTATTTTGAGCTCCACAGTGTCTTCTAAAATCTAAGATATGGAATTACTGTAAATGCTCTGTATTGTCTTACTGAGCTCTGTGATTCATGTCAGAGTCTCAGAGAGCTTATTTTAAGAAAACCTGGGGTTAGTCTCTTCCTTAATATTGCTGTGCTTGAGCAGACTTGTATCTTGTCCAGCAGTTCTTGCACAGAACAGGCCACCAGACACAGTCTGTGCTTCTTACTGTGCAACAGGAAAACAAACCAACAGTGTCTGCAAGTTGACTGGACTACAAGGCAGAAACTGGCTAGAAGAATTTGATCTGAAATGAAAATCTTTGCTCTCAGGAGCAGTGGTATCTCAGTGTGCTTGATGGAATCTGCTTTATGTCTCTCAGGTTGTCTAACAAAGAAAACAGTCCATAAGTTACATTATTGTGCAAAATGTAAAGTAAGAGTAGTGAAAATAAATTGAATAGATAAAAAAATCTAGTCTAATAGTTCTAAATATAATAACATTGACAGTTGCTTTAAAAATATACAAAACTCACTTTTCTAGTTCTAAGTGTATTACAAATGTGCTTTGTCATTAGTTTGAGTTGCAAAGAGAATAACGTTGTTATACTGTTATTGAAATCCTTCTCATCACTGGAGAGATCTTCATGCAGTGTTCTTCAAATTATTCTAAATATAACACTGCAGTGTCTCTTTATTTATTCCTTTATCTCATCTCGGTACTCTGGAATTTGTGGCTCAAGCTGTGTAATGGTAAAGTTTGGCCATTGATTTATTGCTCAGTGATTCCTTGCTGGTATGCTGAACTCACGGGCATGATTCCCTTTTGAATCCCACTGGGAACAGAGTTCAAGAACTGCATTGTTTGCCTAAAATATCCTAATTGCAGAGTGGTCAGCAATCACGGGTTTGGCTGTGTGCAGTCCCTCCCACTGGTTAGACCCCAGATCTAACAGGGTCTGTCCCGCTGCCTGTGAATGGATTCAGTCTTGTGCTTGTTCAGAGATCTTTCAGGTAATTTCCCGGTCCTCACAGGAAACCATATTGGTTTATAAAAACCCAAGATCCTTTCCAACCCAAACAATTCTAGGATTCTTTGAAGAGATTTGGTGAGGGCAGGGTGGGGGGAAGTCATATTCACCTGCCTGCTCTGCCCAGTCTGCTTTTTGTTCAAGGACATTTTGCCTCTGCACAATCCCTGTCAACTGTCAGGATAGGGATGTTTTGTCTCACTGAGATCATGATATGTTTTATTGCTTTGAGCAGATGCATGCAAAAGCTGTGTAACATGGCCAATGTGAGAGCTATGGGCAATATTTTTTCCAGAGGAGAGTACACTTTGCAGAATGATTGACAATGTCTTTTGTGCTGGTGTTAGGATGAGCATTTCCAGAAGGCAGTAGATGGATCTTAGTTTGTGCACACAACTCTCCTCTGGTTTTTCATCGCTGTGGTTTGTCAGCCTCATTGTTGTAACACATGGCAGTTCTTGGGAAAGAGAGAAGTTATTTGTTCTAAGCTTGGGAAATGTAATTTATTACTCTAATTTTATTTTATGAGTTGGTAGATAAAATTGCATCACTGTTCTTACCTATTTTTGTTTTGGCTCTGGAAATGTGGTATGTACAAGATGCCTTAAAAAAAAATAGCATATCAATATAATTGTGATAGGTAGTAGTGTGCTGTTCCTGTCTTTCACCTCACAGAGGCAGGGACCAAAATTACAAAGCATTTATGGTGCTCCAAAAACCCTGATATAAGTGTCCTGTGCATTGGCTCCACATATTAGCTGGTGGGAGACTTAGGTTTTGTGTTGGGGTTTTTTTGAGTTGCTTTTCTTAGTGCATGTTTGCTGAGAGCACTCTCATCACAGGAAGTACATATTAATTTATAAAGGTTGAACTCCTGTGGGTCAGGAGTTCCCTCAGCTGCAACCTGTTTTGAAATACACAGTATGCTGGGCAAGTACACTTCTTCCACATCGTTTCTATATCCAGTTTTGGTGCCTGTTGGAGGCAGGATCTCACATGATGTGGATCTTTATAAGAATGTCTGTACTGAGCCAGAGCCCCTTTTATGTTCTTATGATACTCAGGATGGAGGTATGCGATAGGCAAAATCTCAACTCTGAATATGTTAACAAAGTTTTCTATAAAATCATCTCACAATGAAGCAGATATTCTGTCCTATGATATTTGAATTCATTAAAGATGAATAGTACAGCTTTTGTTCAGCATTAGAGAGTGTTCAAGTAATATAAAAGCTGGGGACCTTTTGGCCTCAGAGTCATTGGAGAGGTAATTACTGTAATTGTACTGCACTGTTTCTTTTCATCACAGCTTGATGCATATACTGTGTATTTTGCTTAATATTTGTATAAAACCTGTAATCTTAAATAACACATGCTGTTCTTTGGTGCATGAAGGTCTACAGTCTGTTCCAAAGGAAAAAACTGATGTACTTCATGGTTGGAGAGATGCAGTGTGAGCAGCGACAGCAGACAAGGATGGATCAGAGCTACCAATCATTACCATTAGAGAAATGTTGATGAAAGCTCTCTTGCTTTGTAAAAACCCAATGGGTCAGCTTCAAAAGTTCTAACGCTTTGGCTAATAATTTAGATTAGTCATCCAAGTCTAGCTCTTCCCTTTCCATGAGTCTTTCTGCCTGGATGCTGACAGCACTGTTTTCAAATGGAGGAGAGAGAGCCAGAAGGAAAAGCAGATACCTACTTCAGTAGATTTTCATACCACATGGAGTAGCTTTTGGGCCAGGAGAAAGAGAACACAATTTGGCACCTGTTGGCCCAAGTGTGAAAGCTTCAGGTGTGAAAGGTTTCCTGCTTCCTTTCCCTTACGAGATTCACTCTGCCAGTGGCAGTGGAGCCACCTGTGTCCTGACATCTGTCCTGGAAGTCATTCATCTGGCTGAAGAGCTTGGCTTTCTGTGCTCAAGCTTGAGCATGCAGTCATAGAGCTTAGTGCTGCCTTCCTTTTCCATGCCAGCCTTCCCAGGCAATCAGTCCTCGTATCTGTCCTGCAAGGGCAAAGCTTATCAGAGGGTTTGGGTCTTGATTTTATACCATTTCCTGACCTTCAAGTGCATCAAGAGTTGTTTGAAGAAATGAATTCCTAGAAATGTCTGCATTCAGTTTTGCTGATCTTTCCACAAGAGAATCAAAAGAAAAGATTCCCCAAAGTATACAAACAGGTGGTCTAAAAGATAATCTGTTGGCACCGTTTTTTTCTTACATTTTGCAATCCAGTAGGGAGGGCTAATCTTTTGGCCTTCAGTTCCCCTTCTGCCCTCCCAATAAATAATGGAGAAGAAAGAATAAGGCACAGATCTAAGCTGATTTGCCAAGAGATTTTTGGATTTTTTTGGCTTTTTTCCTCCTACAGGGACAAAAGCCACCTATCTGAACTGGGAGATTAAGTGGAAACATCTTTGTATAAGTAGTGAAACTTCAAGGAGTGTGAATGTACTGTTAAAAGGACTGTGAGTGTAGCTGCCCCAGAAAAGCCATGGCCACTCCTGTGTTTAATGCTGCTTGGGAAGCTAGAACTTAAGGAAGAAGACTTTCTTCCACTTGTGGAAATCCAAACCAATATCTGGGTTTTTCCACAAAGTACAGGTACCACTGTGAGTTTCTGTGCCCTTATGTCTGCAGCTGCAGATTACAATGTTTTACTTCTGCTTCAGATGACAATGTTTTATCCCTGCTTCTTTCTTCCCATGACTAAAGGGAAAAAAACCTAATAGAGAGAAAGAAGTGCCCTCTTGGTAACAACACATTTATTAGCTTACTGTCCTGCCTGTTTCATCCCCCCGAGACAAAATCTTCCCTATATTTTGTGAGGCTATGGAATTTATCATTCCTAGTAATGGTCTGATGTACATGACTGTCTGAAAAGGGTTTATCCCTTATTTTTATCCCTTGTCTTGTCCCTTGGAGATGTTTGTCCTTTTTCTTGTTAACCCATTCCAGACTGCAAATCAAAGATGTACCTTCAGCTTCCGTGTCTCTACATTAAAAAAAGCTTCAAAACCAAATTTTTGTTACTTAATACCAAGGTAGATAAAAGCCTAAAAGGTCGTGAAACACTGTGCCCTTGCTTTCACTAGTGATCTA
Source organism: Illadopsis cleaveri (assembly GCA_013399915.1). Taxonomy (NCBI): domain Eukaryota; kingdom Metazoa; phylum Chordata; class Aves; order Passeriformes; family Timaliidae; genus Illadopsis; species Illadopsis cleaveri. Next base: position 786,135 of record VXBB01016561.1, read on the forward strand.
ACACTGGTGCTGAGTGTATGATTTCTGCTCTCTTTAAATTTAAAAAACCAAACCTTTTTAAGAAGAGTGAATTTCAGCTGTGTCAGCATGTTTCACACAGTCCTCTGCATCCCATCTTCCAGAGGTTTATCTGTGAGAGTGATACATGGCCACTGAAATTAGATGACTTGGAAAATCCCAGCACTCAGTGCCAGAGCAGATAATTGTGCTGAAAGCTTGAGACTACCCAGAATCCATCACAGTTTTTTGTGAGCTTTTTAATTTCTTTTTTTCTTTTCTGTCAGAATCCACAGAAAGGACTAAGTGTTGAGTGGCAAGTCTGAGGCAGTCCCCAAAGCAAAAAAAGAGGGAGTATCACTTTGCAAGCAGTTTCTGGAATAACTCCAGATCTTAGAACAAGCTGTATGGCTCCTAACCCACCCTTCCTGGACTCGGTTCTTGCAATTAGCAAGGGAATTGCAAGTCTGGGAAATGACAGCCAGTTATAGCTTCAGACTAAAGGAGAAAAATAGGCATTGTCCAGAGGGGGAAACTAGTGGAGCTGTACAAGAACCTTGCTGCAAAGTTGTCTCTGGAGTAGAAACCATGAAACATGGATGTTGGATCCTAATGATGTAGGATCTTTGAGTGTCTTTGGATAAAGCCATGAGAAGCAATTTATAGATTCCCCCTATAAATACCTCCAAAGCAGGTGCTGTTGTTAGATTCCCACTCACTGTCCACATCTCCTGCAGTACACAGGTGATTTTATTAATTTAGGGCATTGGCTTTTCTTTGCTAAATATAACTATAAATATGTTTCATTTTATCTTAAAAATATTTCTAAATATTGAAAAGTCTCCTGGGTTACAGAAATATTAAAGTCAGTGTTTAGAAAAATAGAAGGTGGAAATGCGTTCTGCTGATCATTCCCTTCGGAGACAGCAAAAACCCCTATGTGCTCTTTTATGATTCGTGATTAAAAACAAACTTGGTGTAGTAAGTGCTATAGTAGGAAGCCTGGATGGAATATGCAGCCTCATTTAGTAGAAACTGATTTTGGAAGGATGTTAGCTGATCTTGAAAAGATTGTCATTAAAAACATGTCTGTGTCAGAAGAAAGCTATAGCTGCTAGGGAAATCACCTGGGAACAGTGATTTCATTTGCAAGTGGGCTTCAGTGGTTCGGTGTTCATGTTAATCCTCTCCAGTAATTTTTCCATACTGCATCATGTCACCCTACTGGCAGAAGTCAAGAGCCTAAATTTCATTAATTTATAAGAGATTCACCTGTTTAGCTGGTGAATGATCCTTAACCATGTGCTATCAGGAACAGCAAAGTGTAATAGTTTGGGGACTGGATAGCTAATAGAGAAGGTGTAATATTCCCTGAATCTCAAAGGACCATTGTGATCTGTCATGAATAACTGCTTTGTTCCTGCTAGGATAGCCAGTGTAAGTGTCAGACTGTGTGAAGAAATTGGAAGATACATAATAGTACCTTGCAGCTGAAAAAAATCAGCATCTTTTGTGGACTAGGTAACAGTACCAAGGGGAAAACTCGCCCCAAGGATTACAGGGTCAATAGGGTGGAGAAAAAACCTGTCCGTAGAATATCCTTGTCCATTGTATATATATTTTTTCCCCCTTCTTTTTCTCTCCCCATTTTTTTTTTCCTTGGTACCAGTTATGAAACACCTTGTAGTCTCTTCAAGCATCAGAACTCTTCTGAGCAGGTGATAAATGATGTCTTGCAGATTGGAAAGGTTGCAGCTATATATCTTCACAGATAGAGCTCTTCAGAGCCAGATAAAATACATGAAGGAAGCACAGAAGCAATATTCGTGCCTTTTTGCCAAGAAGGCTTGGCAATGCTGATTAGCATAAGAGGAGGATTTTAAACATACTTCTTTCTTCAATAGGGTGTTTCAAGTTTTCAAATTCAGCTCTCAGGTCATAGCAACTCAAATAGATACCAGCATGAAAGGGTGTTCACTTTCCTGAACTTCAGAGCAAAGCTAGAAAGCCTGTCTAATTCTTCTGTTGAAGTCAAAGCATGACTGTGAATTTATTGTCTCTAGTATCTTAGTACTTGTATGTTTTTGTTCAGTTGCTGCCTTTGGTGCATTTCTCTTACATTCATTAAGATGATCATTTTAAGTAGGTCTATGTTTAGCCTATTAAGGGAAGCAATTCTGCCTAAAAAGTTAATACATCCCAGTGGAAACCATTCTGGCAGTGTTAGCTATGTGGATATACAGATGAAGCATACATTCTCTTTGGTCCTAAACTAAAGCATTGATTATTTTGGTAATTTGTTGAGTTAGAAGCCTTCTTGGATGAGACCCAGAATGATACTTGTACTTTGGAAAAGTGCTTCTAGTAGCCATAACCAAAATTTTCCTCAGTAAATATGGTAAGTATTTATTTTTCCTTTCAAGCATAAACATTAAGAACATTGGTACTGTTACTGTTACAACGAAGGTGAGGAAATTGTGTGTCCTCTAATGAGATCTGCTTGTTAAAATGTCGCGGTGTACTGAAAACATTAATATGGGCTTTTGCCAAGTAATTTATGATGGTCACTTGGTGGCAGATTTGAGCAGGTGTCTTTTTCAGTGGACAGAATTAAAAAACCCCATGTCATTCTTAATTATGAACTGTCCGTATCTGAAGAGTAATTACATTTCATTCACTGAAGTATGAAATGCAGTGAAAATCCTCTTTAGATAATTCTCATGGAATCATTACAATAAAGAATAGGCAAATTTCCCTCTCCTTCTCCCTCTGCTTTTCCCTTTCCTTTTCCTTCTCTGATCCAGCAAGATGTATTTGCTTGGCCATCACAGAGAATATTTTCCAGGTTCAGAAATGTAACTTTCTATCAGAAGTTTTCATTGCATTGAATTGGAGACCTGGCATGCCTGTGATCTGTGATAATAGACACTAAGGAAAAACACCAGGTGGACATAACTCCTCTGTAATTGAGGAAAGCAGGGTGAAATAATAGTTATAAGAGTTGTACCAGAAGATTAATTTCCAGGGGTGCTTATTATTATCAGAGGAATGTGACAGTTATTGCTGTGATGGAAAGCTGCCATCCATTTTAATGGATCTGCACAAATTATTAAACAGGAAGAAAAGCAAATAGTTTATAGTTGGGGTAGGGTAGATGTTTTAGTCTGTTGTTTTGTAAACCTTTGCCTGCTGACAAAGACTTCCAAGCAGAAAGAATGTGGATTTGCCAACACTATTTGCACAAGAAAAAAAAAAAAAAAGTTAGTTTCCTCAGAGAAAAAACCTACAGAGGTTTTCTGATAATTTGGCCCTTTTTTGGCGCTAAAATGTTAATGAGAATTGGTGGCTCATTTCCATTCATCTCCCCAGGGGAAATGAGACTTTTGCAGTCATAGGATCTCTGAATGCAGGTAGTGGGATGCAGGTGATAATTTCAAGATCAATTGTTCAATTTATACCTGATTTGACAGAAAAATGGAATTCCAGTGATGATGGTAATGAAGGCTTTGGAAAAGGGAGAGTGAGATGTAGTTCAGTTTGAGCACAGGAATATTAGGCACTGGAGAATTCACATGGGAAGGAGCTGGTGAAAAGGGCTCATGATAGATTGGTGCATTTACCAATACTTTTCTTATTCTGTTTCTTGTAAATAAAAGGTTGTAAAATGCAGATGACAACAACATCATCAAATTTTCTTTTGTCTCTGTGTCTGATCTAGTTCTAGGAGGATTCACACTGGCACAGGGAGCCAGTAATGGAGCTGCATGCAGCATCATGTTCTGCTCATCTTCTTCCAGAACATAACTTTGTTTCTAACATTGCTTCTGATGTTTGTAAATATCACTCCTATTGTTTGTAGATTTTTTGAGGAAAAAAAATAGAGGCTTATTTTTCAAAATGCTTATTTGACTTAAGGCTCATGTGATAAAGTCAAGCCAAGAAACACCTTTGACCTTTATATTGTCCCTAAAAGTTTTTTAAAAGGTGTGTCCTTTTTAAAGTTTCTTGGGAGTCTTGCTACAGCCTGAGAGTAGGTTGATTCCGCAGTATGCACGGCCTCATCTTCTATGCCTCTCAGTTTCTGCAGCTGGAAAATTCCAGGAAAATACCACCTAAGGAACACGCGAGGATTTCACAGCTTTAATGCAATCCATGAGTGCTGTCCCTTGGGTTGACCTTCATCAGAAGAAGGAAGATGATCTCTTTACCAGTATTTGTCTCAATTTGAATCTCTTTTGTAGAGGTTTACAGATGTATGAAGCCATTTTTTTGTCTTCCAACTACTCCCATATTCACGTCTGTACCTCCCTTAATTGCATTGGATACAGAAATCTCTCTTAATAGAATGAGCACCACATTTTTCACTGTCACAGCAGTCCCATCCATCAAGAGCTTTATCCGTCATCTAATTGTATTAACCTTGAGTGATTTCACTAGGTCAGCAGAACACAGAAAGAAAAAAGGCTTTACCAGTTCTGTCTCTATATTTAAAATGTAGAAACTGCTCATATAAATAGGCAAATAAGCCCAAAGCCTATTTATATGGGAAATCAGTCATTAGACTGTAACCCCATTACAGTGGGCAACAAAAAAATATCAAATCCTACTGGGACTCCTTTTGACCTCTTCCTACAACATACTCTCAGAAACCACCTCAGTATTTGTGCTAATCATATGGAAGGAAACTTATATATTACCTTGATAAAATCCAAGGCTTGTTAAGTCCTCGTAGAAAACAGCAGAGTCCCCACTAGCTTCTCTTTCACTATGAGCTCCAGCATCATCTAAGAAATTCAGAAGAAAAGGTAATGAAAGTTTTTGTACATAAGATGATTCAGTGACTCTTCCTTGCGTAGAAGACAGCAGTGTGTTATTTGGGCACAGATTTGCAGGAAAAAAAATTATTAAGAATTTTTTTGGGGCAACGACTGGTGGTATATTTCTTACGATCCCGGAAATATGTTGCCTTATGATATAGGTCATCTCAGTCTGCATTTGACACAAAATAATCACTGAAAAGAATTCTATTCCTTTGTGAAAACATGTCCTAGATTTTGCTGAACGCTTTGTATTTTTTGAAGAGTCCGTTTTAAAAGCCCAGACAAACCATTAGCAGGACTTACAGAGCCTTAGAATCTCTATTTAAAGACTTTAGTTCTTAATTTGACCCAGCTTTGATGTAATTATGTCTGCAAAGATGTTACATACTAAGTCCCCAGCTTCATTGAACATGAGCAACAGTTTCCCCTGTTCCAATTACAGCAAACAGGTCTAATTCAGTGGCAGTTTGAAAATCCATCAAGAGAGGTGCAAGATGTGGTTATCACACAATACTGTAGCATACAGAAAGAAGCAAATGAAAAATTCCCTTCACGTACACATAGGTCACAGCTCAGGACCATTTAATCCTGGGGTTATGGCAGGAAAATGTTTTCCTGTCTGCCATGCTATAATTTCTGCTGCTTGTTAAATACAATGGACAAGGATAATGGTAAAAAATCAGGTCTGTTGTAAGTGCTTTTAAGTAATCTGTGACAGTAGTTGTCTGTGTTTATTCTAGACATCATAAATGCTTATGGGTAAGGCATGTTGCAATATAACCCTCTGTATCTTCTACCTTTGCTGGAGAAGGTGAGCTTTACATAAAATGTCTTTCATTTTTTTATTTGCAGCTAGTGTTAAGAAAGTAGAAACTGGTATTTGCCTTTTGAATAAAGACATTAAAATGAATAAATAATTGAATTAAAAATGGAGAATTATCTAGGCATAAAATTTGTTTAAAAATTTGTCTTCACAGTGCCACCGTGTATGTATTTCTTTTCTGCATGATGGTTGATTAATCTGTTTCGACAGCAACTTAATTTTACTAGCTAAGACATAGGGCTGAGCATCTATTAGCAAGTATTTCTTGTGAGGCACTTGCCTGGGGCTAGTTTCTGATTTAAATGAAGAACCTTCTAAAGCACATCAGCTAAGTAAATGTACCTGGGTGTGTTTGAAATATTATGCATGTCTCTGTTACTAATCAGGGAACAGCATAAAAATGAGACTGAAAATCAGTGTGTGAAAACCAATTTTAAGATGGGGTTCTTTGGAACTGATTAGTACTTGCTCTTTCCTCCTTTTATTATATATTTTCTTCTTTGAGGATGCTCTTATTTTAGCTATCTCCATATGTATTAAAACATTTGACTGTTTGTAATGTACTGTGAATTTAAAAGTGGCAACATTTGTGCTATTCTGGCCAATCAGGGATGGACTATTGAGGAATCCTAGCATTTGAAAGAAACAGGAACCAGCAGCCTCTCCTGTCCACATCTTTATCCTGAGCAGGGAAATTTAGTGTAAAGGCTGAAGTAGCACTCAAGGATGCAAATGTAGCAGGAGCAAAGGGTGCAGCAGCCCAGGGACAGCACTGTGTGACACTGCATACACAGCAGTGCAGGGACAGCACTGTGTGACACTGCATACACAGCAGCCCAGGGACAGCACTGTGTCACACCCATTGCACCCACAGCAGCCCAGGGACAGCACTGTGTCACACTCATGGCACCCACAGCAGCCCAGGGACAGCACTGTGTCACACCCATTGCACCCACAGCAGCCCAGGGACAGCGCTGTGTCACACTCATGGCACCCACAGCAGCCCAGGGACAGCACTGTGTCACACCCATTGCACCCACAGCAGCACAGGGACAGCACTGTGTCACACTCATGGCACCCACAGCAGCCCAGGGACAGCACTGTGTCACACCCATTGCACCCACAGCAGCCCAGGGACAGCACTGTGTCACACTCATGGCACCCACAGCAGCCCAGGGACAGCACTGTGTCACACTCATTGCACCCACAGCAGCCCAGGGACAGCACTGTGTCACACTCATGGCACCCACAGCAGCCCAGGGACAGCACTGTGTCACACTCACTGCACCCACAGCAGCCCAGGGACAGCACTGTGTCACACTCATTGCAACCCTCAGCTGCCTCTTGCGCCCAGGCAGGACCACCCAAGTTTTCTCAGGAACAATCTGTGCAGATACAACTATGGCTGTTTAAATAAGAAGAGTTGTTCCATGTGCCCGGTAGAGATTAAATTACTTTGTATACAGGTGGTGTTCTAGTCTGCTGCTGTTGAAGGCATTTTTAATATTTTTTCAGTGCTCAAATGAAGGCAGAAATGTGTTGGTCCCATTTTGGGGAAAAAACACCCACACGCAAACCAATCAACTAAACAAAAATACCCAAACAACAACAACAACAACAAAACAAAACAAAAAAACCAAAACCAACAAACAAAACTCGAAAAAGGGACATTGTTTTTTACTTGTCTACTGTATTAAATTCTCAGGTGGCTGTGATGACTGTGAGACAAGTAAAGATCTGATGGGTTAAGGAATAATGTTGAACATCTGAGTAGGGAGAAAAATGTGTGATGCCTCTGAATTCCCTTTTTATGGGGGATTAATCACCAAAATATTTAGAGAAAGAAATAGCTTTTTGAAGAAATATCAGTTGTATTTGGGTCTAGAAAAAAATAAAAAATACGTTAGGTGGAAAGATGAAATGGGTGAGGGGAAATAGCTTCTGATCATAATTTACCTGCTGGAAGTAAAAAGATAACAATTTCTTAAAGAAAGAAGTCTTTGGAAGCTGACCTCTAAGCCTATTTTTGACCTTTTTTTCTTATCTTTATTTTCCAACGGGTAAGAGTTAAAGAGCCATTTAATTTCCTATTGAAATATTTTATTTTATTTTATTTTATTTTCAATTTGCTTTCTCTCTTAAAATTACTATTCCTCATCCTGACCTTGTGGCATTTAAATAAAATGTAACAAAATGTGTATATTATTTGAACAGAAGCCACAGGAAAGGACAGCCATAAGGAGAAGCACATTTGTGTAAAATTGTTTGAACTGTGATGTTCTTTTGCACTGCATAACCAAATGCTAATATTTTGCTGAATAAAAAATGCTGAAGGGAGCCACTAAGACTGGAGAAAAACTGAAAAAAAGAAAGGGCACCTAAAAAAAAAAATAATCAAAAAGATGCATTCTGGCAGGGCATATGTGACACTAATGATGCAAAAATACAGAATGGAGCAGTGTGTGCAGGGGAGGACAAGAAATGTGAAAGTAATAGAGATTAAAGGGAACAAAAGAAAAAGTGAAATAAAAGATCTTCTTCAAAGATGAAGAAAAAAACATTATAAGATTTGAAATAAGATGAAATTGAGTTCTAAGTGGCTAAATTGGGAATTAAAGCAATAAGCAAATATAATCCAGAGTTGGGGTAAAATGCTCTCTTTAGCAGTTGATTCTCTATAAACTTTGAATGTTGCATGTAAATTTTCTCAAATACCATGTTAATCTGGTGGCACTAATAGTATTTAATCTTGTAAAAATTGCTACTTTCAGGGAACACTTACCACAAAAGTAATTTACTGGACAACCCCAGCAATTTTGAGTTTTAATAAATGAAAAGCTACAAGCAATTAATGGAACTGCTCTGTTAAGTACTTGCTAGTAAAAATCCCTCTTAAAATACTGTTTCTAGGATTATGACCCCTGTAGTTTTTTAAATATCCCAGAAGTGGTAGAGTTCCCACAACTCCCCTCAAGCAATTATTTCACACTTTAGGAAAGCTGTGAAGATAACTTCTGAGCTCAGCTTTGGTCTTTGTCTTTTACTCAGTAATTGCACAGACACGGGCTAATGAGAAACAACTCGTTCAGTATGAGCTTTTGTCCCTTGGAAAACTGTTCCCAAGTCCCTTCACAAGCTGTTGTTTAGCTGAATTACAGATGTATTTGAAACTACTTTCTTAGCTCTTTTTTTAATTTCCCAGGTCATCCTATAGCTCTCCTGTGGTTCTTTTCTGGACTTTCTGCAGTTTTTCCTTCTTTCCCCTTCAGTCAGCAAAATTGAGTCTAGATTTTATGTGGATGCCATGGGGTGTTACAATTACTGTAGTAACTTCATGTGCATTGTCTCTAACATTTAATGTGAAGGTCAGAATTAAGTACAAGTAATCAAAATTTGATCAGATCTAGGGGTTTGGGGTGGGGTGGGGTTTGTTAGTGAGGTGCTTTTAGTGAGGATAGTTTTGGTTTTTTTCTTTTTTCTCTTTTTTTTCTTAATCTCTCACACCATGGAGGCGGCACATTTTCCCCACCTCCACCCTGAAGAAAACCCAAACAAAGTGCTTTATGGCAACACTGCTGAAATTGAGGACACAGCCCCCCAGATTTGTTCCAATGAGTGTCCAGTGCTTGTAGCCAGGGAAGAGCTGGAGGGCTCTCACAGCAAGACCTGTGCTGCTCCAGTGCTTCCTTCAGCATGGATGTGAACAAAGGTTGCATCCTGCCAATGCATTCTTCAAGCATCCACACGTGAAATAGGCATGGAAGTGGTGTCAGCAAGCCCTGAGGCTGGATGTGCCCCAGGCCTGGCAGACTGTGGAGGGACAGAGGACCCCCAGGATCTGGCAGCTCCTAAGACCTCTGCTTCCAGGCTAGAGCATATGGTCAGGGAGGGCCTAAGGAGGCAGGAATGAGGCAGAAGCAAGCTTGATCTGTCAATCAAGAGCTTGACTATGTAAATGAGTACTTTAATTTTTGGTTTTTATAGACTGCAACCAATACAGTTAAAGGTCCGAGATCCCCTGCATGCCCTGAGCTGGATGTAGTTTGCTATGCTGAACTGTTACCATTTAATTACAGGCATGTTCAGCATGTGTATCTAAGTAAGATGCTGCTTTCATGGAAAGGCAGTTGGCAGGTAGTTGAAGATACCACAGGGATAATAAACAGGGATTGTTGGATGGCAAACCTCATTTGTGGACAGCTGTTAAATATTCCATTAAGACAATGGTGCAGTAGTAGTAAGCCTGAGTTACTGCAGGCCTACAATTAATTTTTTCACCAGGGTTTTTGAATTTTGTCGAGTCCTGCTCTGGACATAGCATGGTTTTCCAGGGGGATTTTGAATTTGGTTTGTATGACCATACAAGTCTCTAATTCCAATTCCACATCTTCAGTATTCCAATTGCAGAAACACTTCTTGTTCTTTCAGTGCAAGTTCTGCTCCAATCTTGCTGTGTTCTAAACAAAAACGTAATTACCACATCCATTCAACAAGGAACACAAGTAGGTAATTCTTACCTGAGTAACCTGATTTTGGTTGTACTAAACCCAGACCTGAGATCTATCCACACCCTCAGCAGTGCCTGCCACAGGTGTTTAAGAAGACTTTTAAGACAGGATCGTTTGGTTGTGAACTTGTCTAGAATATTGTGGTGGCTTCCAGCACATCATAATCACAGATTTCATAAAGTTTAGGAGAGGACTTGCTATTCAGTAATTGTCAATGGATTTTTCCTCCATAAAGTTGTGCAGTTGTTTTGTGAACTGAGGTAAACTCTGTAAATCCTTTGGGAAGTCATATCATAACCTCTTTATAGTGAGATATATAGAGAAATATCTTTTGTTCCAACCTGCGATATGCGGCCATTTTTAATGCCCCCTAATCCTTGTTTAACAAGGCAGTGAACAAATATTAGCCATTCATTCATCATTCCAGATTTCTTATGTTTCTTTCCTGTCCCACTCCAATTTTATCTTTTCCAGGTTCAAAAGTCCCATTGTATACTGTCTCCTCTGCTGTAATATTTCCTATTTTGCTTTATTTCAGTTTGGGTTACTGTGCCTAATGGACTTTGCATTCATTCCATCACTGCTTTGTAACACAATGAGTTTCTTTCTCTGAAACCCTAACCTTGAGATCTTATTCCTTTCTGGTGATAACTATTTCAGACCCAACCACAGCATAGTTTGTTTCCTTACATATATCACTTCATTTTAATTTATATTTCATTTTGTCTTTCTTTTCCACTCAGTGCCTTGAAGCTCTTCTGCAGCATATCGAGTTGGCCTTTGTCTTTACTCCATGGAATAGTTTATATTATGCCTCACATTTGCTGCTGCACTGTTCATTCCCTCATCCAGACAGAACCTGCCCTTTTCCTATTTTTTTTTTCCTTTCATTTTTGCTGTTCTGGCTTTAAATATGCAAGAGAAAATAAAATTGAGATCTCTCTCAGTCTTGAAGAGGTTTCCTAAAGCGTCATGTAAATTTGACTGAAGCCTATGGGTAAACCTTAACAGCACTAAAAATAACAGCTTTACCTTCTCCTATCACTGCCAGGCTATTCCACCTGCCCAGCTAAGATATCTTAACTCTGTGCCTAGAGGAGGCACAGCAAGGACAAGAGCAGATACCGCAGAGGCATTTAGCAGAAGAGATATTCACATCAGAAAGCACAGAAGTGGCAGATGCCACAAACCTGCAGGCAGAGGTAGAGAGGACTGGGGAAATGGTAGCCGGGATAACAGCAGAGCAGTCAGACATGATTTTTCCTCCAGCTTTTGCTGAGCCAGCAGTGATCTCAGTTTTTACAATGTGTCTTTGCAAGGTTTTGAGGAGCTCAGAGGCCCTGGCTTGTTGCTAAACTGTGGTGGTGGTGGTAGTTACACTCCAAGGAACAGCAAGGGTTTCTAACAAGCTACTTCATATGAACTGATAGTTTACAGACCACTGTCTGTAAATTCATTAATTATTCCTTCATTCTTTTAGAGGAAATTATTAAGACTGTGGAAAACAGTTTCAGTTTGACCATTTGAAACCACTTGAAAGATATGACTAATGCAGTCATTTTACCTTTTATGTCATGATGGTTGCTCTTTTTTTCCCACTTCCAAACTCTAGGTACAGCTCATTAAGCACACCTGTGTCCATACAGCTATGACATATTTTGTCATTCAAGATGCATCTCTCTTGTATTAAACTAGTGCTCATGCCCTACCGGGTTTATTTTGTCTATTAACAAAATAGCCACAAATGTGCTTTTTAAAGAAGTATTACAAGGAGCTCTGCTGTTTCCAGCTTGCTCACCAAATGGACAATGTGTACTGTGAGGAGTGAAAGCAGTCAAATTCACTGGAGTCAGAAATTTTCATATGCCTGTTTTCCATTCACAAAGAACAACTGACTATTTCTTGTCCAGCTTTTATTTGTCCAGCTAATTTATGCTTCTGAAGGACCAGCAGTACTGAAGGTAAAATAACCATTTAAGCAATGTTTGGCCTAACAGTGAATTTACTGATTAAGCATTTGATTGTTCACTTTCAGGGTCAGTTCAAGAAACACCACAGAAATATCATAGAATGGTTTGGGTTGGAAAGGACCATAAAAATTTACCACTACCAAGTCCCCTTCGAGGGGGAGTTCAAGTCCTTCTGCTTCCCAAAATAGCCATTAATCTGTAATTTGCTTTAATTACTGTTATTAATTATGTAGCCTGTGCTTATCTATACACTTTTGAATAACTTAGGCTGTGTTTGGCTAGATAAAAACATTATTTCTAAGTAGGTAAAGACCCCTACTCCTTTGTCCCAAAGGAAGCCAAACACTGTGTGCATTTGGAATATGGACAGTGTAGTGGTTTGACTTAGCTGACAATTTAAATAGGATCTGTCATCAAGTACAGCAGCTGTCCTTTACATATAATTGAAAGTATTGTTGTCATGGGAAAACAATGTAGAACAATTTACTTTTCCATTCAAAATCCATTCTTTGTGGGTTGGTTTGTGAGTTGGTTTCTTGATTTCTTTGTTTTGGTTTTTGTTTGTTTGTTTGCCCGCCTATACCCAAAGCAATTCAATCTGAAAAAGAATGCTTAGTAAATTTAAGTAAAAGAAAATTACCAGGCTTTAATTATGGTGGATGTATCCCATACTTATTTGTCACAAAGCCTAAGAGTCCAGGCCACGATCATTTGTTGCTCAAACTATTTTCATAATTTTGCTCTGTCACATCCAGGTGGTTTGGTTTAAAATTGTTGCTTTCTTCTATTAGAATCTGGACAATCCGAATTCCCCAAATGATGGAAGTGACTTTTTTACTGTTATCAGTAATCCTAGCTATAAGAAAAATCAGAATATTATGACAAGATTGATTACACTAGTTAATAATATATGAAAATTTCAGCAAAGCTTGTAAAATAAAACCTGTTAATTAATCCTATGTGCCTGAACAGGTGAAGGAGAATTTGAGCTTCTTAACCAGGGCAGTAGTTTACCATCCACAGTGGGCTATTTAAGAACATTTGCTTGATGTTATTGTAGATTTTCCAATATTTATTCATTCTTCCAAATTATTTGTATTTGTCTTACTCAATAATGCCTTTAAAATTAGTAAATTTGACTTTACTAAATATATCTTCAGTTTTTAAGGATGAAAATCATGCCCTGTTTGCACCTGTCTTCTAAAACCAGAAGAGAACAAATGCCCAGTTTTCCTAACAAAGCCTCTTAACTCGTGTCTGGCAGGACTTGGCAGCAGCCCAAGGTGTTCCTAGAACATGCTGTTAAGGCTTTGCACCAGGTGACAGGCAGTAAAGGTACCAAAGCCTACAGGTAGCATTTAGCTCCCAGCAGGCAATTCCCAGCTGTGCTGCTTTGTGTGTCAACCATAAAATGTGTGTTGTCTTCCTGAAGCCTGACTAAGCAGCTTTGGATATTACAAAGGCTCTGCTGCATGTTTTAATTAGCATAGATTAGTCTTTCTCCTTTTTTATTACATTGACTAATCAGGAGAATATCTTAGCCCCAGACATGTTTATAACCCTGTGTGGCTGTGTTTGGCTACATAGATAAAATATCCTCTCATTTGCATGATTATTGCATGAAAGCAGTGCACTTAAAAGGCCAAAACACTAATTTAATAGTCCTTCCCTTCCTCTCTTTTTACCTCCAGAACCCAGTTGTTCAAATCCTCACCTTCTTCCACTTCTTTGCTTTGGTTAAACCTTTTCATGAACTATTTGGTTCAATTCTCAGGGTCTAAACCAGTGGGAATATTGGATGTGGAATTGTCAGGGATGGGGTTTGCTGTGGCTGGAAGTTTCACTGCTCAACATTTGCCCTTCCCCAAGTTGTCCTGGGTAAACAGCACAATCTACGTGGGAGAAAGGAGGTGAAGTCATTGTGGAAACAGAGAAAGGGAAATATGGAGCAGTGGTTTACTGTAGAGAAGGTCTTGGGAAAACTGAGGACAATCTCTGGGGTGTTTGCAGGTCCAGCACTGAGTGGCTTTTGTGGCTGCAGCTGCTTCACAGGCCAGGGGCTGGCAGGCAGGAGGAAATACCTCAACGCTGAACCACATCTCCATGCTCAAAACATAAAGTGCTCCAAGCAGAAAAAGAAACAATTGGTTTCACATAAAATTCAGTAAGATAATAGTTTAATGTCTTTTTATTTCAGGAAACAAAATTGTGCCAGAGTGTTACCAAATCTGCAGAAATACAGCTATAGTAGGCGACTCACTGAACTTTATGAATGTGGGATGAATTTGCAAAGGAACATCTGGCCTTTCATTTTTTCTAACAAATGGATAAGAGAATGGAACAAATTCAAGCCTGAATACTCCTTCCAAGTTTTCTTTGAGATCTGTATTAGCAGATTTAAGCTTTGGTATTTCATATCAAGTGTTCAAACCTCTGTAATGAAAACAGAAGACATTGGCTTAGATTCTGATAATAAGGAGTGAAGCTTAAAAATAATAAATCAGTCAAAGAAAAACAAATTTAAGGATGTCACATCTAAACCAATCTGTCGTCTTAGTTTTGTAAGATTTTCATAAAGCATATTGGATAAACTTTCGGCAATGACTACTAACAACATTCTGAGGGATGAGAATGCCATTTGAAAATGTGGGATTTTTTAATCTCATTTAGAAAACTGGAATTTTTATTGTGGAAATAGAAATCATGTGTGAGTTTAACCTCAACTCAACAAATAATTATGATAAAATGCTTTGGAAAACCTTTGGAAAAGTGACGACTTTTAAAATTAAGAAATTCCCAAATCTATGTAAATAGATACGAGAATTTTTCAAGACAGTGGTTAAATTTAAATGAATTTAACCCAAATGCTGCTTAACTTACTTAATTTAAAAGTTTCTTTTCTCTTAGTTCACCAGAAAATGTAAGATACTCCTCTTCCCAATGAGTGATCTAGTTACAGCAACTGCCTGAGCAACTGGAAAGAGCAGCAGTGACTCTCTTAAGTGTTTTGGGGAGACACATCTGTCACAGCCTCAGCTTATCACATCTAACCCCATTACAAACCAGCACTGGCTGCTTGCTCCCAGTGCTGTCGTAAACAATTCACTTAGTTTTCTTATACAGTCATCTAAACATTGTTCCTAGCAAAGAAAACAGAGTAAACAGTCTTCACAGATGGATGACTTTGCACTCTGATTTATCCTGTTGGTTCTGCAAAAACAGCTGTTTGACTTAAACCAGGGCCTGTGAACTGCAGGCCAAGTGGCCATCAGAGAGCAGGGGAGAATGGCTGATGATTTCAGAGACAGGTGGAGTTGTCCTTGTCCTTATGCTGTCACAATAAAAACAGTCAGGATGAGGTGATTTTGTGCACTCGTGTGCATTCTTGCTTTCCACCTGGGCTTTGACAGTTATTTTGTAGCTCTATCAGTCTGTGTGTTAGCAGTTCCAGTGCTGACACATTCACACCTTCCAAGTTAAAGCATAGGATCATGGAGCCCTCATGTGCTCCAGATCTACTTGTATTTGAAATAACTACAGTGCACAGTAGAAGGGTCAACTGCAGAAGTGTACCATCACTTGTTGCTTTCCTCTGCTTTTCCTTCTCTCTTGTCTTTTAATATAGGGAGCAAAATACACAGTTTACAAGCCTAACATCTTTCCCTGTGTACACCTATTACCTTTCACAGTGGGATCTCATTTCTGAATTGAGCATCTGTGCACTGCCAAAATACAAATGCTTCCAGACATGTCCTAGATGAGTGGGGAGGTGTATCACTGCACCAGACCAGAACACCCCTTAATAGCACTCTTAATAATGGCTTCCTGAAAATGTTTCTTAATAGCTATGAAGATTCATGCTTCACCCTTATCTTCACCTACATTCAGAGCCTTTTTGCTAGAGCTTGTGTGATAAAGTGTCTAATGTTTTTATTAATACTTGTTTAAAAGATGGTTATGAGAAGCCAAATGTATAATTTTGTATTCATGGCTTTTAACAAATTTCTGATCTATTTTCTGATCTTACTTACTCTGTCTAGTATTGTAGAAATCATCTGAGCTTGTCTGAAAAACTAATTTTGTGTTACTTCTTGTTCAGAATAGTAAGTTCTAAGATTTTTTTGGTATGCATGCAAGTGTAGTTTCTTGTTACCACAATTTTAGGGAGAAAAATGAGACAGTGAGGGTAATGACTTGTGTCTGAATTTCCTATGCCTCTTGTTTTTTAATTTCCTTCGAGTATGGTGAATTGTGGAGAACACTGTAATGGTTGGGACATGATAGCTTTTTAAAATTTTTTTTTCATTATATTTAAATTATAGAAATGAAGACAGCTTTTCAAGAGTCAGGAACTGTCAGTCCAGGCTGGGCAGTCAGTGCTACGTTGAAATTCAGACCCATATTACTGTGATGGTAATAATTTAAAAGTGAATTTATTGAAAGTTAGTCATGTCACTGTCAGTTTCTGGTAAGAATTAAGTTCGATGAACACGTGAACAATTTTTCCTTTGACCAATCTGTCTATGTCATCATAAAGCTGAGTACTTACCAAGTAAGCATACATAGGCTTGGAATTCTTTTCCACATTCTGAGTCTTGCAGATTATTCCATTTTAAATCACATTAACATGTTGCAGGATCAAGCTCTCAGATTTCTGTTTCGCTTATTGTTATAAAATGTATACTATTACAAGTAAATCAGAAAATTTAAGGCAGCACCTCTTAGGGTTGTCTTAAGCTGCTTATATTTCAAACCAGTTGATTTGCATAAACCTGGCTTGCTTCCTTCTTACTCAACAAAAGATAATGTTTATATTCCTAGAAAACTTGACATTAGTTGCATAGTGAGGTGGCTCTTCACAAGTTCCTAGTTTTAAGGTGAAGTAATTTGAAATTTTGTTGTACATGACCCCTTTAAACGCCAGTGACACAGCTGTGCTCCTCTTGGCACATGAAGCATCAGGCATTCTGTGTGATAGCTTTCATTACATTAATACTGAAAATTGATTTACCTTTGTCAAAATAAATGATACAATCATCCAAATAAATAACCCAACTAATAAATTAGAGTTTGACAATATTCTGTAGTCAGTGATTCAGAAAAGTCATTTGCTTATGATTCATTCATATGCTTCTGTGATGTCCTGTCAAACCACCTGACTCTAAAAATGACTCATTAAAATATAGAGTTGTGTCAAATGCATCTCAGTGAACTGCATTCCTAAATGTTTTCATTTTGGTCTCTCAGTTTCTGCAATGTGTTTGCTACCTTCTATGTGGCTGGAAGTTGATCCAATGTCTTGTTTCTTCAGTATTGCCTTGAATACTGTCCTATCCAGCTTTTAGTTCTTCTTGCTTTTGGCTGACTTTACACAGAGGATGTTGTGACTAAAATGTTGATGTTGATCTCCGTGTTTAATCCCTTTACTGAGTGGAATTTTGCAAATCTGTGTTGTGCAATTATTCTTTTTTTCTATCACCAACTTTAATCATGACTGTGAGTAATTAGGGTCAGGATGTCAGACTAGATTTCCACTTAAAAGGTGTGCCCAGTAATCATGCTGATCTCAGATGATAAAAAAGATTAATTACTGTACTCATCCTGGCTACTGCTGGAGGTTTTGATAGAAGGAACAGTGAGAAAGAGTGCAAAGCAATTAATTAATTGCACTGTATGCATTCCAGTGCTTGTTCTCTTGCTCCTTTTAATACTTCGGAGTGCTATTATCTTTTCTGAAGCTTTTATGAACTCTTGTGCATATTTAAGCACTTTTGAAAAATTACCTGACAAATATAATCTGTGGCACTCGTATCCATTATAGTCTTCTCTCCCTCCAGATTGTTTGAGATTAGTAAAGCATGTTGTAAAGAAAATAAAATGGCTATTAGCCTTTTCCCTCCACCTCCGATGTGGTATCTTATATGTGGAAGCAGTGGAGTGCAATTTTAGCTGGAAATATAAATCCATAAGCAAACATTAATATAGAAAGCATTTACAGTGATTTATCTACCTTTTTATGAAGAGTAAAACAGGTGCAAAACATTCGCAGGATTTTGTACATGACTAATTTTATTTGACTAGCATTTCTCACTTTACATTAAACCCACAACCAACTGCACCACACACCGATTTTACACAGTGCCTGTAGAGTACATGTGTGAGAGATCAGTGCATTTCCTACTCTGTAATTTCACCTCTTAGGAATGAAGGTATCAGTTTTACTAGAAACTGCTCAGAGTTGATGCAGGAAGTGGAAGGAATATGAAGCAGTTCAAGGCCATGCAGAAGGACCCAGCTGAACTGCTGCTGATGCCACAGGGATATCATTGGGGACTTGGAGTTTGATGAAGTGAAAACCCAACTGAGAGTGTGCACGAGTTCCTGGGCAGGGCAGTTCCTTCCTCGGGTAGCAAAATCCTCCCTCCCAGCCAGCAGCAGCAGTGGGAAGGGATACAGATGTTTTAGTGACCTGACTGAAATTCTCAGCCATTGTGATCAGTGGTTCTCTGCACTGCCTCCCCTCATTCTTGGGCTGCTACTCCTGCTTCTTGCATTTCTTGGTATTGGCATGGCACTCTGTTAACTCAGTTTCTTAAATAATGTGCAGTGGAACTGTTTGGTCTTTGTGGAGATATTTCTGTTCATGAAGGCATAGATTGCTATCATTTATTAGTTGTTACAGTATGGCAGATAAACCCTAACCAGTTATGGCCACACTGTACAAGCCAGTGATTCAGCACAAAACCAGAATATTGTTCTGTCCAATAGTTTTACAATTCTTACTCTTCTGTTTTATAGAAGGGAACCAAAGGCAGGGCATGAAGATATATCTTTTTTAATGTCACATAGCAAGACACTGACAGAATCTGGAATTTAAGACCTTATTAATCTTAGTCCACTGCTGTAACCAGAACAGCATTTTCTTGTCTTGCAGTAGCTGATATTATTTGCTTAGTGTAGCTATGCTTTCTCACTTGATTGGTAGAGAAACGCTATTAAAATGTGGTATAAGAATACCATAAATCTAAGACAATTAACTTATATTCACTTGGGCAAAGACTTTTGTGGTTTTAATATTTAGAGGGTGTAAAGGCTATTTATTTTTTCTTTAAAGCAAAAATGTGTGTGCATGTTTTGTGCAGAAACTGTATTTGCTTGTGTTTTGCTTTTTCCCTCAAGGAATGAACCAATTACTTCTCTCAAACAGAGCATGAAATACTGGAGTAAATGCTAAGAAAAAAAATTAGTCAAAGTTAAAATAAATAGTTATGGTAAAAACAAAACAAAAGCCCTCTTTGAATTCAGGAAATTTGAAGTGAGACTGTAGCATGTCAAGAAGAAAATTACAATAGGAATTTTCTGTATTATAAATGATGCTGCTCTGCAAGGAAGGATTATGTAGATCTTTCTACTTCATTAGGATGCATTCACCTGTGAGATTGTGGGATTCCCTGCAATCCAAACAAGGACATGCCCTCCCATAGGTGTCTGAAAAAAAGCTCTGTGGCAGTGCAGGGGGATAGGAAGAAATCTAAGCAAAATAATATTGATTTTTATTACTTGCAATTTATTTATAGAGGAGGAAGAAGAAATGAATGTTGTTTCTCAGATCTGGTATTTACTATCCTCCTTGAATATTTTGCAGAGACCCAAGCAGTGTAAGTGCATTTGGTCTTAGCAATTCAAACCCAGCACTCCGCTCTGGGAGGCGTTAGGGTGTTCTCAGGTCCAGCAGCCTCTCCATGGCCCAGCTCACATCACAGGGCTTTGCTAAACTTTGCAAATTGTGGCTGTGTTTTGTGAACAGTGTTTACAGAATCACAGAATGGTTTGGGTTGGAAGGAACCTATAAAGGGCCATCTAGTCCAATCACCCTGCCATGAACAGGGACATGTTCAACTAGATTGGGTTGCTCAGAGCCCTCTCCAACCTGGCCTTGGATGTTTTCAGGATTTTAGAGTCTCTGAAGTTCATTATACCCCAACATTATTACCTTTGTCAAGTTTTTGTGTCAAGGAGGTCTGGTACTTAAAGACTAAGACTCCATGTGTATGAGTGATCCATGAAAGCAAACTAATCTCTGTCAGGATTGTAACTGTAGGCAAAAGTATCAGGAAGATCTGTTTTGCAACATTTATAATCTTCCTGCTAAAATTCTCCTGCCTTGTATATCCATACTGTTTTTTCTGCTTGTTTATTCTGGTCACTGTGCAGAGCAGCAGGAAGGGATGTTTAGGTACAGAGGATCCCCCATAAGAACACCCTTCTGAGAAAACTGGTACATGCAGGAAATGTCTCAAAGGCTCACTGCTGTTGGAAAAGAGTTTGAAGACAAGTGGCATCAGGCTAGAAGTGCTGGAAGTGCTGGAGGGAGCCTGTGGTGTGACAAGGGAATGCAAGTCACTGCCACAAAGTCCCTGTGGCTCTGAACATGTGGGAGAGACTTCCCAGTTTGAGGGGGTTTGTGTTCAACTGGGAGCACATCCTGAATCAAGGACAACCTACAGAGTTAGAGGTAATGTATGTGCTTCTGAGCAACATGTATCTCATAAAAGATACTGCCTCTCCCTGAAAATTTGGCTCTGATAGTTGAGGTGGTCTCAAGATACTACATTTAATGCAACAGCACTTCACTGTATCTGCATATTTATGTGTACAAAGACCTGGCTGTTTGGTCCTCTATAAACTTCCCTCAAAAAAAAAAAGCTAATTTCATCCTTCTGAGTTTGAAACAACTCTGTACATCACAAATAAGAAGTTAATACCTCAATAATATTTTCATAATTGATGAAATATTTAGCTAAACTAAATGTAAACTCTGATAAAACTAGAATTTTAAATGTTATTTCCCTGCTGATAGACTGAAAAAAATTTTGACCATGCAGTGAAAGATTTTCTGGAAAAAATCAAAGCAAACCAATGAACAACAAAATCCGCAAAACTTTATTCTGCTGACTACCAGGGAGAGTTATAGGCTTTTAAATTCCTTTTTTTCTTAAATTTTCCTCCCCTGCATATGAATTCACTCTCCAAATTCAAAAGAAATGAAGGGTAATATAGTTGAAACTCTAGAGAATAGCTGTCTAGTTCAAATCCGGTGCTATAACTGAATGTAACTATTCTAAAGACCTATTTGAATGAATATAGCCAAGATTAAATGGCTGTGGTACTTACACTGTAAGCACAGAGAACCTGGAGTCCTGCTAATAATCAAAGGATGTTTGTTTATGAAAAATTATGGATTTTTTATATACAGCTGAATTCTGTTGCCTATATTCAATTTAAAAATGAAAAGTTTTGTACTATAGTAACCAAACTTGCAATTTTTGCTAAAACTAACGGTGAAATCAATCACTGAAGTTAGTGGAAGTTTTCATCTGGACAAAGGCTGCTGGTTTCAGTTCATAATTACAAATGTATTCTAAATGACTGTCATTACAGCTCCATTATGGTAAGACCAGACACTGTGGCTCTGATTCTGATCTTAAGGTGGGGTAAATCAGGCATGAGGTCAGTGAAGTTACAGGTACAGAAAATACAGGAGTGAAGCCTGTCCTGCCATCTCTGAGCTGGGGAGAATCAGCCTGGAAATGATCCTTCTCACAACTCAGTCCTGGCTGCGTGTTTTATGCAGAATCGTAGGAAAGCATTAATGGTCAAGGCCCAGCTAAAGTCCCCTTGGTATTGATTCATTGCCCCTGGCTGGTGTGTGGTTTACCTGTGACCACAGACTGCAGAGCTGTTTTGTTAGTGTGTTAAATTAAATTTCTTGGAGGTGAGAGCAATGCACACAGAGCATCACGATAATCTTTCCAGCTGTCTTTGTACTCTGAAATTTAAAGAGAGAAATCTTTGAATTTCAAAATCCTGCAGAGCATGTGGACCAAAGATTAGTGGAAGTTTTTCCATTAATTCTCTGGCATCATCAGCCATTGTTTCTGTGGAACCTGATGTTCATACAGGAGATCAGTGGCTGTAATGCAACTAAGGATATCTGCTGGAACATGTAGAATTTCATTATTCTAATAAATTACATATAAGCTTATATGCAGAGGAAAGGCTAAGAAAACGAATTGTTTTAAAGGAAGAAAACTTTAAAATATAAGATGGGTAAAAAGTACAAAATTCTTACAGTACCTCTTGGATCCTGCTTTTTAAATAAATATCCCCTGCTTTATTTCTGAAGCATTAACAGGTAATGTGTGTCTAGTAAATTAGGAAGCAGGAAGCTTTCATTCTGCAGTTGCTTCACTGGGTACTCTTATCTCTCATCAAGTTAAAATATGTGGTGTCTTGTACAGTCACATATCTAAATGTCTCCTTTTTAAGATGAACAAGACTTGTTTTATGATAGCAGGTGGCAAATTAGTTTGTTACAATCTTGCCCACTGGAAAAGTAATTTCTCTGCCTTATTTAAATACGCATTTTGTTAACTATGATCTGTGATTGCCAGACTAAACTCAGCCAGTTGTTCGGACTTTCAAGTAGGTATCCATTTTAAAGGATTTGTCTCTCTGAATTTTGTTATTCATAGGATATAAATGAGCATTACAGTTGAATTAAAGCAGAATTAGTCTTGTGTATAACAATCTCTGAATATTTTCAAACTTTATTTTTCCTCAAAATTATTTAATAATTTTAAAAAGTCTCTAAACCATCATAGTCAGAGTTCGGGTGTGTATCCAAAAACCTTATCTGCAAGAAGCAGACATGCACAGTGAAAGTCAAGATGAAGAATAAAGATTATTTTAATCTTAAAAAATCTAATGTATGACATAATTAGAAAGATAGATTTAAAAATACTAAATTTACCAAAGAAGAAAAAGCCAAATTTCTCTGGTTGAAAAACATTATTTTCTACAGAAAAGGAAACAAAGTCTGACCTGCCTGAGATAGTAACTGGTTTTTTTTACCAGACTAAGCTCTCTTGCAATGAAACTCTCAGATATGTATTTGTCCTGGTTTATGGCAAATTTGGGAGAAAACAAGCATCATAAAATTACCCTAGGACAGTAACTAAAAATTTAACCAGTGTATGACCAACATCCAAGGAATGACACAGTTTAAGAGCTTATAAAAGGAGCATGAGTCAAACTGTGAAGCTCCGTGATGGGCATTGTGAGTGAGGAAATACTGACAGTTTTCAAAGTAGAAAAATGCTTCTTGTTATGAAAAAAAATCTTAATTTTTTTCAGAAAAAAATCCACCATATATCAGTTAAGACTTTTTTATGACTGTGGATCAGTCTAGCTGATGGGCTGCTCTTAAAAAGTTATTTCTCTTATGTACTGCTGACCTCTGTTGGCTCATTCCCACTATATGCTGATGTTGTGGCACTGCTGTTTTCCTCCCGTGGGAGATATGAGCTTATGTTTGATTTAATTTAGGAATTTTTGTAGCAGAATGACAGAAATTTTGGCATATATATATGTGTATGTGTGTGTGTGTACACCCTGGCAGTTACTTTTCGGTCTTAGGTAAGCCATTGGAAAATCCATTATCTTGGAATAGTGATTTGGTAGGAGCTTCTTGTGTCCATGAATTTACAAATATGCTTAAATGGTTTTATTGAGGTGCGGCCCTAGCTATATTACACTATAAAAATGAAAATAAATGCCATAATTGCAGTTTTCTCTTGCCTCTGTTAGTCAAAAACTACTTTTGTTTTAAAAAGGATAATTTGGCAAATCATCAGACTGTAGCATAGTCTAATTGGTTTTGAAGCCACAACATAAAATTTAAATTGGGGAAGATATTTAACTGTGTCAAATATTCTATTCGTTCCCTCATAGAAGTCATTGCCAAAATATCATTTTCCTTGCATTTGCTCTTACCACTTTTTAAGTCTATTTCTGGTTGATGAGAAGCTCAGTATGACCTGGCAGCGTGCACTGGCAGCCCAGAAAGCCAAAGAGATCCTGGATTGCATCAAGTGTGTCCAGTATATCAAGGTTTAGATTAGATATTAGGGAGAAATTCTTTCCTGGGATGGTGGCAAGACACTGGCACAGGCTGCCCAGAGAAGCTGTTGCTGCCCCATCCCTGGAAGTGTTCAAGGTCAGGTTGGGGTTGGGGGCTAGAAGCAATCTGGTCTCATGGAAGGTGTCCCTGCCCATGGCAGGAGGGTGGAACAACATGATCTTTGAGATCCCTTCCAACCCAAACCATTCTACAATTCTTGGATTCACATACTTTACATTGTCTTTCTGATATTTGTACACAGAGGCATAATTTTATTTGCTTTTGTAATAACAGTAATATCTTGGATCAATTCATAGCCTAAAGCCACCTGCACTGACAAATGCAAGCATTAAGACATTCTAGCTCATACTGAGCCTCCCTACCCCAGCCTCATCCCCAAGATAAGGCTTTTATAAGGCCATGCTTTTGATCTTTGAGACGTGCAGACTGTATTGGAGGTTTAATTTCCAAGTTTGTTTTTATCAGAGGGAGGGCCTGTGGTTAGCTCTGTGACAATGTACATAGCCCTGTGGAGTGCATGCAGTAGGTAAAGTGATGCTCAGTGTAAGCTTTTTAGAAGAAACCTTGGTTTGGAATTATTTTTAAAAGGAATATTTGCTTTAAAAATTAATTGTGAAAATTAATTTTTAAGCACCTCTAGGATTTTGCTGCTTAGAGTACTGTACTGGAATTTTAGATCTTAATGACTTCCCTGTGTGGAGAGGACAATTCAAGGAAATGAATGTCTAAGAAATAGGTTTTTACATCATGGCAGAGTGTGCATGGGTTGTAAGTGTAGCCTGTAAGACCATAATGGTTCTCCATGTAAATGTTCTGTAATCACTCAAACCAGTGGGAGCAGATGTAAGAAACAGGTTTCAATTGCTACATTAGGCTCAAAATTGCAGAGAATCAGGCCCAAAATAGTTTGGGGTTTTCTTATTTAATTCTCTCCAGGGAAACATGGGAAACAGCATTGAGAGGATGAATAATAAGGCTTAGGAAATGCCATGTCCCTTTGGGTAAATTATGTAACACATGCCCAAATAGAAGATTTTTTTTTTTAATTCTGTCTTAGAGTTGCCAGACAAAGGCGGAGAAATTTCTAAACCCTTGGGATTCCTTCAGATGTAAAACTATCCCATTGTCATGTAGTTCTAAAACATGCAGGCCATTCTTTTTAGAAAAGAAAACTGCTGTTCTGGCTGTTCCCTATTGAAATTTCTATTGGGAAGGAGCATTTCAAAGGTCAGTTGCACTTCCAGAGAAATGTTTCGTATTTCTTGGCTTTCCTAGCAATCAAACATTTGCCATTGCCTACTAAGTCAAAAATACCTCATTTGTAGCAAGCTGAATTTAGACCATGATTATTAGTGCTCTTGCTATATCCTGAAGATTTTTCCAGCCAAGTAGTCTAAGCAAGTGAAATTCTAATGATGGGGCTACTCACAGTGAAACCTTAGGCTGAGGCTTTGGGCACGTAGCCAGGATAATGAATAGCAGAGATCAGAAAGATTTGCTGTGGGTGAGGCAGAGCACAAGCTCTGGCACACAAAACATGAATGCAGCAAGTGGAGTCAGACAGGAGGAGTAGGGACAGGTTTGAAGGAGGCAGAGAACAATGCTGAAAGAGACCCAGGACTTAGATCCAGACTGATGTGAGGATCAAAAGCAAATGTTGAGCAGCACTGACTCCATGCTGGGTTGCCTGCCTCTGCTTTGGAAAAGCTGATCTCCCAAAGAGGGATGGTACCCACCTACCCATCTCCAGCAATCCCTGCAAGCACTGTGTAATGTTTGCCTTTCTGGAGTATTCTGGAAATAGGTTTGGGGTAAGAATGACCCAGAGCAGAGGAGATTGCAGTGTAAGAAAGTCTGGGAGCACAGCCCAGTGTGGCTGTATTACAGTGAGTGGAGAAGAGCCACCAAAGCAGGAAGCCTGGCACTCTTTTTTCATGGGCTGCATCCTTGACTAACTGGTGACTGAAATATCCAGGTATTTCAAGAGTTCTTTTAAATTTTGCATTAATAGCTAATTATCTCTATTCACCAGATCACTATGGGTGCAGCTAACCATATTTAACATCGTGATAAGGACTTTCAAAGGGTCTTGTTTAATCTTGGCTCATGAGTTATTCCTTGACTCTGCTTGGCATATGCCAATGACCTAAATACTGCCTTTTCTGATTTTGGTGGGGTCTTTTGTTTTTGTGGGGTTTGTTTTGTTTTGGTTTTTTGGGTTTTTTTTTCCTCCCATAAGAAGCTTTATATTAATATTATTTTCTGGGAAAAAAGTATTAATTAATTGCAAGATAAATTCACTGTTTACCCCTGAAAAAGATTTAAAATTAAAGCGAGAAAGGTCACTTTCCCATTTCCTTTTCTTATTTGAGTAATCAGTCTTGAAAAGCTTCAGATTAATAGAATACGAAAATCTGAAGGACTGCATTTTCAACTAAGACTGGTTTATCTGATTCTCACAAGAATTTTACAAATTAGAGTTCTCAGTGTCTCGGTGACTATACAGTTTCATAATGATAACTTCCCCTGCATTGGTTTCAGAATAAGATCATACCCAGTACTGAAAAACATCTGATAGGCTGGTACAGTTCAGCCTGCAATTGGGGAGAAGTCTGTTTTAAGAGGCTCTACCCATTTCTTCGTGTTTTCTTGTGGAAAGGCAATGAGGCATCATACAACACTATGGTGCTGTTAAGATAAGTTTTAGAAATCTCAAACTGTAGTTGCCCTTCCAGCTTACATTCTTGTTTAGTTGTATTCCAGAAGTTTAGAAAAACATTGTACACTGAGTCTCTGTTAAGCCTTTCTCAGGAGTGTTTGATATTTTAATCTTGTAGAGAGCAATGAGTGAATTGTGTTAATTAGCACTATGGTTCCCCTGTCTCAGTGGCAGCAAGAATGTTTCTTAAGAAAAATGTCTTTTATAAGGCATCTTTTGTACATCTAATGTGTAAATTTAGCCTCTTAAAATATTTATAATAGAGGGATTGTGTACCTACTCCGAGGTAGGTTTGTAAAGAGGACAGAGCCGTGTGGAATGTGCAGTGGGTAATTGGCCAGTGGTGAGAGGGGCAGAAAGCTCTTTGTGTGTCCCTGTACAACTGCCAGAGCAATGTAGTTCACAGCAAAGGCAGTCGGAGGAAAAGTCTTCTGCATTCTGTAGGACTCAGTCTTGTGTGTAGGATTAAGCTTTTAAGAGTATGTATTATAGCAATAGATTTGCATGAAGCTTAGAATTTAGAAATTCTGTCCCTCAGACACCAAGAAATCCAAGTGTTAAATAATAAAAGTCATCCTTCCTCAAGATTATCCCCATCACTTGGCATAGCACTAAACAATTCTAACACCTGTGTGACAAGAGATGGGTAACTCTGTTTTCTTCTTCAAACAGATTTTCACTCAAAGACATTTCTGCCAGCATTGCCCCTCACACCAAGGGCACACGAGCCCTCTGAAAAGCTCCAGAGCTCCATGTGTTTGCGGCACTTTGTGGCCATAGGGGCTGTTTTCCTCATGCTGTGCAGAAGGCTACAAGAGTCTGATGTTTTCTTAAAAAAGCCCTGTTGTCCCAGAAATAGATTTAGTGGCCATTTGTTTTCACACCTTCACAATGCACATGTCCTGTGTTCAGAATTCCTTCTTCTTTCTACTGCATCTGGTCGTGGGTTATTAAGTGTTGATGGGGCAACAGTGGGTGACACATCCAGAAAGCAATTAATTGGCATTAAAGGTGCTGTTGTCAGAAGTACATCCATCTGCCTGGGTAAGAACCTGCCCAGGTTCAGTTTGTTTTATTTTTCAGTGCCATCAGTCTGATGGTTGTTTGCATCCAGTTTGAGTTGTAGGAAAGTGGCTATTTCCTTGGCAGTTGTCACAAAGAAGAGAACAGTGGCAATGAAAGGCTGGCTATAAAGTACTTATTCCTCCAGGATTTCAGGCTTTT
Organism: Illadopsis cleaveri; assembly: GCA_013399915.1. Classification (NCBI taxonomy): domain Eukaryota; kingdom Metazoa; phylum Chordata; class Aves; order Passeriformes; family Timaliidae; genus Illadopsis; species Illadopsis cleaveri. Next base: position 814,179 of record VXBB01016561.1, read on the forward strand.
GTCTTAAGTTTTAGGATAAGAGAAGCTTTGCATATTTGTTTTAACAGGCCTTTCATCTGTAATAATAACACTTAGCACTTTTCAGCTTCAAAATGCCTTACAAATGATAATTTCACAACACCCCAATGATACAGTATTTCATTTGCCCAAGGCAGTAAAAGGAGTCACCACCAGCATTAGGATTAAAGTGAAAAGAAGAAGGATATATATGGAGAGAAATACTTTTTAGGAAATCTCTACAACAATCCTTTATTTCCTGTGGGTTCCTCTTTTTTCTTCTCCTTTTCCAAAATACACATTTTAATGCTAAATGCATTGCACAGCTCATTGTACACAGAGATTTGACACTTTTCTATATGATTTCAGTATCACTCTCAAATGACCAGACCAAGGTAAATGTGTCTTTTGGGGAGGCAAGAGGGAAGTCCAGTGCTTGAGATTATTTAATGTACTGAAAACAATGTAATACTGCATGTCTTTTAGTAAATAACCCAGTGTGTAAAAGTTAGAAAGGAGGTGCAATTCCATTTTCATTGTCGCAAATTTCCAGTTTTTGGTTGTATCTAGAGAGGGCAGCAAAGAGCTGCAGTTTGAAACTTCTGCAGCAGGTAACCTGCCCCGTCTGCTTTTTCTTGGGTTACAGCCTTAAAATAACTCATCATGAAGATATTTTCAGAGTGTTTCTCTGTTTTCTGACTCCAAGTTTTTTGGGGGTAGCTCTAAGTTATGAGACAGAATGGTCAGAATTAATAACTTGACCACAGGCAAAGGATGTTGGCAAATCAAGACAGCGTCTTGCAATCACAACCTAAGTTCAGTTTATCAGTCTCAGTGCCTCCAGGTAATTTAGGATATTAGAAACAGAATTTTTATTGAGCCTCTGGAAACCTATTCAATGTCAAGTGCATTTCCCTGAAAGAGCAGGATGGATGTGTATCCCAGACAGATTTAGCAGGCATTAAAGTGAAATTCACTGATTTCGTTGCTCTTCAAAAGGAAATCCTGCTCCCTCATGCACAAACACTGCAGGAGCAGATGAATTGCTGGCAGAGAGGGTGAGTCTTTAAAAGTGAGGGAAGGGAGGTGATCTGTGGGATATTTGGAGGGCAAATCCATGAACATCCCATCATTAAAGAAAAAAGAGTGGCTTTTAGTGGGTTCAACAGAGATGACTACTTTGGAGCAGAGATGTAAGAACAGACTTTACTGTGAAGTCCAGACACTTAAAACATCTGAACTTTCCCTCCACTGTTCATTATTCCCAGCTGCCTGGCTTAGGTGCAAATGTTTGTCCTGAATGAGTTAGTGAGTATTTGGGCACTAATTTCAGGAAGACTGGCATCTGAGGTTAACAGTAGTATCCTTACTGAATGTCCTGTGTTCCCCTGTGCTCATCTACAGCATGGTTGGAATATATCATGTTCACAGCCACCCCTGATTACCAGCTTGTACATTTTGTGGTGTGCAGCTATGCCTGTCAGCCTGAACAAGTCATGGTTTCATACCAGTTGTATTTTTCTCGTATTCTGGGACCTAAAAGGGCTCTATTTTTACTGGAGCTTATGTACTTTGATTCTTTAGACAAAGTGTTGGCCCTGACCTCATGCTTTGATTAGAATTGATTTCCATAACATCCCTTATGAAAGAAGGGATTGATATCATCTTTAAGTGGGAAATACCTGAAGCAGAGGGATCAATGGGATGTTATTTATGTGTACAGATATCAGATGGGTTGTACAGAAGGCAAAGTGAGACTCTCAGCACCAGAGCAAAAGGCAACAGGTACAAAAAATACCTGGAAAAAATGGAAAAAATCCATTCATGCATAAAAAATATTTTTTATTGTTGTTTAAACTGTTGGGATGGATGGAAACTTGACATGGATAGCTCAGAGATCTTGTGGAATCATCTTTCATGGAGATATCCAAGAGCTGTTCATGACCCAGAGCAAAAGGCTGGAGGTGACCGTCCTTAGAGCAGAGGGGTTGGGTGGGAGGATATCTGGAGGTCCCTGCCTACCTCAACCATTCTGTGACTTCCCTAATAGATCTTCTTATCATAACCTGCTGGAAAACAGTCAACAATTGTGCAAATACAGTTAAAGCTGCATGAAGCATTTATTTAAATAATAAAAATTATCACTCATTGTAAATTAGTTTGATTCTTTTCACAAAGTCTCAATTAATTTATTCTTTTTTAAACGTGTAGTACAGTATCTGTTTAAAAGATGATCTCCTTATCCTACTGTCTGATTTCCAGAAAAGATTTTTTTTCTAATGTCTGCAATGCTGTATAAATTTTCTTTAAATATTCCATTTGATAATCTTCCTTCCATTATAAAGTTTTTGAACTTCAAATGTGATTTGAAATTCCTGAGCAGAAATAAAATATAGATTATGATGAATATAAAGAAAATGGTCATGCTTTTTCTTATCCTGTTTGTTTTATAAATGTTGTGACATTTTGACTAAGAAATAAAATACAGCTTTTTCAAAACTGTGGGAAAATAATGACTAAATTTTTGGTAGTGTTAACTGGACATTCCTGAAAGTCAATGCATGAATTTCTTACATCACTCTTACAGCCTCAGTGCTGTTAGAGTGAGAACTTTTCTATTCATGGAACAATACTAAAAATAATCATTTTTAAAAAAAAAAAAAAAAAAAATCACCTAACGACTCTCCCTGAAGCTGTGTGTAACATTCAGAGTACCTGCCAGAGAGAAACAAAACCAGTTCAGAAACAGCTATAGCATGGTGCTTGGCATCAAAGGAATTTTTCAAGTGAGCTCTTTAGTAGTCTCATCTCGTATTAATCATTATTAGATATTGAGTCTATTATTTGCTAGTACTCTCTACCAAACATTACTTTCTTACTCTTGGCAGCAGCCTTTTGAGTAATTGAAGACTGTTTTCATGCTCTCTCTCTTCATTGGTCAACTTATTTTTAGACTAAACTGTCATGATTGTTTATTGGTCTGGGGATCCCCCCATCCGTCTGTTTATCCTGATTGCTGCCATGTGGACTCTGTCCAGTGGTTAATGTCTCTTGTGATGTGTGGACATGCACCAACCATCCTGTCTGCCAGCCAGCACAGACTTCTACAACAATTTACAGTTGCAGTTTTGAAGTATATGCTTTTTTTTTTTCAAAAGGGGGTATTTCAAAGAGCTGTTCCCTATCTGACCCTTCTTAATTTGGATACTTTTCAAGCCTTAAAGCTGGAAAGGAGGTCCTGGCGCTTGTGGTGCACATGTTTATTTGTAGACAGGAAAAGCTGCTCTTTTGTGTTCCTAAGGAGTTAATGTACTGTTTTAGACTGATTAATGCTGATCACAGCTGTCCAGTTGTGCCAGTTTACCTGGGCTGAATGGATTGAAAGGAGATATGGCTGATTATGTTCTCCTGGTAAGATGTTTGCCCTCCCTCCAATAGCCTGAGACAGTTGACATATTTGACAGGTAGATGGTGGAACCATGGAAATACCTGTGCCCTTTTCTACTACCAATTCAATTACTTCTTTTCCCTAAGAAAATGTATAAGGAACTCTATTCTTCATTACAGATAATTTTCCTGCTTCCAGTTCCCTCTTACAATCAGCTTGGGTGAAAGCATTTTTTTAAAGTGTACTTCCAGTTTGTTAAGATTTAATGAGGCTTTTCAGGTTACTGGCAGTTCCTCCCAGCTTTCGTGAAAATTTACTTTTTAGTCTATTACCAAGGTCCTTGCTGCTGCTGGCAATTGTTATTCTCAGGAAAGGGAAAGGAGTAGTGTTAACTGGACAATATACACTCATCCATAAATTTCTGTGTATAGAGAGAATGTACAGATCATCTGCCATCTCTGTAGCTGTCCTTTCTTCATCATCCATATTTCAATCCCAAATACCCAAACAGTATGACTGAGAGCATCTTATTTACATTAAAATCTATTACTGAATATGAAAATTTCTATTTTGAAAGATGGTGGGTAACTCCACCATTATATGCTGTGAAACTTTTTCCATGTGTCTGCTGGATCAGTATAGCCACAAAAGTGCCTGTATTTGTTGTAGCTTGCTTGGAGACGACGAATTGGGAGAGAATTGCAGGTCACTGACCCTCTGAGGTGCCTGAAACGGTGTGACATGTTTCTGCAGGGCAAGGGTATAAGAGAAGGGACAAATCTGCTGCCTTCCTGGGCAGCCAGGTCAGCCTGATCTCATTAGCTCCATTCCTGACATAGAATAGCAAAGAAATGGGGTAGTAGTGAGAGAGAAGTACATGAACCTTAAACGTAAACCTTATTTAAAGTCCAGCCCTGGGAGCAAAATCCAAGCTATGAATTGTTAAGTTCTTAATCAGCAAACAGAAGCAGAAGACAAGTCAAGAAATGAGTGGGTGAGGTTTGCTAATATCAGTAGGCTGGTTTGTGTTGAAAGTGATTTTTAAATTTTAGCTATTCACAGTTCTCTGTTTATTTTAGTTTGTTTGAAAATAGCTCAATTTTAATGAATTAGAACACCTATGCCTAAAGGAAATGATAACAGAGTGAAACACTGTATTAAGAAAACCAACTCAAACCTTCCTGAGTACTTACTCTTGGCATGCAGAATAAAAAGTAATTGATTACAAAGGATCCCAGGAGAAACTCAGACACCTTAGAGAAAGATAACTTTTTGCTTTGAATGAGTGCTATTTTTCACATGACTTTTAAACTCTCTCAAAAAAATTGTTTTGACCCTTGTTGTGACAAAGAAACAGCTAAGGAACCAGAGGGGAACAGACATTATGAAATAAAGATTGCTTCAGTCTCAGATAACTTTTTAACTTCCTTGTTTAATGCTGCACAAAGTACCAATAAATCTCCCTCTGGGCTTTATGAGTCCTGCTTTGTAGGTGGCAGATCTCAGGCATTGATAGGTAGTCAAGGATTGGGGAAAATGAATGTCATGGAAAAGTTTGGAGGAGAGAATATGCCCTGATGTCACCACAACAACAACAACAAAAGCATTTATCACTGTTCAAGTTTAATACCTGCAGATTTGGAGCCAGCTATGTTTTCCTGGCTTTCAAATACATCTCTAGTACCACTGAGTTGCCAGAAATGTATTCTGGATGGTTCTACAACTAAGTGTTTCCGGTAATGTTTAGTTATATATATTTTTTTTCATTCTTGATGGAATTCCACAAGGCCACAAGCATGCATTTTAAGATGAACTATTAAAAGGAAAGAAAACAGTCACCAAAGCTTCCCCAGTGAGTAATGTTGTGTAAATACTGTCATGGTACAGTTGGATTTATTTTTAATTATTAGGCCAGCCTGGGGAAGTGCTGTCAGAGAGCAGTGATAGCCTGTCCATTGCTCGTTTGAGCAGAACAACGGGCTTGACTCGGAGCAAGTTGCAATGCAGATAGTGTTGTCTGAGTTTATTCTGCCTTTCTTGTTCTCAAGCAGCAGAAATGTAATCTAGAGCTGCAATGGAATTTAATGCTAGGGTAAATCCCTGTGGAGTTGTAACTCAGCTATATATTTCTTAAAATAACCATAGTTTCCTTTTTTTTTTCTTTATTTTGTATGATTTTGTCCATAGTTAGGAAATCATAATTGTGGTCTATCAGAGGTGTTAGTCTCATTGATCTGTTCCTTCCTTTACTTTTTTTTTTTTTAAACTTTGACTTCTTTTTCTTCTGAGAAGTGTCTCATTTTATTCAAATCAGCATTAGACCTGATAAAATCTTGGGACCTTTTCCTGTACAGATTTGTTCACATTTCATTGCTTATGTTTTCAGGGGGGCTACACTTATGGAAATAGTGTTAAAACAGAATTGGAATGAGTTGGAATAAATAACTTACACAATGTTTATCTTAATGTATTGTCCTGCATACAGTGTGCTGTCTTTTCTTACCCTTAACTACAAATGTTCTGTTTTATAAACCCACTGTTCAGTCCGACTCAGTGCTGCTACTTTACAGAAGTAGGTGTGCACTAAAGATGATAGTTATTTTTTCTGTCAGAGAGTTGAGACACCTGCAATTTTAGGAGTTTATTCTATTTGTTTGAAGGAAAAAAATGACACACAGGAGTAGCTTATGTTGAGACAGATTGGTATTTGGGGGGAGTAGTGGAAACAACCTGAATAATCCCACAAACTCAGAGACCAGTAAATAACCAGGATGTTTCATCTGGAGTAGGACTCCATTGCTTGCCTATGGACACCTAATACAATTTTAGATGTCCCACAATACCTGAGATATTAGCAGAGCAAATCTTTCATGGCACTAATGAAGCTAATGAAGCTAAGGAGCTAATGAAGACCTGGGCTGCTCTGGATGTGCAGCTTGGTGGCCAAGTGTCCAAGAACCACGTAAAGTAGCCCCACGTCTTCTTTATTTTGGTAGGCAATAAAAAACTGGCCCTGCACTCTAAGACAGCACAACAGTCTTGCAGTGAGAGGAGTATCCTAGATGTTTTGCTGTCTTTATTTCATCTCTTTTTCTCTGCATATTGCCCCTTTATGGGTGGGTTTTGTTTGGTTGTTTTGGTTTTTTCCCCACACAGAAGTACTGACAGTCTGGAAGCCAGTTGTAAGGGAATACTTTCAGACCATGTGAAATTTAGTTTTATGTATGCATTTATATATAGATAGATTATATGAAGCTTTAGGAGCCTAGATATGGACTCCTTAGCCCGCATGTTGGATCTCATGCCCACACCCTTCCTGCAGAGGTATGGCTTTGCACAGGGAAGTTCAGCACACTGCATGTAGCAGTGCACTTGTAGCATCTGTGGGTGCTGAGATATTGGGACAGCCAAACTCATCTCGAGCTCATTGAATTCAGAGGATTAACTGTGTCATAAGCTGTATTTAGTGTCTAAAGGAGCTGTGCTGTATTGAAATCTCTGTCAGATGAAATCTTCTCCTCCAGCAGGCTTAAGTACATACATTTGAAATGTTTAGGATCAACAGCAAACAAAAAGTTATTCAAAACCTAATTCTTAGGGTCTTAATGAGGAATGAAGGTCATGAAACCACACTGCATGATGTCAATTTTTGGCCTTTTGTACTAGAAAGGAGGCATGGAAATACTTGTGACCAGTCTGGTGCACACAAATAGTGCCTAACATCTGGAGAGCAGGGCAGTTTTGAGTGCGTGGGGAAAGACTGTAAGCCCAGCTGAGAGAGATAAGCAGAATTATTTTAACTGTACCTTTTGAACGAATTTGGAAGATCCTGGGGATTCAGGATGGGAACACAGCAAATATTGGCACTCACTCCTTGCAGAGCATCAGGGTATTCTCACAGTGTAAAGACCTCTAAGCAGCTGTAAAAATATTAGAACTTAAAATGTTAATGTGTTTAATTGCAGGAAGTTCAAGGAAGGGTGAAAATGTCACGTACAACTTAAATTTCATTCTTCCTAGGCAGAATTATCCAACTCATCACTGCAGCCATTTTAGTGAGTGTCAGCTCTACTCTCCTTAGAGAAGCCAGTTCTCATTTTATAAAGGAACAGAATGGCAGAAAGGCTAAAATATTATTGTTCAGAGAAATGGGTGAGAAGATTCTGTTTTCTGAGGCTCTGTATACATATAGTAAAAGGTATGTTCATAAAAGACAAATTATCAAGGTAGCTTCTCCCTCATCTGAGAATCCCTTATCTGAGGAATGGTTACTGCATGTCCTTGTCACTTGGGGGAAAAATGCACGTGAGCTGCTCTGCTGTTGTGGGTAAAGGAAGATAGAGAGTGTTGGTTTAAACTTGAGTGAAATCTCCTGTTCATGTTTGGCTGTAAACACACGTGATGATTTGAGCTGACAGACAGTATCTTGGTTAATCTCAGTAGCTAGATGGTGGGCTTTCAGCCCAGAGAGATAAATAGAGCTGCCATCCCCCTCGTCTGTCTGGGGAGCTGAGGAAGCCTGTGAGAGCCTGAAGTGCAGCCCCTGGTTCCCAGCCAAAGTCTCTATCCACCAAAGACCTTCCAAATTCTTCACAGTCTGAAAAATCCTCAAAAGCTTTAATAAACTTTCACTTTTTGGCATCTGAGATGGCAATGCCAGAGTGTGTTGTTGATGAAGTCTTGAACTCAAAAGTCTTGCAGTTATCTCAGAGAAATGTAATATAAATCAAAATACAGTCTCTAAAAAACCTGATAATGCTGTCCTAGTCTGTTTTTATTATCCCTTAAATTTCCTTCGCTTTTAGTCGTGCATATAAGATGAATAAATCTATTTGTATTAACTACTTGATGCTGCCCAAGCACTGAGAACTGGAAATTATATCAGGAAATATTTTCTTATCTGTGAGTTAGATTAAATTAGGCCAAATTAGGCCATATGTTCTGGAGTTTGTTCCTCTGATGCAATTGTATGTTCTGTGAAGACATTGTCACAAGCTTTCTTCCCAGAAGGCATAACTATTGAAAACCTTTTTACAAGACTTCTTTTGCATAACAGGTTAGAAATACAAAGGCAATGTCATGTGAAAAGCATGTGTACATTAATACTGACAGCTTTATCCTTTATATTCCCATTTAGACTTCATTCACTGCTTTAGTCAAGCACATTTTTATGTCTATTGTTTCATGATTTGTATTTGCATGAGAAAGTTGTATTAAGCATTTACAGTAGGTAGGGGTTTTGTTTGTTTGTTTGTTTTAATTTCTGACTGACACTGTAATGATAGAAAATTGGCAGCTATCCACAGGTTTCTATCTACAGCCATCTACAAGTTTCCTTCTATTCAGAAAAGTTCTGAAAAAAATATAAAGCAAATATTCACAGAAATTTGTTCAATCTTTCCTCTATTGTGATAATATTATATGAGTGTTCTAGTGCAAAAGGGTTCTACTCTTAAAATTATTAATTCTCATTGAAAATTGCCTAGCCTGGACTTCCATTACTCATCCTGTTTTCTAACCTAATGCAGAAGGTGAGGACCCCCCAAGTTAACCCGTGCTGAATTACGTGTCAGAAGCAGCCCATGATTCATCAAACTAGAACTGTGTTCCCAACATGTGTCTTATACAGGGACCTCTACACTTACTCTTGTTTGCATTTAAATTTTAAGGGAAATGGAGATCATAGACAAAATCAATATTTGGCATAGTTTTCATAGATGCAAGTAGATGAGTAATATGAATATAAACAGGAATATCTTCTCTGGCTCCTATTGAAAAATTTGTGTTTATTCCTTAGGAAATTGAAAACATGTTTAGTGTGGCTGATTTGTTGACATGGTTAATCTGGTATCTTCTTAAATACCAAATAATTCAGCTAATATATTTTGTAAATTTAAAATAAATCTTTGCTATTTTATAAAATATATAATATAAATAAGTGGTAAAAATTAATGGCATGTAAATATAATAAAAATAGTCATAATCACAAACCAAAAAAGCCCCATACAACCATAAATAAAATTCTCAGGTATCAGTGCTCCTGGCTGTGGACAAAGACTGAAAAAAACGGCAAAATTCTTGCTTGCATACCCTGAATTTCCATTTTCCTTACATGCAGAAATTAAGTACCCAAAGTCTTGGTTTCTCACTTCCTTTCTCTTTCCCTGTCATTATTTTTATCCTTGTATTGCACCTCCCTTGGCTCTGTAATCCCCTGAAACATTTCACAGTCCTGATTTTCCCATTCCAGCTCTCCATTTTTTCCTGTGCCCAGTCAGCTTTGTGTCCTTCATAATCTTTCCTGCTTTCATGCACATGTGTTTATCTCTCTGCATCCCCTTATCTGTTCCCTCTCAAATCTCCTTATCCTAGATTCAGAACATACCCTAACCTTGCTCATGCTGCAGTCTCCCCCTTGCTTTGATGATGCTTTCAGCTGCCCAGCCCTCTGTACTTGTCAGATTGCTTTTCCTGTGCTACAACTCTTTCTGCCCCACTTGGGTGTAGTGTGAGCAGGGAACCTCAAATGACTTGTATCAATGCAGAAGTCCCTTTTTTCTATCACTTCCTACCTGGTGACAAAACTAATATGTTGTGAATCATTGCAGGAAGCTAAAGAAAGATAATTTTTGCTGCAAGAAATGCATATAACCCCTCTTTCAAGCCCTGGTCACTTAAACCTTTGAAAAAATCCCATTATTTTTATAGCAGGAGTATTGTTAATTCATTAACTAGATGTAGATTGTGGGAGTTCATAAGGACACTAAAAGAGCATAGATCTTTTGGATTTAATCAGTTAAATAGCCTGAAAAATCTCACTGTCAGTACTTAGGGGTAACATTCTTTGTCATGTACAACAGCTGTAGTTACAGGTTTATCTGGAGTGGCCCCAGCAAGAGCTCCAACCAAGGATCTCCTAAACATCTTCCACTGCTTGGAAATATGTCTTTTCCAGATACTGAGGTGATTGTTGCCTCTTAAACTCCCATTAGTTAATAGATATAAGTGACTTTTTTAACAGAATAATGTGTCTGGGGCTTCTTGCTGATTTCTTGATTAATTCTACTAAGTATGTTGAGTCTATTCTTCACCAGTTTGGAAGTAGTGTGATTTTGGGGGAGAACATGCTAAAACTGTGTAAGTTACGTGAAAGAAAGCTGGTGCTGAACTGAGATGATCAGTTAGTAGAGAGCATCTGCCATCGGTCAGAAAGAATGTGATGCATTTATCCAATTTCAGTTCATTCTGAAATTAACATAGGAAAGCCACTGAGCTTTCAGGTGGGTCTGGCTTCTATGTTCTGGCAGTCAGGACCAGATAAAAGAGGAGCTGAAATATTCCTTCCTTTCTTGCCTTGTTCCTCCCCTCAGCCTCCTCCACAGAGAAGTGACACCGACTGGGTGATACAGCAGCAAGGAAGGGGAATTTGATTTCTTCTGATGCTTGTGAAAATGCTGCTGCTTCTTTGTTAATAAGAATCTCTGTTCTCTTAGAGATGAACAATGTAATGCACATGGGCACACATTGCACTGATGGTTTATATAATGTAGTTTAGATGCTGGGTATCATTTCCATTGTATTCAGCGGCTCTGCCTATGTGGATGTACTGTGGATGTACTATCCTGTGTCCTGGAATGCCTTTGTAAATTACTTTTTCTTCCTTTTTTTNCTAGTATCACAAGTCTTTGGTTCTAGTTCTGTCCAAAAGAATAGATATGATATGATCATTCTCTCTCTTTTTTTTTTTTTTTTTTTTTTTTTGGCCTGCCTTCAGTGGCTGATTTGTGTTATTCAACATCTGTTGCCTTTTATCACAGTGAATTTCAGCAATAGGCAGAGTGATTCCTGACAGTTTATATATCATTTTTAGTGCAGTTATGGGAGAAGTGGGAATGAAACACTATACAAATACTGTTAAAAGAAAAAAAAAAAGCCACCAAAACCAGGAAAAAACCTCACACCTCAACCAACCAAGCAAACCATTCTACTACTGTGTGAAAAAAATAAGTGAAATATGTTGAGTTTTTGTTTCTTCTTTTGATAGTTTTTATCTGATGAATGGTTATTCAGATTTATTGAATTCTACATCATAAAAATAAGTAATTTGATTTATAAGACTGTTCACCATTTTTCACAAATGATCAAAACTGCATTGCATTTAATCAGCTTTTGAAAGAAAATGAGAATTTTGTAGATAAAAGACCAAATATGACATGAAGGACCACATGTCAAGTGGATGGTTTAGAGCTCCTTCACTCTTGTCAAAAGCTGAACAGTTGCTTTGAATTTTTTTGATCACTGAGATTCAGTAGGTTATTAGTGAAAACAGCTCATGAAAAGTTATCAACAGGAATATGATCAGAGTTGGGTAAGCAAAAATTGAGTTACTGTACTGAAGGACTTTCTTCAGGTTTCTATAGAGAGAAAACTTTCTTTTTTTAACATTCAAGAAAACTGAAATTTTTCATTAAGATTTGGAGGTCCCAGAAGGATCAAGTAGTTAATTATTTAGTACGAGTCAGGTTATTTCATTAGCATCAAAGGGTTTATGAAACTAGATACACATCTGGAAGCAAAGCAAGCAGGAAAGAGAAGCAAAGGCTCTGCTTGTGTCGTGCAGAGGTGTACAGTGTTTGGAATATGCTGTAAAACTGAACTTGCAAGGTCCTCAGAGAAGATGCCAGTGGGGAAGGGGTACAGGACACAGCCTTTGTGTTCTAGAGCCTTATTTTGTAGGAGTTAAAGCAGTATGCAAGGTTGATAAGACTAATGAGGTAATTAAGTGATTTTTTTTCTTAATGGCCTCCTTCACAGAGACAGGGGATCTACCTCAAGTTTAGGTGACAGTAGACAATGCTACAGAAAAATAAGGAAAGAATAAGATGCAAGAGAACATATTTGTATTAGCTAAAAACATCCAGGAAACAGGACAGGAATACAATTTTCATATTAGAGAGTATTCAGTGGTAGATTTTCTTTTTTAAAATGGTGAGTTTTTACCTGGTCATGAATGAACTGGAAAATTACACTGAAACTTGGTGATGATATTAAATTATTCTGTATAACAAAGACAAATGCCAACTTGAAAATCTGCACTGAGTAATTGAGAAATGCAATGGCAGAGAACAGGATGTTCAGTATTGAAAAAATCAAAATTGAAAAAAAAAATTACGCAAAAGAGAGAGAAACATTTCCTACTTGTGGCTCAGCAGTGAGCACTGGGATAGCACCATTCTGGTTTCTATGCCCATAAAACATCCGCGTTGCTTTNATTTACCAGCTGGTGGTTTTCCCTAAAAATAGTTTTCGTGTGAGCACAGTATGTGCATTTTCTTTCACTGATTTTTTAAAGGTACATTACTAGTGGTACGAAATAGCCATAATTTGCTTTTGGATACTAGAACTACGCAAAAAGATGAATGGGGCATATATCTACTGTATAGACAGCTTTCCTTTTGTTGCTTTGGGCAATCATATAGTTAAGTGATAATGTTCCTGGAGATTGAGTCCATGAAGCAATAAATGGCTTTTATGGTTTATTAAATGCCGAAGTGCAGCTGGAGCTACAAAACCATCTCAAGCAGTAAGCATGTTATTACCATTATGGAAAGATAAAAGAAGAATATCATGGGAATAGGAATTTTTTAAATTTTGAGGCAGGGATAAGAACAGCAAGGATAATATTTTCATTAAAACAATTTATACTTATAATATTCCACCTTAAAAATATACTTATAAAATCCCACCTTATTGTGGGGTAGATATCAACCAATGCTGTCTCTAACCTTTGCAATTTCAAACAAATCCATATCCATAATATGTAACTGAACACTGATAGCGTTATCTATAAAATTTTGAAGCAATAGAGTGAAAAAAAAGTTAAATTTGAGCTGGTTTGGGCCTGAATTGAGCTGCTCTTTTCTCAAAAAAAACGCTCAAAACACTAAGAAGGAAGACCAGTGAGTTTTGCAGCAAGAGTAGTTTTGCAGCATTTTCCTAAATCAATACAATACCAAATTATGCTGATATTGGAAGCTACCCTATTAATTTTTTTTTATAAACACTGGCCTCTAAGGCATGTCCCTGCCCCTGGCAAATGTCTGTTATTTTTACAGAAGGTTTGAAAAGGAAGCAACTGTGGAAAGGACAGGGCTAAGTTCTTTCTGATTCTGTCTTTTGTTAAGCAGAGAAAAGTCCTACAGCAGCTGAACACATCTGGTCCTGGTTCAAACGCACGGCAGAAGTGAGGTTGCAACTCCTTTTCTCAGGGCATGGGTACCAAACTTCATCAGGCCAGGACTGAAGTGAACAGAGGCCTCTTGTGGGGTAGGACCCTGGTGACCAAGTGGTCATTCAGGAAAAAGTCTTGATGCCAAAAATTCAATCTCACTAAGCAGTTCTGGTTTACCCTAGGTATCTGAACTGATTAATTTTCTTGCCTTCTCTGACCCAGTGAAGAGTAGCTGTATAATATAAATCAATCCATAACTGTGCTGAAAATTATCAAAAATATGAAATAAATCTTCCCTAGTATTTACCTGAAAATCATATCTTCACTTTTGAACCAGCTCTTCAGGATTGGGGAAGCAAATACATCAGCACCTAAGTGCATGATCTGAGTGCTGGCACATTCTCTATCCCAGTCCATTGGAGTTATTAGCATTATTTTATCCAGAAAAGCAACTGAGTTTACACTGCAGTACTAGGAGTTTGAAACTGTAGTCATAGACTGCTGGCACCTGGAGGAGTGATTTTATGTCACTTTTAGCCAACGATGTTGTGAGCTCAGACCTTGTAACCAGAGTCAAACTTCCAGCAGCTATGGCCCAGTGTAAATGTCCCTGAATTCAAGACCTAAATATGAGTCAACAAACAAATAATGGGCTGAGCAGGATTGCTTCTTCATGACATCTGCATTGCCTGAGATGCTTGATGATCTCCAGGACAACAGTTCTGGAGTCTTCCATTTTAGATTAACAGATGTGTCTCCTTTCCACGTAGTTTAAGATTCATGAAAAGGGATTTTGTAATGACAGCCCAATCTGTTCCCATAAAGTCAACGAAACTTTTGTCAGTGACTTACATGGAAGCAGACCTGAGTGCAGTACAAAAGTATCCTGTCACTGGAAAAGCAAACTGAAAAAACTCAGGTTAACCAGGCCTACTTTGGGTATTGTATTGTTTACATCAGGTTGTCACAAACACATGTTCCTAGTCTGTACCATAGTTTTAGCTTTAACTCTCCATTGAGCTTGAAATATATTTATTATAAATAATATTGGAAATTGGAAATGATCTTGTATTTAGATCTCAAATACATTATGTGACAATTCCTGGCAGCTGTCTTTCTAGAATGTGATCCTGATGAACAAAACCTCCTAGGGACTGAATGGCAACCTTTATCCTGAATTACAGTTGTTGCATGTCTCTTTTTTCAGCCATTTGTCTAAATTTTTTGCCTTGTTTCTTTAAGGAATGTTTAAAGTCTTGAGAGGGAAGCAGTCTTTATATCACATTACTCTTTTTATATAGAAACTAATATACATGTTAGCTTCTTTTGCCTTTGCCAAAGGCTCAAGAGAAAAACCATACCTGCACTTTTCTCATGTAAGTGTATTCTTCTGGCCAGCCCTTGAACAGATTGCAGTTCTTAGCTGAAAACTGTAACTTCAGCAGGTAATTATAGCAGCATATATTACCCAGGTGGGAAAGGTCTCAAGAGTCCATGTGCTCAAAGCAGAAGCAACACTGAATTCAGAGCAGGTTGCTCAAGGCTTTGTCCAATGGGTCTTGGAAAGTCCAAGAATGGGAACCTGCAGCCTCTGGGAATCCTGGTCCAGTGCTTAATTATCCTCACAGTGATTTTATTTTTTTTCTTATACCCAGTAGGATCCCTCTTCAAGTCATACCCATCACCTCTCTTCTGCACTTCAGTAGAGAGCTCTCTTCTTGATCACCCTTTTGATATTTATTGGCAGGATGAGGTAGCTGTCCCTGAAGCCTTCTCCTGACTTGAAAAACCTCCGATCCCTTAGATCACACTTGTGGAATTATATATGTTCTGTTATACCTACAGTGTCTTTAGCTGCAAAGCACATAATTAATGGCATATTCTGCTGTGTTTTTCCTGAGGTCAGATCATTTTTAGCATTATTCGTTACAGATTTGAATATCTTTTCAAAGCAATAACTAAGCAAATGGCTTTCAGCTATTAAAGATTAGTCATAGACAATGTCCGTCTGAAATTATTTAAACCCATAATTGCATTTTCAGTCAATGGAGTCCATTATGATTGTGTGTTTATTTCAAAAAATTGAGATGCATACCTTTATACTTCATGTGTTTTAATCCTTAAAACATCAACTGCGTAAGGAAGTGTCAGGTTCCTTCAGCCTGCTTTCAAATGGACATTTTAATGTAGGATGCATACAAACACATTCTTTTTGGAGCAGGACAAGAATTGAACATCTACCTGCTGACACACACCAGGAATCTTTTTTTCTGCCAGTCCTTTGGTCATCTTCAGAGGCAGCAGATGTACTGATCACAGGCAAAGGTAGCCCACGTGAGCCTTGCTTTCCTGCTTTTATTACTTCATAATTACTGGCTCTACCCAAATGAGGCACAAAAGTTCTTTCATTACTAAATTAGTAACAGAAATCTCAAATGAAAGCCATGAAAATGTTGGTGTTCAAATTAACTGAGTGTGTATCATGCCAGTGCTTCAACTGCTCAGAGATTTCTCAGCAGGCCTTTGTTCCTGTAGCACCTCTGAGCTGTCGGGAGCCGTTGGAACAGTCAGGTCCATGCTGTGGGACCCAGGTTTGAGACTGAATTATGTCTCTTCTTTCTCAGTTGCAAATATGTGGATGGACACTCATAGCTGGTATATATATGACTTTGGTAGCTGTCCACAAGATTTTCACGTTCAGTTAAAGCGAGTGTAAACACAGCTGTCAGCTTGTTTCCTACTCTTGTGACTGTAATTGAAGCAATGCAATGTTTTTCACTTTTCAGCGGCGCAGGCATTCATTGCTGACATTTCAGCTAATGACATGAAATGCTCCTGTTCTGCCCCATGTTCCACTAGAGTTGTTATGGTTTGCAGAATTTCAAAACCACAAAATTACAGTTTGTACTTTCTACTTTTTTTTTTTTATCCAATGGCTCAGTTTAAAATAAAAAAGGACCAAAAAAACCCCCAAAGACAAAAAAACCCAAAAAACCCACCAAAAACAAACAAAAAACCACAAACCCCCCAAAAACCAATGCAAACAAATCTAATGATCATGCTTACTTTTCACTAAGACTGACATATAACTCCTAGCAAAATTCATATTTTTTTTTGTGTTTCACCCATGGAAGCAACTGTTGGGTAAATGAGGCTGCTGTTGATGAAAGTGAAGGTGTGCAGGGTAAATGGGATTTCATAAGCCACTGCATTTGAAAGCATAGGACCATTTGGGTTCCTGATTCATGGGAACTGTAGGGAATGAACAGGCATATGAACAAGTTCTTCCTAGTTGCATGAAATATTTACCGACAGCCTACTATATCTGGAATATTTAAATGATTTAAGTGGTACAGACCTTGTACAGTTCTAACATGAAGGTTATATGTTTCTGGTAAAATATATCATTTACAGTTCTTTAAGGAATTGTGAAGTGTAGATTTATACACTTGATGACCTTTGGCAATGCAGTATATATACAACAAATAATTCTCTGACTTGGGGCATGCATTAATCTTTTTTCTCCAATATTTAATCCGATGGTTACACAGTAAGTCATTCTGTCTTAGATGCTGTATTTCTGTCTGGTAAACAGAGATATGTTTAGTAGGGACATTACTGACTGTGAGAAATGAGAAGTATTTACCTACTCTTGTCATTATTATTAATTATTTTTATTGCCCACAAAATATGCTAAGCACTTGAAAGAACAATTTAATCAATTTAATGCATTTTGTAGTGGTCCAAAAACCAGAGCTTTTTTTACACATATATTTCTCTTTATGGAGATAATTTCACAAGATGTGCTGCAAGCAATCACCTACCAGATCCTTGTGTCACCATCATGCATGATGTGATGTAATTTTTTCCTTCTGCCTTATTCTTTCCATTTCACAAGGGATACTGGGATTCTGGCTTGTATTGTCACAGTGCTTTGTATCTTAGTGTGATAGTTGACTTGCATTAATTACAACATAAATTTACATTCTGCCCATCCTTAGTCGTTCCTGTATATGTTAAACCTGTGGATGTACCCAGAGAGAGAAGCTGAGGCCAACAAGTGTTCTTATGAGCCCACACTTGCGAGAGGTGTACCCTGAGGGAGAGTTTGTTTCAAAGGAGAATGAAAGTGCCTGGTTCTGTTTGCTCAAAGTTAGTTCATATCACAGTTAGTTAGAAAAAGGTTTTCTCACAGGTGGTGAGAGTATGTAAGAGAAACAGCCCTGCAGACACCAGGTGAGTGCAGAAGGAGGAGCAGGAGGTGCTCCAGGTGCCAGAGCAGATTCCCCTGCAGCCCCTGGGGCAGCCCCTGGTGAGGCAGCTGTGCCCCTTCTTCAGCCCAGGGAGGTTCATAGAGGAGCAGAAATCCACCTGCAACCCCTGGGGGAGTCCACCCTGGAGCAGGTGGATGTCCAAGGGAGGCTGTGACCCTGTGGGAAGCCTTTGCTGGAGCAGGCTCCTGGAAGGACCTGTGGCCATGGAGAGAAGGGCCCATGGTGGAGCAGCTTTTCTGGCCGGATTTATGATCCCTGCATGCCACAGAAGGGACCCACACTGGAGTAGTTCATGACTGACAACCTGTGGGAAGAGCTATCCTGGGAGAAGTTCATGGAGAATTGTTCCCTGTGGGAGGGACCCCACGCTGGAGCAGGGGAAGAGTGAGAGGAGTCCTCCCCCTGGGAAGGAAACGGTGGAGAGACAATGTGGGATGAACTGACCACACACCCATTCCCCATCCCTTGTGCTGCTGAGGAGAGAAGGCAGGGAATTCAGAGTGAGGTTCAGCCCAGGAAGAATGGAAGGGTGGAGGGAAGGCATTTTTAACGTTGATTTTTATTTCTCATTACCCTATTCAGATTTGATTGATAAATTAAACTCATTTGATTTGACTGATAAATCAAACTCATTTCCCCAAGTCAGATTTGTTTTCCTGAGGATGGTAAGTGGTGCCCGATCTCTCTCTGACCATATCTCAGCCCATGAGCCTCTCATTATATTTTCTTTCTGTCCAGCTGAGGAGAGGAATAGAACAGTTTTGGTGGGCACCTGTTATTCAGACAGAGTTAAACCACCACATCTTCATACAATTTTATGTTTGGACCAATCTCATTAACATTTTTTTTGCATAATTTGTGACAAGGGTTCATCATTATGTTGTTAAACCAAATGAGGATGCTTTTACATGTGGTATCAAATCTTGCATGTTTAAGCAACCATCCAGAATGTAAAAACCAGATGGACTGTCACCATCTCTTGTCATTCCTAAGCAAACCTAAATCACATCTTCTTAATTAAAATGTAACTTTTTCTTTCATTTGTGTTGACTTGGAATGAACTGTAATAAAGAGCAAATGCTGCCAGATTTAATAAGAATGAAACTTACATTGGGCATCCAAGTGGAGTGTTGGAAGCAGAACTTGTTAATCAGATTGGGAGCACTTTTTTTTTACATTGTAAAGGGGTGCAGTAGCAAAAGACCATTAAGTGCTATTTGAAATAGAAGTGTGCCATTTCTATTTGTATATGTGTGTTTGGAACTGCGTATATACTAGGTCCAAACAAATTTAAACTGTACCAATATGCTTCTGTATTTAAAAGACAGTCAAAATTCATAAGATATGGAAACCAACATATTAATTTGAGACAGTTCCACTAAAGAAAAAAAGAAGTGGGAGAAAAAAGGAGCTCAGTGAAGCATAACTGATTCCATTTATGTGCTGAAATAAAATCATGGTGATAAAGATTTGTTAAAACAGCAGCTCAGGGCAGATTGAAAGTTGTTTTAGAAACAAGTGTGTGTTTTTAGTGCAGATTTTTAATGGCAGAGCTGCTATATTAATATTTTTCTTTTCAATTAGAGAAAGACAGTATGTGTTTATGAGTGCATGCATCCTCTTGGCATTTAACATCATTTCCCTGCAGGGGGAATTACAGCAGTTTGTTTAAAAGATCTGGAATATAGAGACAATATTTTGTGGATATTGAGAGAGTAGGGTTGGAGTATATTTTTATAATAGAGATAACTTATAGTATTCTTCATCATAACACATCCCAGAGAGCTCTGCAAGGTTGTGAAACACAATCTACCTTCCTGGAGGTATTTATTGCAGCCCCTTGCCAGCCTGCAGGTGAAATAGAAAATACTTCTTAGTGCTTTGCAGCAGCACATGCCTGCATCAGAGAGGGACAGGGAAATTTCTTTAAGATTATCTGCCTAAGATGTGATTATTATTGTTTTAATACCGAAGTTGTCCTCCAGTGTATCCAACTTGTGTAAAAATGTTAGGGGGTTGTCTTGATACCTGAATGTTCCACATGGTGTCACTTGCTCTCCCATCCTCCTGCTTATGGGTGATTGTGTTTGGGCCACCTGCACACACATGGAAGTGCTTTCAGAGCCCCCACTGTGCAGGTTCCTTCTTTTGAGTTTGGTTCAAAACTGTTTGGAATTGGAAAATGAATCAGACATGACTGAATTATTGTAGTAAATTCAAAAACTTCTTCTGACAACGGTTAATTAATTGATTTGTCCTTAATAGATCTTGCTGTGGAAATGGGGAGAGCTTTGACCCCAGTGTAAGGGAGCTGTGTAAAAGTGGCAAATGCCCACAGGCTCTCAGCTCTGGTGCTGTGGGTATCCAGCTCAGTGCTGAGCCCCAGTCCCATGCCAGTGGCACAAGTATCACCATAGCCTTCATAGCTGGGCAGGGCAGTGGTTCCCAGAATTATTAATGGCTGCAGGAATGTTCTTCTGCCTTTGGAGGCCAAAGAACTTTCAGTAATAAAGCATTGTTAGCTGTCAAATGCCCCCATTTTTTTTTTTAAATTTTATTTTTTTTTTCTGTTTCGAAATAGACAAAAAGTTGAAATCAATTAAATTAAAGCCTTGTATTTAAAAGGTTTTGAGATTAATTTCATTACTGAAGCTTACAGAATATCATTATTCAGCATTTCTTATGCCCTATTCAAATTGCTGGGGCTTAGGAATTGTTTGCACTTTCAAGTGTAAAGATTGCTCGGAGGGATTTGACGCTTCAGAAATAAATTGCTGCATATTTATTCCTATAAAGATAATCTTCCAAACATGAATTGATGCCACTCTGACTTCCTGGGAATTTAGCACTTCTATTGTAGAAAACCTTCCCAATCAACAGAACAGGGAAGCTGCTGATTACTTTGATAAAATTTGCTACCTGAAAGCCTGAAAGACAGAGATGAGTTGATGTGACCATAAGTACTTAAACATTCACAGAGAGTTAAAAAAGCACATGGATATTTGGTTGATGCTGTTTTACACTACACCAACACAAACTTCAAGCTTTAGAAGGCTGAAAATGACTTCTATTTTTGGGATGTGTCTTTTTTATATACTATTTTACACAGACCAATTTGATTGGTGATACGAAGGTAAACTTTTTAACTTACATTGGTTAGACCAGAGGGACATGAAGAAGTAGTCCCTCCTAGGAAAAGGAATGAATAACATAGTACAGTTACAAAAACTTTTTTTTTGTTTACAGAAAATTCTTTGGGAAAAGAATTTCAGAAAACTAAAACATCTCAGGCACAGAACCAGGGCTACAGTTGGTGGCTAGGAAATGCTTCTGAGCATTTACCAAAATAGTTTTTTTAATTGTAAAACTATGCCAGACATCTTTTTCACACAACCATCTTCTATATGCGTTTAGTAGATCTAATGGTTGTAATTCCTCAACTGAGATGTGAGCTGCACTCTTATATTCGGTCAAGTTGGCTTCATGAAATTTAAAAAAAAAAAAAAAATTGCTTAATGGAGAAAGAAATTTTTACTATGAATCTACCACTTCACTTTCTTACAGTTTTCTTTTGGTTCTGTTGTCTTGAAGATTCTTTGCACATAGGGATGAAACAAATGGTGGAAAATTAGATAATCTCATAAAAATAATTCCTGCTTTCCTGTTGTTCCAGTCTCCAGGAGAGCAGATTGGTTTGGGCACCTGTTATATGTAATATGTATTTTATATTTTTCCTTAAACAACTATGGTGATAAAGAGTTAAGAAATTATGAATTTTAGACACTGTAGGTGCTGAACAAACAAATTCAGAGATTGAATACAAGTCAAAAATGTCTGCAAGATGAATTACTAAAGGAACAGGATCAGGATGCCTGGGTCAAGATTGATAGTTTGTTTCATCTTAACTTTTCTAGTCCTGCAACATGGGGCTTGTGAGGGCAGAGGTAGATAAAAAGGGTATGTTTGGACGAAAATTAGAGGAAAAGTGGATCAAACCATTAAGTAGCAAACTTTTAAAAAAACCCAAAAACCAAAAAACAAACATTTGTTTTACAAACTTATTTTCAGTTTAAGTGGAAAAATGTAGCAATCTTAGACTAGACAAAATACCCTTAATGTTTCTTATTGGATGAATACATTATCTTTGAATGAGAAAATCGATGCATTGTTGATGTGCTTGGCAAAGATTTGTGCTCATCAAGATTGCTCCTGATGGATTAATTTTCAGGATTGAGGTGCCATTGTTTGGAGTAGTATGTGACATATTTTTGTAGTGCTTTCAAATTACTGAAATCATTGCCTTAGGAAACAGAAGAAAACTCAACGTATTTCCTCTGAATACAAATGTACAATGTGTTCCTTTGCCTTTCAGGAGCTAACCTTTGCCTTCCATTACAGGTCTTTTCCATGTGTATGCTGAACTGAGTCACATGTGACATGACAGTCACATTTCTTATATATGTGACAAAACCAAACTATATTAAAAATCAAATTATTTTGGGTTTTTTGAAGACACGATCTAAGTATTTTGAAATACAACATACACACATTTCAGACCTGTAATTACATTATTTTCTAGTCAGTGTCTCTGTTAAACCTGGAAATATCTATTTCCATTATTTTAAGGATATTATCCACTGCTACTGAAGTGAAAAGTGAGAATTCATTACATTTCATTGCTGTTGGGGTGCCACTGGCAGTGAGAAAGGATATTCTAGAATTCATAGCCTTCCTGCTTCTTGGCCATTTCAATTTTATCTTCAGAATCAGAAAAGATGAACCACATAAAACCCATTCATAATCAGAGAATGTATTTCACTGCAGTTATTCAGCACAACAGAAGCACACACCACAATCCATCTCTCTTGTTAAGATTTTAAAGCTGTTCCAGTGCTGAATAACTTCTCGAAGTGGATAAGCCACCAGCTGCTTTTCTTTTGTGAGTTCTGTAATCCACTCCAACCCATTTAAAAGTGGAAGTGATACTGGTGAAATGTAGGCTCCACAGAGATCTTGGGATCAGTTGTCTTTCATGTTGTTACCTCATTATCTAATTATATCAGAAATTTTATATTAACTATTCATATCTTTTGTTAGATTAGATAGTGTCATGAGGTCTAAATGACATGTTTTGATGTTCCTTTACCATGTCTTTGTATGTGTTGTGCACATATTTTGTTCTGTGCAAAGTCTTGATGAAAAAGCAGCTCAGCTCACTGCCAACTTGAGACTAGTAAAAGAATTAGAAACATCAGGTGATTTGGTTGCCCTGAGATAACATCTTTTAAATATTCGTACAGCTGTATAAAAAAATTACCTGTTGTTGTCAAGCTGAGATCAAAGAAGGAAAATGCTAGTATTAAATATAATACATGTGACATTTACATAATCAATCATAAATCAATATTAAATGCTTGAGTTTGTGGGGCATATTTAGATGGTGTCCACAATAATAAAATATAGGGCTAAATCTGTAGAAACCTTCTCTACTATTAATCAAGTTCATTAGTAAAGTCCCTTTCCAAATAGCCTTGGACCATGTTCTTCTCAATAGAATAGAAATAATTCCAACTGATTAATTGATTACAAATTGAAGAAGTCCTACATGATGTTCGGAGTAAAGTTCAAAGACTTCTAGAGTATAGCATGAAGATCAGTCTGTTCTCTGGCCCCTGGAGCAGCTGACAGAGTCTGGCTCACATCCCTACTGCTGTTCTCTGTTCCAGTCAGACACAGTGGCAGGAGCAATGCAGGAAACTTCATTATCTTATCCCTTACAGTTTTTCCACTGGAAAATGTCTTCAGATATGTTTTTCACAAATTTAATCCTTATTTTGGGGCTTGAGAAGATTTTGAAGTCAGTAATCTACACCTTCTTACGTATGTTTGCAGGCTGCTTTAAGAGCAGTTTATACAATTCCCTGTGAGAATCTTCAGTTAAATTCTCATTCTGGTTTACTTTGTAATCCACCTTGTTCCCAAGATGCTAGCCTGCTATTTAAAGATGAGAGCCATGCATGTTTTTCTAAATGTCAACAGGAGCTGCATCTAATGCTTTTTTATAAATACCCTGGTCATGTGTCAGTGCTTTCTACTACATGAAGGTCCCAAATAGTTAAACCAAACCAGCTTGGTGCATGAACACCGTGTTGTTGGGCATGCTCTGCTTTTCTGCCTAGAAATCAGTGGCATAAGAAGGCAACACAGGGAACAAATACATGAGGAGCTGTAGTACTCAGTGAGGCCTTCAAGCTGAGAGCAACAACCTGGAATTTCATATTGTGCTAAAGAAGGTGATGGGATTTATGATTTTGGCTCCATTCCAGCAGTCTACTCAAAGCCGAAGCACAGTCCCATTAGATAAACCTGTTTATGGAGGTAGATATGTTCCCTCTTTAATAAAATGCAAGCAATCATTAACATTAATAAAATTTGTGAGTAAACAGTAAGAAGAAAATATAACAATTAGTTTGCACAATTTGTTTGGGTGGGATTTTTTGGTTTGGGGTGGTTTCTGCTTGTTTTTGGTTTGGTTTGGTTTGGTTTTGGGGGGTTTTTTTGGTAAATAACATCTAAACTTTGTTTAGAAAAAAAATTGTACACATTACGTACATTCACATTATATCCCTGAAAATCAGATTTTTTTGGCACACAGGGAGCATACTGTTGGTCACATTCATGATTTCAGCTGCAGCTTTTGATATACAGCTTTTTTAAAAAAATTAAATAAAATTATTGAAATCATAAGAAAATTTAAGACAGCATCTACAAATATGCTTATTTTTAAGAATGGAAACCATTGATAGTCCCCCTTCCACAGTGACTTTTAAGAAACTATTCTCACAAATTGTAAGTCATTGATGCATTATTAATCACAGGATCCTGCAATTATTGATGCAAGTTCAGAACATTAGTGTCTAGAGGTTGAAATAAGCATGAAAAAAGCTTATTCAACAGGCTCTGGAAAGAACAAAGGAATTATTTGATATAAAGGTAGAGGGGACTACAGGCAACTAAAGTTTTTACAATATATATTGTTGAGTTACCTATGAAAATAAGTAAGAAGCAGCAGAGTATTATCTGTGCTTTGGATTCAAATTCAGACAGAATTCGAATTACAAAGCTACTACAGAACTGGTTTTAGGTTGCTGAACCATAATAATGGTTTCAAACACGACAAACTTGGGAGTTCAGAGTCTGTGTGGAAACAGTGCCTGGGGGTTGGCAGAGAGTAGTGAAGGCAGGAGGAGATAAGGCCCGATGTAAAAGCGAATAATTTCTTCAAGGTACAAGAAAAGGAAAAGTTTAGCAGAGGTGGAGAAGAAAAGCAGGAGCCAAAACAGAGTGAGAAGGGAATTTGGAATAAGGCTGGAAGATACACAAACCTGGGGCAAGGGATGCAAAGGGCAAGGAAAAACCAGGGGTGATACAGCAGAGCTGTGTGCTGTGGATAGGCCAGGCCTACTGCAATCCCTAGGCCAGGATCTGTTACTTCTCAGCACTACTGGTAATGAAAAATGTTCATCATCAGAAGCAGCTCAATGCTACTTGTTAATTCTGACAAAACTGAGTATTTTTAGCTCTAAGTACAAGAGAAAAATCTCTCTCTGGCTGCTGCAGTGTGGGGCAAGAGTGGGAACACCTCCCTGTGTTCCCACTGCCCTGTCCCAGGCCCACAGGCTGTTGCTGGGGGCAGTAAGAACAGCAAGGTCACCTCGGGATCGTGCCATTGAGGAGAGCTGACAGCCAGGACATCTCTTACTAGAACAGTCTGACAGAGTGGACATCTACTTATTTTGCCTCTGCCTGAAGCTGGCCTTATGTTCCTCTCTGGGTGGTAAGTGCACATAGAAAGAATGTCCTCTTACTGCCAGCCCCTAGTCTGGCAGTAAGTCAGCCTCAGTCCTCTTCTCGAGCAAGCTATCTTACTCTGGGCCATGTCCCTAAATAGCACTGTAAGAATTATTTTTTTTTTAAATACATGAGATTACTTACAGTTTCCTACCTCCTCCTTTTTTCCTCAGTGCCCCTGAACCGTTGTTTTCTCCACAAAATTGTTGTCTCAGTCAGAGCAAGGGATAAGTGGTGATCACTGAACTAGTAACTACTCAATATTTCCTTCTAACATCAGCCATATGGTAAGTCTGTGATCATTGCTGAACTCAGTCAGGGGCTTAGAGACACAAAGCTTCTTATGCCTTTGTTAGGCCAGCTGTTTCAATTGGGAGACTGAATATCAAGCATCCACGCCATCCATATTTATCTAAAAAAATCTTGCTGTGTAGGGAAATGTTTTAAAAAAACCATCTCTAATATGTGCTGAGGATTCTTACCTAACAATTCTTATCCAAGACTAGCCAGAACATGACATTCCTTCTTTCTTATCCTTGTTGCTGGATTTCTCCTGTTCTTGATCATAATATCAGCCATCCATGTATTTTGTTTTAACTGATTTTAGCAACAGCAGAAGAGGAAACAAGAATATTTTATTTCCAGTTTTATTTTAAGCAGAGTTCAAAAGTTTCCATAACAGCTAGTGGTAATGCAAAAAACATTTTCTGTAATACTAATTCAAAATAAACTTTCAAGCAATATCACAAAAGCAGTAGCATTTCGATAAAATTAATTAATAACTGTGCAATTACATGACAGATGCCTAGTAACTTCTCACTTTGCTGCAGATTTTAATCAGATGTGTTTTAAATGCACCTTATCAAATAACACTGTCCTTAAAACTCTTCAGAACATTCATAAACTTCCTGGTGATGTCATTGCTGGGAATGGAGAGGAAAATGGTTATTACCTAAAAAAAGAAAAGAAAAAAAGCTTGTATTTTTCCAATATACATAATGGTTTTACACTGAGAATGGTGAGTTGGCTGTGGGTGTGTGCTGTGGTCCCAGCCAGAGCCCGCTCAACTCTTGCTTTTGGCTTGCCCCAAAAACTGATCCCATTCCCACAGGTGTGTCTCCTGCTACTGTAAATTGAAGCAGTTGGATAGACAGAAATTTTGCTCGTCTTGTGCTTGAAAGGGGAAGAGAAATTGTTGAAAACAACTTATTATCTGCCTCTCCTCCTCAGCTTAGGAACTGTGTTAGAGCCAGAAGGCTTCTGTGGATATGTTAACCACAAAGGAATGGTCAATGAAGGTGTAAACCCCTTCATCCTCGCTGTGCCCCCCCAGTAAACAGTGCTGGTAAACTGGTAATGGATGAGGAGGAGGTTGAGGTATTCAACAACTTCTGTGCCTCAGTCCTCAATGGCCATGGGGGTGCTGCTGGATGAGAGTCTGGACATGGCCCAGCAATGTGCAAAGCCACTTGTGTCCCAGTCTGCATCCAGAGCAGTGTGGGCAGCTGGGGAGGAAGGGGATTCTGCCCCTCTGCTCTTCTTTGACCCCACCAGAGCTGCATCCTGCTCTGGGATCCCCCAGGACAGGAAGGACATCCACCTGTTGGAGCAAGTCCAAAGGAAGCGCACTGAGATGATTAAAAGGACAGAGCCTCTCCTATGAGGAAAGGCTGAGAGAATTGGAATTGTTCAGTCTGGAGAAGAGAAGGCTCCAGGGTGACCAAATTGCAGCCTTTCACTACCTGAAAGGAGCCTACAAGAAAAATGGAGAAACATTTTACATGGGCCTATAGTAACAGGACAGGGAGGAATGGCTTCAAACTGAAAAAGT
Source organism: Illadopsis cleaveri (assembly GCA_013399915.1). Classification (NCBI taxonomy): domain Eukaryota; kingdom Metazoa; phylum Chordata; class Aves; order Passeriformes; family Timaliidae; genus Illadopsis; species Illadopsis cleaveri. The sequence continues at coordinate 841,751 of VXBB01016561.1, forward strand.
GTAGGTTTAGATTAGTTACTAGGAAGAATTGTTTTTGCTGTGAAGGTGGTGAGGCATTGGAACAGGTTGCCCAGGAAAGTTGTGGATGCTCCATCCCTGGAAGTTGGCCAAGTTGGATGGAACTCTGTGCAACCTCGTTGGGTGGAATGAGGTGATCTTTACGGTCTCTTCCAACACAAACCATTCTATGATTCTTCTGTGGATTTGTCAATCAAAAAGTCCTGTTCTTGAGTCCAAATCCCCAAGGAGGAGTAATCAAATGGATCACTCAAGACCAAAATAACAAAGCCACTCCTGTTTCAGAGTCTGCACAGAGGGATTTTGCCCCCTGGAACAGGAGAAAGAGGAGTTGCAATCCAATAAACAGAGCTGCAGTATCAGCTTCTCCTTATTGTAACTTTCCACAGTATCTCACAGCACATGCTTCAATAACTGCTGGCAAGTATTGACTTTGGGAACGCTAATCACCCTGCCAGCTTGTTCATGGTACCGGAGTTGCTAGTAACACTGTGTCAGCAGTTGTAGTTACTGCCTCCAGGTTAAGAGGCATTTTCCCATGCTCTGTAATTACCAGCCAAAGACCAAAGAATTAACTCTGTCCATCTGACAGATTCGGTGATACTGTGTGATTGCTCCCACTGAAGCAATAACCATTCACTGACCAACTGGTTCCTGCAGGAGACTTGTTTTATAGCTCCATTCAAACACATTTAAGAAAACAAGAATCTATGAGAGACTCTATGGCCTGATAAAAGTAAAGCTAAGATGTTGTAGCTTACACACTGACATTTTCAGAGCTTTGATTTCAGACACCAAACTGCACAGTTATCGAAGCAATCAATTTAGAAATGACAGAAGACATTCAGATAAACACAAAATCATCTCTTGCATAAATAAAAGTACAGAGAAAAAAAAAAAGAAGAGATGAATTTGATAATGGAAGGAAACAAATAAAAAGCCTGTCTATAGAAGAAGGCTCAAATAAAAATAGAGTGAAGGAGAGGTTCTCGCCAAGTATCTGTTTATAATGTGCAGTCGTTTCAGTTTAGCACCATGAGGAATGAAAAGTATAAGCCAGCATCTAGGGCTTCAGGCCAAACCTAGTGTTCTGGTTGTCAGCAAATGGTGAAAATGCTGTCAATTAGCAAAAATCGTTCTCTGTCCTCTCACATCAAAGCAGCAATAACCTGCCCTTTGACTGCCTGGGAGCACTAGGATGAGAGCAGGCAGTGGGAAAGGGCCCAGGCAAAGATGAACACCCTGTGTAAGGGTGCAGGGGCTCCTGTGCGGAGCCATGGCCATGGCGTGGCCAGGTACCTACATGTCTAGGTTTGGAAAGACAAATGTCTGCCAGAGAAAGCTGGAGCTTCCCTTGGAATGGAGAATGTCAACCCCCTCCCTCTAAATTATTATAATTTTGCAATTAGGGGCTTTCAGGCCAAGATACGGGAATAGGAATAACAGTTCTTTACTAGCAATATTAAAAATATAAATGTAGTTGTACAAAAAAAACAAGCAAGCAAAGAAACAAGCAAAAATCCTAGAAACCCTGACAGAGTCAGCATAAGACCTGACACCTTGTTGGTCAGGGTGTTGGGAGCAGTCCAAATAAGTCCTCCTGGAGTGACAGATGTGATTCTGTTGGAGTAGAGATGATCCTGCAGAAGGGTCCAGTGGTTGTGAGATGGGTCCAGTTGTCCTCTGGAGTCCAGTGGAAAACAGGCTGCTTGGTGTTCCTGAGTCTCAGTTTTTACCTAGGTAGGAATTGTTGGCTCCTCCCACTGGGTGAAGCATCTCACAATGGGATAATGTAATTTTATCAGTCATGCAGTGAACCTTAATGGCCCATTAACAGAAGATATGTGGAGGGAGTATGTGGAAGAGCTAAAGAACACTGCCTCACCTGGTTTTAACAGCTGGCCCATTAACAGAAGACACTCAACTCCTCCCCCCTGGAGTTATTAGGCATGGGTTATACCAGAGATAAAAAAAACACCTCCCCAACCAGTTTCAACAGATGGAAAATAGAATAAACATTATTGGTTACATGTTGCAACCCAAGACACTACAGAGAAAGGCGTGGCTGATGGGCTCAGGGGGAGCAGAGGGAGCCAGGGGTCTGGAAAACGAGAAAATGAGAAAACCTCAGTTTTCTGCTTGTTTATGTCACTGGGTGATGCAGCTAAGTCCTCCCCTCTGCTGAAGGAGTGAGGAGGAGGAGACTAATAGATCCCAGGTAGACATGAATGACTTTTCATTAAGTGTTTAACATTTCATTTCATTTCTGTCTTGATTCTGAGATGCAAAGGAGAGTGAGACATTATGAAAATCAGATCCAGTGTCAAAATATAACCAAGAATTATTTAGGAATCATAGATACAGGGGTGCAACTTTTATTTTGTTTAGCAAAATGGCTTCACGGGCACTGAAGTGAAATCTGATCTTGATTATATTGCTATAAACTGGTAGTAAACATAGCTGAGAGCAGAAATAGATCAATAAAAGTCAGTCATAAAACTGAAAATAGAGAGAGGCATTAGGAGTTTGTTAAAGTAGTAAAGCATATGAACATAGCATGTGAAAGCCAAACCCTTTAGCTGGAGATTCAAATTCGGTTCTACTCATCACGAAGTGATCCTGCAGAGTTTCCTGCTGCACAAGGGGAAAGAAACTGAAGACTTGAAACTGGTCACCTTTTGCCTCAAACTGTGGTAAATGGGAAGCAATTTTTCATGATCTTGTTCTTTGAAGTTCTCAGATCATTGAGTTCAACAATAAAAATGACATCAGCAGCATAAAGTTTAAAGTAGCAAATTGATTTTTAAGCTCAGACAGCCAAAGGCAAAAGTTCTCAGTAACATAAAAATGTTAAGCCATGGGGTTCTGGGTCTAAACGTTGCTGTAGATCATTTCCACTTGTAATGCAATGTGTATAGGACAAATCTATATCTTGGTAAATGCCTTGCTTTGAATTTCTCCAGCACAAGTACATTAAAATCATTCATAGGTACTTAGAGCTTCAGCATTTGAGTAAAACGTCTGAATGGGAAGGAATTTTCTGAATCCTGTAAGTCACTGTAAGTGAAAATTCTGTATTACTAGAAGGAAAAGAGTTGCTAATAGATATTCAATAATAAAATATGCTATTTAAAAATGTAAGAGAAGACCTAGCTGATTAGGCAGTGCATGACTTGTCTATGTCAGAAGTGCTGTCCTATTGTCACGTCCTTGGCTGGATCCTTCTTGTAATCCCGAAGTTCTACGTTGTTAATTGCACCTTTCTGTTGCCCTTCTTGCAGTTTTTGTGAAGGTTTTCAGCCTTTCAGAGCTGAGCCTTTTTCTGTTACAGGCAGCCAACACTGCATAGCACAGTGCTGTGCTTTGCTCACTTGCCACAGTTGCTGGTACAGCATTAGTAGAGAATTGTAATGCAGGTTGCATCTGTTCAGTACACTTGAAACTTAATAGAAAAATCAAAATATTTTGTTATTTGGAAATTGAAAAGACAATACTCAATTAAATTGGAGTTAGCAGAGAAGCCTGAAATCAATGCTGATATTAGGAACCTTGTGGTATTCATTTGCTTGCATTTTGCCTCTGCGATTTCATTGATAATTTCAGGCTGCTGAGCAATGTTTAATTTGTTCTTAATAATTCTGTTGCCAGCTTGTGTCTCTGTGTTTTGAAAAGCAATACTTTTGCACACTTGGGAGCATTTATGTAATAAAAAAGATTTCAATAGAAAAAAGTGTGTCTCTTTAACCTCAGGACATGTTTTTCCTGCTGCTGCCAATGAGCCTGGGGAGAGCTGGGGTTTTCCTGAGTGTTGACAATATTATTCCATATTTGTACTGCCTGAGGATGTTTTAGACTTTCCCATTCAAAATCCAGAAGTTGCTAAACCTTTCTGCCATCAACTTTTATTTTAAATCAATGTATAGGGCTTCAGATTGTGGAGTTTAACAGTTTACAAGATTATGGTTAGTTTGTATTTAATGTTCCTTGATATTGGAGAGTAAAGGGGTAAAGGACATGGTCTCATGTTCTCTGTTGATACTTTGGTGGCAAAAGTGATAAAATTATTTCCTTCTTACATCTGATACTTTGTGAAATTTCAGTGGGAGGTTTGGGTCAGTGTTTCTTTCAGCAATTGTCAGTCACATAGTTACTAACTGATAAAACTGCCTGAGCTAGGGATGGAAGCAGTGAACAGGAATGTGGTCGCTTGTGTCCATCCCAGACTTGATTTTAACCTTGCAGATTCTTTCACTGTGGGGACAAACCTGCAAGGCCTCTCTAGAGATAATAAGATGTGAGAAGTCTCGTATAAAAATATGATAATAAGCAAGCTAAAGTAATGTTGAGCAGTTGGAGAAAAACCAGCATCAAAATTAAAACTAGTTCTAGCAGAGGATCAATGAAATTAAGGACTTTTTGAAATGTATCCATTCTCTTCCCCATTGGGCATATCTGAAGTGTAGGTAAATAGTTACAAGGCAAAATGTATAAACCTTTTCTTCTTATTTTTAGTTCACACAATTTAAACACAGGAGCACAGATAGTTCCCAAAGGCAGTTATTCACCTGGAGGAAACATTAATCTTTAAATATAAGGTGGTTCACTTTTTATTCTGTTACGGATTATTTAGTGCTTCTCATATACTATAGCTCAAAGTGTTTTACCAAGCAGTGAACTATGGTAGAGATGTGCCCGGAATGCAGAACTCACCAGAACTCCAGATACAAATGCATTAGAGTTATTTTTTGTGTCTGAATGCTGTCACCTGGATATATACAAATGATGTATTGGGATGAGTCCTCTGCAAAATAGATGTTTGCTTTTATGGACTAACCAGAAAATGTGAATCCAGGAGTAATATTTGCAAAGAGGAGACGTGTCTTTGAGAAAGATTTTTGCCACCCCATGAAAATGCAATTATGTGTGAAAAATACAGGCAGAAAAAATATTAGCAAATATGAAGCATTATTCTACTTTTTGTTTTTCTTTTTTTTTTTTTTTTTTTTTTTTTTCCCAAACACTAAAATTTCCACAAA
>VXBB01016561.1:846839-1003200 GCA_013399915.1 Illadopsis cleaveri
TTTTTTTTTTATTCACCAACAGCTAAAATTCCACAAAATAAGCAGACACCAAATTTTGCCATGCATTGCAGAGGTATGTGAGAGGAGACAGTTCTTCCCAAAAGATCTTGCACGCTGGATAGACAGGATAGGAAAAGGGTGGTGGTGACAACTAAAAGACGGGAGCTGATGTTTGAAGGCAGATGAGTTACAGTTGTATAATAAATTAATGCCGAGCAGCTGCTGAACAATGCACATATTTTTAACCTCTTCAGTCATGAGGTCGTAGTAATGTGCTTCATCATCCTTCATTGGAAAGACAGGCGAGTCCTGGCAACTGGTGATACTTCCTTGGCTGCTCTGAAGTGACTTTGTTCACTTCTGTCACTTGGTCATTTGCCTAAATCCTCAGTCACTTAGAGATTGGAGTGGTTTGCACCCTCTTTATATTTGAATCTTGCTGTTTCTCTTCCTCTTTCCAGTATCTTGAACCCACTTATCTGTCATGGAAGTCCACTGTCTCTTGCTGTATTTATTGAAGCTTATGAGAAGATAAAGAGTCAGGAAAGAATTTAGAAAATTACGAGAATATTGTATTATATATCTACTGTGCTTCCTTTAAGTCTCTTCCTTCTGTAGCACAATAGTATAAAGGCAGCACTTTAAGACTCTGGGAATGAGAAAGAATAAAGGTATCTTAAAAATTAGGTATTACAATTAACTTGAGTATCTCCAGTCATGTGGTATGTGACACGTTTCTTAATGGATCCCTTGGGCAAAGTGAGTATCTGCAGTGCTTACTGCTCTTACTGGTTGTCACAGAAAAGAAGCAATCTGAAGGTTGTTTCAAATAGGAGAAACAACATTACATTGAAACAACTACAGATTCTTTTTTCTCACTCCTCCTGTTCTTCTTGTTGTCTTTATTCAGAGGAGTTTGGAGGATCACTGAAGTCAAAGTGTAATAATTTTCAGAACTAAATTTTTTTCTTTCTAGAAGTACAAAATCCCCATTTTTCTGTGTATCTCATGCTCATGTAAATGGTATTGTACATAAAGCATAATTCAATTAATATAATAATTTGCCTTAAAGACATCATCAGCAGAAAAAAACAAGAACATTGCCTTTTGGAAGAGATAGATTTTGGTCTAAGTAGTTCACTTTTGGAGTATCAGTTCTTTGTATCCTGCTGCAGGTAACAGTCCAGTGCCTTATCCTTTAGACTGGAATGCTCAAATTTGTGTTTTGAGTGGGGTTTTATTTTGCTTGGTTGTATTTTTGCATCTGTGCAGAAAGTTTGTAGCATACATCTTCAGGCCTTGGGAAAAGTTAATTTTTTCTATGATTATTAGACTCTGTCTAGTTATTCAGTGTCTCTACTTATGACTCTAGAGTTAACTGATTTAAAAAGGCATTAAACTCTTTATTTCAATTAATGTTTTTATTCTCAGGAATGGATAATCTTGTTAGGTGAGCTATGAAACTTCGGCAGAAATGCTCCAAGCGGATTGAATAGCCCAGACCCATTTCTTTCAAAATCTTTCCTGTTTTATTCTGTGCCACCATGGGAGGTCAGCTCTGATGCCCTACATGATCTTCATAGCAGGTCATTAGAACAAACACAGTTTTCTCTGTGGTTATGTTATTTTGCTGTGGCAGTTTAATAGTCTCTCTGTTCTTTGCCATGAAGTGGTTGGTTCTTGCTACAAGCACACCAATAGGCTATTATGTAAAAAAAAAAATTGATTGCCTGTTAACTTGGGGTCTTGGGTTGAAGACTGGCTATGGCTTAAGATACCAAGATCCGTGTTCTGACCCTCTCTCTCTAACAGCTTCTTCACAGCCCCAAGTAAGTCACTTTAACTTTCTTCTCTGAGAACTGTGGATGAAAGTGAATACTTCAGTATCTCACAGGGTGCCAGAAAACAAAAATTCTGCTGGATAATCTGCAAGGAGGAGGTAATATGGCAAAGGAAAGATACATTACTAGGCATAAGTTAAAACCAAATGTGATTAAAATGTCAATAAAATCATATGTGTTTCAAGGAAATGTACCTTCTGAGTAGCTAACAGAAAACAACAGCTATTATATGCTGTCAGGAGTGGAGAATTGAAATGTCAAATGTGCTCTGTTTGATGTTTGATGCACTTGTTGTGTGCTCCAGCTCTCACATTGCCTTTGTGTCCCTCTCTGGACTGGGGGTGTCTGGCTCATGCTGGAGAGCCCAAGCCAGAACATATTCCAGGGCTCCATTTTACCCTCACGTGTGTCAAAGTGAGGTGGGAATCACTTCCCATGAGAAAGTCACATAGGGCAGAAAGTCGCGTAGTGCAGAAGTAGCTACTACCTCCCCAGTTTAAGCTCTTCTAGAGCTTAGCACGTGATTTCTCTCTTTAAAACCACAGAAGAGGTCTCAAACACTTTAGGATTGGAGCTATATGAATTCAGCATCCTTTTGCCCTGGAGTGTGGACGAATCTATAGTATCTTACGTTTAGAAAGTCCAGGGTAGTTAGGAAGTAGCCCTTCACTGTTAATTGCTAAGGACCAGTCTCTCTGTGGAACAATTTTATTTTTGTTCTTGCAGTGCATCTGGTATATTAGCTACCAGAGAAATAAAATTGTCTGACTCTTCTTCTGCATAACTCTTATTGTTGTGAATATTAAAAGTTTGCTAGCAGAGACAAAACTGCTGTCAGGAGTGGCATGGTGAGAGGATGATGCTTTCCAGCTATGCCTGGCAATTGTATAGGAGAACAGCTGTGGGAGAAGTCACCTATAAAACAAATGAAATGGCTTAGTATTGATAAATACCAGGGCAGTTATGTAGAAGTTAGGAGTGATAGTAAATGGGAAAATATGAAAGCTCATTTACTGAAATGCATGAATATTGTAACCAAAAGAGTGAAACCCTGTTTGTCACGACCGTTACACGTCAGTTCATGACACAAAACATCAGGGCAATATTCCAGTGTTTGGTGTGCTGATTACAGCACAGGGAAATTGCTTTGCAACTTGTCAAACAGCTCTGTAAAGTGTGGAACTAATCTAATGGGTTGTTTTTTCTTACTGATAATGCAGCACAATTGATGAAAAAATATGCACATTTATATATAGAAGTCTTCAGTCACCTTAGAAGAATACCTGTACAGGTGAAATCCTTATTTCCCTGGTTATGCCCTGGTTTGGTGAAAATCTGTTTTCATGGAAGGGGCAGCAATCAGATCTTAAAGTACATAAGCAATCTCTTGTACTTGACTAACATTTAAAGCTGTCTTATGGAATCTGTTTCTTGCTTTGCTCTTAGCCATTTGAACTTTCCTGTTGTCAGGAAAATCTATAAAAAATGACAAGGGGAGTCTGGTTTTTACACAAGTGAACTTTGAGCTCTTCTGAGACAGCAGTCACAAGAAAAACCTAAACATTTCAGAATTGTTATTATTATTATTAATAATAATAATAATAATAATAATTCAGAAAGAACCAATGTCCGATGGTTTAGTGCACTTGATGTTCAACTCATCCAGCAAGATTCCAAAAAAACATACCTGTTCCTGCAGTACTGCAAAAATTATCCTCAAGTAACTGGTTTCTGGAATGGGAGATAGGGTGTTTCTTAAGTTTCATGCTTATTTACCCAGCAGTATGTTTTGGACAGCAAACTGAGTAGATCAGTTTTAGCTGCTGTTTGGTTGTGGTCTATATGCAAACATTCCAATGTTTCTGTGGTCTTCAGCTATTAGGACTGTCAAAATATTTCTACAGGAAAAAACCTCTTAGGAAAGTCATGGCTTCACCTTTGAAGCACAGTGAGATGTTTTTCCTTAGTCAATACAATACTGTTGTCTGAGTAAAGCATTGCTTGTTTTGTGTTTATCTGCATCTTGTTCTAATGCATTAGCTGTATTTCTGTATGATTTAATTTTTATGCACTTTTTGGAGAGGACTTAGAATGGCTTTTTAAGATATTTTCATAGCATTTATTTCCTGGGGTAAGTATTGGCCAAGGTATGGTCTGGGGAACATGTATTCTGTAAATGCCTAAAAGAGTATTGCATTGAGGTTTTTAGGTAAAATTCTAGCCTGTATTATATATTTGTCAGGAATTACTTTCAAATTGCATTTGACATATCCTTGAATTCTCAGTAGTTTAGAAGGTGACATCTAGTATGAAATATATTCAGAGACATTAAGGTATTAGACTTACAATAAAATTGCTCTCGTGATTCCATGGCATGATTTATAGGAGCTTTATGAAAATGCAGATATGAGGTTTTCTTTTTCTTTCAGGACTCTCTGGTGGTATTTGGAACTTCTTTTATCTAAATGTTCATCTGTTACAGTATTAGTGAGTGACTTCCTGTTTAGAAACTATATACAAGATTCACAAAAATGCAAATCATTTATATTAAGAAGGCTGTACCTTTCACTGTAGCTGTCTGAAAGTGCCGCTCAAATGGATAAAAATAAAAGCAATTTCTTAGGCATATTATGTTCTATTTAATATTTTTCAATATGACTAAGGCAGCACTGCTATGTTTAAACCAAAATTTAAGACTAAAATCTCATATTCACATATAATAATTGTACGGTGTGGAATAAATCAAATGCGGTGTATGAGAAATGGTTGGGTCTGAGCAGCAAAGGCAGCAGTTTTGCTGTTTGATTCCTGGCATCTTTAAATATGAAAATAAATGTATAATTCTGCTTGGAAAAAGAGCAGCGGGGGCTGGTTGGACTGCTGTACACCTTTGTGCTTTCAGCTGGAAGAGTTGGCAGGCTTCACCAAAGGTCAGGGAGGATGTCTGGGGGATTTTGGATCCCCTTTGCTGGCAGATGTTACCTGATAACCCTTGTTACCATCTCCAGAGGCTGTGCAGGTTTTTGCCAGCCAATTTGCCAAAGCACTAAGAAAGGGCAAAATTTACCTGCAATTATCCTGACAAAGCAGGTCCAGTCCAGGGAACCTCAGGCTAAAGCCAGTTATTCTCATGGACGAAAATTTGATCATGTTATATCCAGGGAGTTTATTGTATAGTTACTCTTTTTAGATTTTGCAGTATTCTTTAATATTAGATATGACAACTTAGCTTTTTCTCTTCTGTGTTTCTGAGTGTATATAAAACCCCCAATATAAATATATGTGGAAACAAAAATATTAAAATAGTGGAGCTGAACAGAGCTACAGGGATAGCCAAGGTCCTCTGTTAAAAAAATATATTTTGAATTGTCTTTATTTCTGTGTCACAAAGGTTCACATCCTCCAAAGTGTATTATTAAAAGCTTTTATGACCATGCTCAGACAATTTATACCAAATAAGTCTGATGAAAAAAAAAAATATTGAGCAAGACAGAACACTGTGTGGTTATGATAAGCAATACTTCATCTCCTTGCTAATTAAGAAATAGAGCAAGAATATATTTCACTCATTTTTCTATAGTAATGAGTTTGAAAAAAATACTTAACTAAATTGCAGAAAACCAGTCCACTTTCTTTATCCCTCTGAAATATTTCATTAAAACCCTCTCATATCTTTGAGAGTAAAAGAAATTGTAAGAAAAAAAAATCGAGTTACACTGTCACAATCACAATATCAGAAATATGTTTAGAATAGGTAATTTGATGATAAAAGTTATGGTGCCTCTTCACAAAGGTGAAAAGAGTTGGCAATAATAAGCATAGTAATAAGCATAAAAAAGGTATGCTTAGAAAAATACAAACTAAAATAATACCATTTTTAAGCAAAGAATGAGCTACAGGATCTTTTTCTAGGTCAGCTTTTGAAATACTGTGTACTTAATGCACTTTACATAGTTTTGAGTTAGCTACCCCAATATCCACCCCAAAATGAAATTGTTCATAGGCAAGTGAAGACCTTTGCATCACCTGCAACTGGTAGCACTAAGCAAAATTAGATTAAATAAGAAAGAGAATGATTAACAGTCTGAAGAAAATTGACCCAGTGCTGATGATCTCCAGCTAAGAAAGAGTAGCCAAACAAGAGGGGTTTAGGGAGCAATGCTCATGGGAAAAAAAAGTGTTAATAAGGCTGAAAATGCTTTTTTTTTTTTATTTTTTTTTTTAGAAAAGGAAAGCATAGTAAGTGTGTATTGAAGTTGACCTAATAATATGAAAAATAACATATTGATCTTCAGAATTTTTGATCATAATTAATTTCAAAATTTTTTTAAAGACTGTGAAGATGTCCACATCAAAGCTTGTCCTAATCTCTACTGTTAGAAATAGATACTGATCAAGTGTTACTGCACATAGGTATGATACGGGCTTCTTGCACCTGTTTCTGAAACATCCGTTACTATTAGGAGCAAGATACAGAGCCAACTAACAGTTTGTGTGGTAAACAGACTTGAATTCCTTCTGATTATGATAAGCTCAAATCAGTCAGTGGCTCACTGCTGTCTCCAAATCAAGACTGTGAACACTTTCTATCAATCTGTGAGCCCTTTCAGGATCTATAATTTTGCATCCCCCGTTCATAAAAATAAATCCATTTTGTTGGATATTCTTAGTTTCAGTGTTTCTGGTTCTCCAAGGAATTAGTCTTACTGTCCAAAGGATCCCTTTAGAAATGAGCTGGATTTTTTTTTGTTTTTTAGTAGCTCAGTACAATGCACTTGAAATGCAGCAATGGCCATGAGTATTTTGAAGGCTTCCTTACTCTTCATGTTGAGTTCCTCAGCAATGGCGTCAGTGGATATTCTGGTTTTAACTTGCATTGTAAAATGCCTCATGGACTTTATATTATACTAGGAAATAATATTAGTGTATTGTGATTCCCTATGAAAGAAAGAAAAAAAAAGGAAAAAAATTATCAACTTTTTTTTTAACTTTGAAGTTGCAGTTTTCCCCTTGCTCACGTGCTGGGGACTACCCAGCATAGGAGGTAAACACCGAAGGTCCATCTATTGCCTACACAACAGGCTTGCACAGAAAACTGATTTCTGAGGTTCCTGCCCTTGGAGGCTCTTAGCTTGTTTGATTACACCTACACACAGTTGTTTCTGAAGTGCATCAGCTCCCCACTATGACAGTGGAAATGGAGGAGCGCAATTCCAGGTGGAAATTCATCTTGCTGGTTTCCCTGAGGAAGTTGCCCATTTCTTTTGTTCTGTGTAGAGGCAGTTTATGGCAATTGTGGTGTAATTATGTTCACCTAATTTTAAATCTCTGCAGGCACTTATAGAGTCTGGTTGGTGCGGCATATACTAAAGCAGCTGCTTTAGGGTGAGATGAATCATGTCTAAAAATGCTCATTCCTCCCCATTTACTGTAAGGGAAATCTGTGTAACTACCTCTTAAGCAAATGTCTCAGTTTTCTGTGTAGGAGAAAAATTAGGCCATCAGCATTTTCTGTGATGAAGGATGTAGTCTAAATTCTTCTCATAAGGGCTGCTCCACTTGTCCTGAACGATTATGATCCATCAACTAAAAAAAAAGAATGTTAATGAACGTTAACATAAAAAAAAAATAGAAGGAAAATTTGATGGTCATAGTTAATTAGCCATAGCACTGAGGAACACTAATTCTGGTTTCAGGAAGTGCTGAGCAAAAAGGTACAACAAGGACTGGAAGTCAGAACTACCATCACACATAAATGCCCTAAAACTAAGCCTTGCACTGAATCTGTCTCTTACCCAGCAAATATTTATGCAAAATGGAAATGAGGAACGATTTAAAGTTGCCTGCAGGGGCCCTGGAATACCTTAGACTTGTGCTTAGCAAACCATATTAGTTGGGCTGAACCTGGATGGGTTTGAATCACCTTCTGCAGAAGAAAGATTTGAATGCAGGTGTCCTCACACATTCCTGGGCATATTCCTTAAAAGCTGAAAGGCAGAGAAGTACCACTGGGGAAACAATCACCATTCATTCCCTTCAGCAGTGTTTTGAAGAACACATTTCCTCCTGACTTCTGAAGGACCTGGCTCATTCTCCTACCTGGTGCAAATGTTGCACCAGGTGCCCCCGTGCCTGGGTGAGGTTCCTGCGTGTTGTAGAGTACAGGCTGGTTTTGAGGGAGGGGTTTCCTATTCCTTCACTTTGTGGAATTTCAGGTGCAGCAGATCTGTTGCAACCATGTTTCATTTTGTGCAATCCAGCTCTTCTCAGCATTGCCATCAGCCTCTCTCAGTCCTGTAGATTCTGTCTGGGAAATGAGAAAAATCTGTGTGTTGCTTAGTTCCTTTAGTGCTGGACCTTTCCAGACCTCTTCCTATATGACCAGACTTCTTGAACCATAAAGTACATGCCTTCTGTCAGCTCATGGAAGCATTTCAATCTCAGCTGAAAGTCTGAAGGTTATTAAAATAAATAGAGTATGCATATGTGCAAATTACTTTTTCACAGAGCAAAAGACAGCTCCAAATATGTTCCTTCCTTATATTCTTCATTACTTAGTGTGCTCCCTGTGTGAGATATGTTTCATCTTTCAGGCATATAGTCTACCCTCAAAGTAAAAGATAGAGGACACTATATTCTATGCAATAGTGCTGATGTTATAGCTAAAAAGCATTAAAAAATAAATAAGTAAACCCAGACACTTCCAATGCACCAATGCACTTGATAAAAAAATAGCATAATTTTGCTCTGTTCAGTCTAGAGCATGCTTGATAGTAAGATCCTAAAATTATATAGAACTTTTCATTTTGAACAATCTATATGTGGTCAGTAAAGAGACCATGAGTTGATGTGCCAGCTTCAAACAGGCAATGAGACACAGAAGAGTGAGACAGTAGGAATCACCTGACCAAAACCAAAATTTTCCGGACACTGGAATTAATTCCTTATCACTTCTTGATGATTTTTGCCCTTTGTTTAAGCTGAATGAATGGACTTATAAAGTAGTACATCAGTTTTAAATGCTGCCACTGTGCTTTTTTGATTGCCAGTTTGCCGTGTGAATGAATATACTTTAATAAGCAGACATTGCCATTGAATTTTTTAATGCTAAAGTTTATCATAATAAAAATATGCATGCTATTGTCACACAGGTGTTAAATTAGATACTTTCATTTATTGGTGGAATGAACCAAACAGTAAGGAAACCCAGGAAGAATCAAGGATAACATTAAAGATGAAGCTAAAGATTTCAGATGCCTTAGTAATGTAAATTTTAAGTTATATATATTTTTAATTGACAAGCTTTTTTTTTTTTAAGAATTCTGCTACTAGATTTTTTATATATTTCCAAAAGGAATTTCAGTCTGTCATACTTCATGTGTGTATGCAATTACAAATTAATACGCAGCTATGAAATTTAGGCACACATAAAATCAGGTAATATATAATATCTATGCTGTCTTTATTTCACTTTCCTTTGAAACATCTAGATTAGCTACAGCCAGGAGTTCACTTGGACTAAGAGAATTTTAACTCCAAAAGCAACCCCATTTTTTGATGTCTGGAAGGAATTATTTTAATTTTTAATTACAATTTTTTCCTATTAATAAGTCTTGATAATACATGCACCATAAGAAAAAACACCCTATTCTTTAGAGTGATTATTGAAGCTTCTACACATTTCCTGCATAACCTGAATGAAAACAAAAAAGGAAAATAAATGAATTCTGTCTAGAAGCGTTTATAGTTTGTGAACGTTTACTGGTTTTCTCAGAAATCACTGTAATTGTGGTGTCATTTACAACAGAGCACAGAAAAATATCTATTCATTAGCTAGCACTTATTTCAGGCTGCACAGACCCTTGTAAATGTAATTTACAATGAACCACCCATGAATCATCATATTTTGCTAGTGAGTATTACGAGGCTGTACAGAAAAAATGCCCAAACAAAGCCACAAAAAAAGCCCAAACAATCTTTCTCAGGTGTTTTGGGACCTGTCAGGGCAAACATTTTGGTATTTATAACACAGACCATGAAACTTCCTGAGCCACACTGAGAGACACGATTTGCCATCCAGTGGGTTAAAATTCTATTAATTTTTATTATCTTTTGGAAATGTGCTTTGCAAGGACTCATTCTTCTGCACTGAACAGAAGTGGCTGGTTCTTACACTAAACATCCTTTATTCAAATGGAAATTTAGAACATAAAAAGCTGATAAAACTTAACTCTAAATAATGTGTGTATAGTTAAGACATGAAAATTTGCTGTGTGCAATTTTTTTTCCTCTCTAAAGAACAATGAAAAAATGTTGGCCTGTGACTTGGATTAGAGGACACATGAGTCACCAACATGCCATGAGAATATCCAGTTGTCAAATCAAATTTATCATTTATGTTAGCAGACTTGTTTAAGTAGAAATAATTATTTCACATTGGACTTTAGACAATTAGGTCAAAACTTTATTTAAAAATGGAGAAAAAATAAACCGCCGTTCTACACAGTGCCCATACTACTCCAGATCTTACCTGAAACTTCTGTCTTGGTGAGAGAAATCACTGTTTTCTAAAAGATTTTATGAGTAAAGAAGAAATTACCAGATTCTTAGGTAAACAAGTAGGTTAAGAATATGTATAATGTGCAAAATAAAAATATTCTTATAATGAATCATTAGAATTTATTCACTTACATAAATGCACAGACATCCCAGTATGGGTGAACCCATTGCAAGCAGAATTACAACTCTACTGGTGTTTGAACATGCCTAAGAGAGTATATTCTTTTTTCCAGGGAAAGTGTGCCTCTCCAAATTGTTTCTTGCAATTTCTAAGCAGCTTAGATAAAATAGCTTCTAGATTTTGCAGCTTTTGCTTATTTTCCTGAAACCAAGGCTGTAAGTAAAAACTAAAAAAAACCAAACCACAAAGACAACACCCTACAAAAACAAAATAAAACTAAAACCCAACAGCAAACAGAAGAACACTAAAATAGACTAAACACACCATTTTACAAAGGAACAACTGCAACTGGTGTGTGGAATAACTGTTTCTTCTCCATTTAAATGGGGTTGTTCCCAGTGTAGTTCCCAGTAGAGTTTCTAGGAAGACAGCAAAGACCTGTTCCTCCAGGTCAGACCTTTTCTTGCACAAATTTCCTTTTTCTGCCTTGACTTTGTGCCCACATAGGGCTCCCGGGGCAGTCAGTGCCCTGCAGCAAGAGCTGTGGACCTGGCAGGGGCTGGGAGAGGCAGCAATGAGTTTGTCTTTGCAGCATCCAAACTGATTCCAGTTTATTAGCACTAATAAAGAGTCTTTAGCATCCACTCTTACACCCCCTTGGAAGCCTTTTGACTCAGATATAGAAATAAAACTGAAACCATCTCCTTAGGAGAGCTAAAGGACTGCCATCCAGAACCATGAATAAACTGCTTAGCCAATACCAGCTTTTAGCTTCTCTGAGCAGCTGCTGAGATCCTGAGTAATTACACAGCTCTACAAAAGGCTGCAGTTTCAATGTGTTGTGTGGGGGAGTCTGTATTCAGTTCATTTACCCTGAACAGCTATTCCACAGCTGAGATGGGAAGCTATCCCTTGTCTTTTTGTCTCTGTTTAACCTATAATTATGGTTTCTTAATTGCCTTTTAATACCATCTGATTTTTAATTCTGCATGCGCCCTCTAGGTGCACTTTAATTCATGCGCAAGATGAATGTATTTTTTTTATTTTAACATTTTTGCAAATAGGAAATTTTGTTTGCTTTTTTGTTACAAAATGTATCTTAAATTATTTAAAAATGCCTAGATCAATTTTTCTTATATGTTTTAGCATTGTAGTTAAACCCCTTTAATTCAGAAAAAAAAATACAGCCTTATGACTGCATGGCAGGTCATTGAGTGGTAAAAATCATGATTAAAAATCTCATCTCAAAAGTTATCTGCTTCTGCACAATGTACTGCTATGAAAACTATTCACAGAAGATTTCATAAATTTGAAAAAAAAATTGAAAGAGCCAATCCTCACTTCATTTCTTGTGAAAATGGCTGGGAAAAGCCTCTTCTTGCAGACTTTGTGCTGAACTGCCCAATTATGTTACCAATTTGAGAATAGCCCACGGTACCTATATTGAGTTTTTCTTCTTGAAATGTGCGTTACCAATATTTTCCAATTCCTATATCCTACTTATGCAGCATCTTTGGTTGACTTTAGTAGAATTAGTAGACATCTTTGCAGCAGTTTGGTTGACTTTAGTAGAATTATTTTTGGTAAAGAATGGACTGTCCTAGGCGCAAATTGTGTGAATCCATGGCTTTTTGTGCTAGAATTCAAATTACACTTTTCCAGCTCTGCATAAACCTAGAAAATATAATATTGTCAGCAGAATATCTTCTGGGGGGAGTGAGGAATTCTATTAAGAGGACCTTCCTTCCAGGAAAAAATCACTGGTAGAAATCTGGGCAAGCAGAAAGCTTGCTGCTTCTTGTTAATGATGGTGAGGAATGTCTGTTGCTTTGTACTGGGAGGCAATTAATTGTGTAAATGCCACCCTGGAATAAAATTAGCCTGTTGATAATATGTTGGGGACAATGCAAGAAGGAAAGTCACTCATAAACAGGTGATTGAAGTAGAAGGACTTACAGATACAACATAATAAGTTACTGAAAAGTCTCAGTTGGTCTGTCTTCCTTTTGCTTGAATTGGCTTCATTAGGTTTTTTTTTATTTTCAAATTCATTAAAGGCTTTAAGTAGTTGCAGGCTGAGAGCAGTAATATTCACATTTTAGGCCTCTGATCCCAAGAGAGGAATCTGAGAACAGAATTGAGAAACCAAATTGTGTAAGAAGGATGTGTAAGAAAGAAGGATGAGAAGGAAGAACTACTTCAAATGGTCATTATTTTAATCACTAAAAGGTGAAAGATGAAGGCATGGACTAGGCCCACCTGAGTAAGGGGATTTTATTCTCATCCAATTTCTAGATTTAGATGTAGTTTGGTGGGAATCTGGGGGTCCTCTGCTCAGCCATAGCCACACTGGTCATTAAACAAATGTACATGCCTGAGGAATTCTCAAACCATGGAGCCAGGAATCTCATTAGGGGCTTTTTGGACCTAAAGTGCAACAGACTGAGGTATGTCACATCTTTTCCTTGCATTGGGCTCAAACACATCAAATGCAGTTACTAAGAGAACAAGGACCTGTACATGGTTTAACATAGTCCTTCGTGGTGTGAGGTGTACATGTTTTCCTGGTAGCACCAGCTAGAAAAAGGGACACCAGGAGAAAGGTCAAGATATGTAAGCATGAATCAGTCAGAAGTGGAACTGATATGTTTCAGCTCCATTCCCAGGACTCTGTGTTTTATGCATTAATGCATAGTCTCACATATTTCTGTCTGACTTGGAAATTCTTTGCAAGTAATCACTTTTTTTTTAACAGTTTAAGGAGGTTACCAGTGTTTTGTGCCTGTGCTTAAAAATTAAGATTTTTTTGTAAGGCATTCAGTTAAGAATGCTTCCTGTGTTAAGTACTTGCTGAAAGAAAGGGTTAGAATGTAGTTAAGCATTGCACCGGTCATGCTGTGCAACCAGAAAATATAAAGGTTATAAATAAAAAGGCTGTAGCTATATAAATATAAAGGAAATAGCTATTGTTGGTGTTTGACTGGTCAGAAGGTAGAAAGCAACATATCAGCCAAGGATTTTAGTAAATCTTCAACAGGTTTTCTATGTGCTGATACGGATATGTACAGTAATCTTTGGTTGTCTTCCTAGTGCAGCAGATCATGAAATGAAATTGTTCCTCTTAACTTAAACTGAGTCATCTAACTCACCATATTCCTGCCAGAAGCACACTGCAATAATCATAGAACCATGGAATGGTTTGGTTTGGAAGGGAAATTCAAGATCATCTCATTCCAAGCCCCCTGCCATGGTAGGGACACCTTTCATTAGACCAGTTTGCTCAAAGCCCCATCCAACCTGGCCGTGAGCTCTCCCCAGGGATGGGGAGTCCACAACTTCTCTGGGCAGCCCGTTCCCAGTGCCTCACCACTCTCACAGGAAAGAATTTCTTCCTTATCTCTAATCTACACCCACCCTCCTCCCTGAGCCTTCTCTCCTCCAGGCTGAACAGCCCCAAGTCTCTGAGCCTGTTTCCAAAGCAGGGGTGCTCCAGCCCTTGGATCATCCTCATGACCCTTCTCTGGGCTCATTTCAGCAGGTCCCCGTCCTCCTTATGCTGGAGGCCTCTGAGCCACATGCAGCTCTGAAAATAGATTTGCAATAAAGGAACTACTTTTGAGTCATACATGGGTCACTACAGAAACACTTGAAAAAAAATGTTACCAGCTAATGGTGGCAGTGCAGAACACCTTGATTTGAAAGTAATTCTTTCTGCCAGAAACTTCTGTAGAAAAAAATCTCAGTTTAAGATTTGAAGAAGAGGTTAGAAGTTAAGGAACTGGAGAGATGACTTTCTAGAACTCATATATATTTTATTTCTTTTAATACCTCACTTTTCACCTCACCAAAACAGCTTCTAATGGATTCTCAAGTCTCTAGAGATGATTTTTAACATTTTTTTTTATAGAATAAAGTGCATCTATATGTCTGCTTTATTGAATGATCCTAGTGCTCCTTGGAAAACAGGACTTCTGTTGACAGCAATACTTTTTTGACTTATGGTTTTGGTTTTGGTTTTTTTTTCAATTAAACATTTTGGAAGACCAGTCTATATAGGTTTTTAGCCTAAAATTGTGATTCTCGTTGCAGTGCTATATAATGTGCATATTTTACATTTCAATAAATGCCTGAAAAGAATGAATGAAAAGATCCTAGTTTCTATGTCACTTAATGTTGTGGCCTTAGTCAGATAAGCAAAGTGATATTCTTAGGACAATACAAGAAAAACTTCATAAGCTTATTCACTTCCCATATGGTATTGTAAAATGAAGTTAAAAATGAAGCATGAGGGATATTTTAGCAAATTTTTGTTGATACTTTGGCTAGGAAGTTAACTGTCCCTGCATGAAATCTAATTGAGAATGATGCCAAAATGTTTGGGGTGGAGGGAGATGCATGGGAAGGAGTGACAAGGCTGTTGGTGGAAAGTTTTCAAGTGGACTGCAGGCAACCTTATGAGACACTGTGTTCTAAATGCTTGTGTCATGTTTTCCTGCATCACTCCAGGATAATTTTTTTTTCCTCTTTCTCCTTTATGATTCTATTTCTCTTCTACCCTCTCTAAAATCATGTCTACATTGTTAGTCACTGTATTAACTGCCAAGGGAGACCAAATGACTAGCTCAGACTGGATACCTGATTCTTAGATAGCTAAAGATGAATCATATTTGTTCTATGGTATCATTTAATTTATCCCCAATAAATGAGGAATGGAAAATGAATGGAGCTGTGAAAGTCATGAATCTTTCATCTTCAGTGGTTTGGGTGCTTTCAACTTTAATTTTCATGTTCCAGTATCTGTGGCATTAATTCCCTGACAATTCAAAACAGGATCAGGGAGGCCTTTAAGAAATTAAAATCTGAAAGCAAATGAAAGCAAGTAGTGTGTGATGGTGAAAATGGATGAGGAGTAAGGACTTCTGTAAGAATTGTGAGTAGCCCAGGTGGTGCCCAGGGGAACCTCTCCCTCTGTGGCCTGTTTCGAGTTTGCAAGTTCAGAAGACCAGACAAAGGTATTTTCTTTCGGGCCAGGGTGGGGGGTGGGAACGGACGGAAATTGCCTTCAGTTCTGCAACTGGCCTAAGGGGATTTTGAGGGGACTCTGAAATTTATACCCTTTCAGATACTAGACACATGGAGTTTTGCTTCACAGTATTAATAGAGGAGTGAAAGACAAGAAGTGTAGGAAGTGGGGACAAAAGCAAATGGATAACAAGTTAAATATAAAGAATTTGAGTTAGTGACATTCCTTTCCTCTGTCACTGTAACTCCCTTGTTTTATAAGTACAGTGTTTTTATTCAGGATTGTGCAATGTAAGAGAAGCAATGCTTCCTTATGTTGGGAGAAAGGAGTATGGGGAGAAGCAAATCAATTTATGAGGGTAAGAGTTAACAGCATAATACCTCTGCTTTCATGCAATTCAATCTATGAGTTTGTTAAGCAATTTTTTTCCTTGAAAACCAAGGACTATATTTCTGTAATTATGGTAAAAATCCAATTGGAAGCAAACCCATTTTAAAAGTTCTTCTCTAACACCACAACAGTTTGATTTTTTGTTACAGTGTAGCATGCTGTGGCTAAAACCTACTGATGTGGAAACACCACTGAGGTATTTTTCTGCAAAGACGTTTATGTGTAAATCGCAAGTGGTAAAAGACAGCGACAGATTAGCTGTGAAATTTGATCTTAATCATTTTCTGTAGGTATGTAGAATTAGAATTTCCAAACACAGTAAATTTAGCAGTTGCCTGATCCAGAATTCAACTTCATCAATATGCTGGGTTTACAAGTGGGTTTCAAATAGTGGTTTCCCAGGCAGAGGCTGCTGAATGATCTTCTCAGGCAGCACCTCAGTAGGATTTTATTAGCCAGCCTGGGAGGTGTATACTTAAACTGATTCCTGTCTGTCAACAGGAGGACAGCATTATTCTGATTGACCTTTGGCACAAGAGAACAGGGCTTTATTTTGAATATGCATATACTTTACCAGACACTTCAGCTTTCTGGTGCATTTAACATTTTTAAGGCAGCCTACATATTGAAGAAAAAGCTTTATTGGGCATTTTATAGACTTTTATCACCTGTTTGTTCTTCAAGGGAAAAATCAATCATATTACTGTGAGGTAAGAGAAGTTCATCAGTTCTCAGCTCCTCTCTTCCACCTCTAATGCACTCAACAGCAGCAGATCTGGTGTCTGTAATGAATCTGTTGTAGGAAGCCCTGGTTAAACAATTGTTTTCAAAGTCTAATGCCAGCTGCAGCACCACAATAGGTGAAATCCTACTCTTCTGAAGAAGCCTGGTACATATTTCACTGGTACTCTATATCTTTTAATGAAAATATCATGTAAAGGAATGTTTTATTCCAAGGAAAGCATCTTCCAAAATAACTTTTGAAGGAATACATGACATTGGAATAAATTGGCAATTGTTACCAAATAAAAAACCCTTTATACACAAACTTAAATTTCTTTTAAAATACAGCTTGAAACATTTTTAATTAGTTAAAGCAAGGAAGCCATATTTACTCTTTCTTTCTTGAGACTTTCAAATGCAACAGCTGGAATGAAATTTGGTACTTCCTCTCTTAGGCATACAAGCGCTGGAAACAAACAAAAATTCCTTGTTGAGAAACAGGCTCAAAAAGTCCTAAAACATCTGTCTCTCTTAGAAGCTTTTTCTAAGGGAATGACAGTTCATATCTCTTGGAGAAAGGACCTGTCAAAATTCTTGTCTTTAAAATGCAGACAATTATTTGCAGCTAAAAATATTCTGTGTTGTATCTAGTTTGGATAGTAAAAATTAACATACCAGTCACAAAGGATTGAACCTGTTCATGAAGGTCAGGGCAAAAATTGATTCATTTTGCACTGCAACTTCTGGAGGATGGAAGAAGGCATCTTGAGGCCTGGAGTGATGAAAAATTTTAACCACAGTGTTTACAAGCAAGACAAGCTTACCCAGCTATACAAAAAAGGCTGGAGTATAATGAATTTTACATGTCCTGTTTTGCCACTGGAATCAGCTCAGAGAAGTGGCACTTTAGTTGGGCAGGTCAGCAGTCTTTCAGATGCAGGAAGACATCAGAACATCTGTTTATTCTAGAAAAGCTTGGTTATGAAAAAGGTCTTAGTTATGGAAAAAAGTGAATGAAATACCATACCCATCATTATAGAAATGTGCCATAGTTTAGGGCATGATCTAGGAAAAGCAGAGAAAGGTAATTGTTACTGTAAACTGAGAGAATTTAAGAGAAAACTAAGAATTATCATGTCAGATAATCAGTGATCTGCTCTGTGGACACTGACTGCTGTATCTTCCGTTTTTGAGGGACTTATATCTACAGGAAGATAAATGAGAAAGTGAAATTATACTTAATTTGAAATATGTTAAGTAGGAGGACTAATATAATCCTGTCCAGCAAAATGGTGTCCTGCCTTCTGTGGTATGTCAAAAGGGTGTTGGAAATTTCAACATACATCTTGTGTTCATCAGAGTAATTTTCTCATTATTCTCTCCTCTCTTCAGCAATACATATTTTGCTCTGTAAGTGCAGCAGCTCTTTAGCCATCAACAGAGTGCTTTGGGGACAGGGAGGGGAAAGCAACCTATCTGCAATAACGTTTGCCTTAGCTAAAGGAGTGGTGTAAAGAACATCCCTCGAGTGCAAGAGGAATGTTAACGTCAGACAATTAAGCCTTCAGAAGCAGTGAAATGCCAGTTAATATGGCATTATTAACTATTGAATAGTGTTAACTGCCCATTGTGCACAGGGATTTCCTGGTTTTGGTTAATGGCATAATTGTTTGCAGTTCATCACTCAATATTGTATGTCACATGTTTTTCATCTGTGGCATCAGACCTGGCTCTGTTATTAAACGTGGGCAATAACAGAAGAAATGTTAATAGTAAAAAGGAGATAGTTTTCTATTGGCTGTCCCCTATGTGTACAACTGAAAGTGAGTAAGACTTGAAATATTTTTATTCTCATTTTTAGTTTGTTCAAATATCTACTAGAGAAAAAAAGTAAAAAGAAAAATCAACAAACAAATTAGGGATGGGGAATCTCAGTGATTAGCACATCTGAAAGTATTTTTTTCTCATCAAATTACAGTTTCCTATTTTCTTAAATTTCAAAACTTTAGGAAAATGTTTTTTTTCAGTAATAACTATAAATGTGAATCCACCATAGCATCTTTGTGCTGTAAAATTCAGAGTTTCTTTTGTGTTATAAACCACTTCACCATTTAGGGATATCAGTACTTATAAATTTCAGGCAAGTACGGGAAAATTATGAAACTATATGAGTAAATGCACATTAGAATTTTTTGAGATATTTGTGGAGAAAAGTGCAAGTTCAATTTTCATACAGGAAATTATGTTTAAGACTTTATTGTTATGTCTTGCAAGCATTTTTCTGTTTGTTTTAAAATACTCTAGCTTTTCACCTGCAATTTTATCTCGCAATGCCAAAGTTATGTAGGCTCAAGTCACAAAAAAGTATATAGATATCCACCTCCTATTTATTGGCTGGCTTTGAAATCATAGTAAATACCTTTGTCTTTTCAAATAGCCCTTAGAGCTTATTTCTTACTGGTCACCTGTGACACTGAATGCCATGATTGGTGGTCTTAATAATATTGTTCCTGTTCTTGTATTGCAATGTTTCTATTTCTCCTAAATAGTTGTGTTGAATCCTCTTTTTCTGTGTCCTGTGACAACCTATTTCATAAGCATTAAAAGCTTTCTTGTTCTGATACTGAAATACTCTTAAATACACAGGGTTCTATAGGCACTGTGAAAAAATGAGAGACTTTTCAGAAGACTCATGAGTTCATTTCAGTTGGTTTCTCTAAAGAGACATCAAATTTTCCTCAGTTCCAGTGGTGGTACATTCATGGGTCCTTTGTGGCTCTTGGTGAGGCAGTGAGGGGTCTGTGTTTAGCTCTGCTCCTATCTTTATATGGGGTGTAGACAAATTAGAAATCAGCTGCAGGGGAAAATATCCAAGAGATATAAAACTAGAGAAATTTGTTCCCTGTTTGTTCAGCTCAACATCAACAGGAAAAAAAGAAAAAAAAAAAAAAAAGAAGAAAAAGAACAGGAAAAGGAAGAGGACAAAGGAGAAAGTAAGTTGTTTAATTTTCAGCATAAACTTTTTTTCATGAAGCAGTTACAGGTATTTCATTATTGAAGGGAGAGAGGGGTACTGTAAGCCAAGGACTGGAAACAGAAGTCAGAGACATTCAAATAGAAATTAAGGCATCCATTTTTAAGAGTAAGGCCAATGAAATCTCTGCAGAAAGAGGGAAGGGTCTCCAGCTTTTCTCATCTTCAAGCCTGTAGATGTTTCTGGAAACAGCTGTAGCAACATGAATTAATGGACTTAGTGCAGGGGTCAGTGTACTGATTGCAGTAGCATATCCTGCAACATGTGAGAGGTCAGGCTAAACAATCTAAAGGGTTTTTCTGACCTTGAACATCAAGCATTAGTATCTATAATCCTAAAATATAACTGCATACCTTTGCTTATGTTTGGGGTGGTTTTTGATCTTTCCAGATCGGCAGCCACCAAATGACCGATACTACTTCTCTGTGTTATGCTTCTAAATTGCCCACATTTTTGATGCAGAAATTCAGAAAATGTAGTTTTCCTTAAAACATAAAAGTAATCTTAAGAGTGTCTCATGCTCAATTCCATCTTTAGAGACATAAATACTGCTCAGTGACCCAATCATTGTTTCAGTAGCCTTTGGCAGACTTGCTAGTTTGAATCTGAAACTCTGAATAAATTATTTCTAATGTCCAGCATTTTTCAGTAACATTTTCTTCTTGTTTGTGGTGTAGTAGTTGACTGCTATCCCAAAATACATCCTTTTCCCATTGTGGTGTTCTATTTTTGGTGCAGATTAATACAGGAATTAATATTAATAATAATAATGATAGTGATGATGATGATGAAAGTAGCAGTAGTATTGAATACTGAAAGTATCAATAGTAATGAGTATCTTTTTGGGTATTTGTTAGGGCAACAGATAACATTATGCTTGCAGAACAGAAGCAAAAACAAGACACATAGCATACGTTAGTATAGCATGAAAAGAAATAATTTCTAGCATAAGAAACATATTTGCAGTGAGAAATTAATTTTGTACTTGAGTTAATCCTCCAGTTCAGTATCACAAGATGCAGGCTGGATTCGTTTTTGTTGAAGATAAACCAGAAAGTGACCACCTCTGAGAGGCCCACTGTGAGTCCATGGGCTTAGACTAGTTGATAGTTTTTAGGCTAGTTTTTTAGGAGATAGTTTTTTGCCAGCCATAGTGCTGGCAGTATCGTCAGAAGTTAGCTTTCCTCTTGGTTTTCCTTGATGCATAGCATTCCTTTGTTATTGAAATATCTCCAACCAAAAAAAGTTGGTATCTTCATACACTGATTATTCTCTTTCTGAATAAGGGCATCTGCCAGCTCTGCTTTGACAACTGGTGAATTAGTACATCTTTTATGTGTTCCTTAAGGAAGAACCCAGATCCCCTTTTCATGGTGTCTTTGGTCTATTGCTGATTAAAAGATGCCTCCAGACTGCAGTATAGGACAGACTGCTCTACTCAATTTTCTTTGAAATGTCTCTCCTCCATTAGTTTAATTAAAGCACCAAAAATCAGATGTCTTTGTGGAATACCTCTGAGTTCACCTCAGGAATAAGATCATAGCTTCAACTGAAGTCAGTCTCTAAACAGCCAGCCATGTATGCTCTGCTCCAAGCTTCAACCAACATCACACATTCATAACTTTTTGAAATGTTTTGGTTTCTTTCTTTTTGCTGGGATGAACATGATTTTCACTTCTCTCACTTTCTCAGTTGATACAAGAGAGTTCCCCTGCTCTAGATGTTCCCCCTCAGGAGTTCACTATTTTGATGTAGAAACTAGTTCTTAATCTGAGTTAAACTGACTTTCTGACACCATTGCAACTTGTTATTTGTGCAAAAGAAATCTGATCGTTAGCAGGGGATCTAAATTATTTTTTGTTTATAATGTTCTTTGCAAGCAAAAATATTTCTTCTGCTCAGTATTACAGAGTCTGAAAGTCTTTAGGGTGGTTGGCTTGTGCTATACTGATCTAGACACCTATGGATATTTCCTTTTTTATGAGGCATTTCTTTAGATCTGACATCTATTGCAAGAAAGACATAAAGATACAGATGTGTTAGGTTAATGCAGATTTATACAGACCCAATACTTGCTTGTTTGGGACATCAAGAGCCTTGGTCCTGTGGAGTTCACTTCCTCTGGGGACTCAGCGTGGCTGGCAGGGCCAGTAGGACGTGCTCACTATTTTTTTCAGTTGTCCATACAGTTTCTGAGAACTTCGCATTGAGCAAGTCAATGCAATCTTTAAGTTCTTCTGTCACATAAAACTAACTTCCAGTTTTGCAGCATCATTTGACAGCTCAAGGAGCATTCAGAAGCAACCTCAACATTCAAATGGAACCCTTAGCATGTTTTAGTCTGAAGGAACTCCTGAAACAAAAAACTTCCTTCCTAATGTGCAGCGGAAGATGTGGTTTATTTATTACATGAAATATGCATTTTAAATTCATTGTTTCATCCTGTGCCATCAGCCTTTGCCTGTCTTTCTAAAGCAAAAGAGACACTTGCAGGCAGAGTTCCTAAATGTAACCATCTGGTTTTTTCTGCTCTGACACCTTATAACCCAAAATCTGAAAGCAGACCTACTCTGGCATTAGCATTATTTGAGCTTGTTAGTATAGGGTAAGTAAACAATCTGACTTGCACACTAGCGTTGTTCTGCATATGAGGCCCAAGTTCGCCAGTATTTGTCCAAGAGGCCTCACGGTAGTGTTTCAAAATGAATAAAGGTAAAATACTTCAAGCCAAGTAGTGAAGTTATTCTGTTTCCTTTCAGTCTTCAAGTGTGTAGAAGAGAATACATGAGATGAACAGAAATTTTCTTTACTATAGCTGCACAAGCGTCCAAGAATCTGGCCTTTTGTTGTTTTAATTTCCTTTTTTATTACAGTCTTAGAGAAACAGAATTTTTTTACAAGCTTCCTGATTTAGAACCATAAATCTCTCCATTATTTCCATATGCTAGTTTAATACTGCCAAGCATGTTGAAAATAGAAAAAGGTAAATTGACTGCTGGCATTTCTTTTATGGTGTAAAATTTACTTACAGTATATTGGGCCTGTAGCATTAAATGAAGGAAATGGCATTGGGAAAGTACAAATCTAATATTTTATGGGGTATGCATCAAAATCTCAAAAGAGAAAGGCAGGTGATATTACAGGCACATCCTTCTTGATAATGTTCATGTTTGGGGCTCTTTTAATGGCTTTGTACCATATGCAGACTGATATTGACCTTAACATGCACAGATAAAACTGGAAATGTGTAACTATTAATCCACACCTCAGTGGCTTGCCAAATTCTTTATTGTCCCATGATTTTAGCCCTCTAGTTTTCTCTTTTAATTAAGTAACGACTGTGAAAATGTAATAAATTCTGTGCAAAACAACTAAGCATACTCGTGAACTACAGACTGTATTGATTTCAGTCCAGTAGATCATAGCCTTGGGCACAATGTGCCTGAAGGGTAACAAAGTGAACCTACAGCTCTGTCATCTCATTTTTGTCCCCTGATGTGACACTTTTCCACTTCTGGGGATGCAGAGTGAGCAATTTTAGTCCAGCTGTAATTGTGTGTTTGGTTCTGTGGCTCAGCAAACGGGGGTATTAGAGAAATGCAGCAGCAGTCCCTTCCCCAGAGGTTGAAGGCATTGTGTCTCTGCAGGCAGAGTGCATGATCTTGCTGGAGTACCCACCATCTGCCTGCCTACAGCTCCTGGGAACAGGAGCATTTTATTTCTCTGTTGAAACATGTTATGTAAGCACACATATTTTTCACAATCTAATTTTGCACAATACACAGTGTCTCTTTTGGTCATTTGCATTTTCCAGCAGTGCTAATTAAATCAGCACGAGGGGACTCAGCTAACCAACTGAGACTGTCCCAGAATATAACAGCCTCTTCATGCACAGAGCAGCTGGTCCAGTGCTCCAAGACCAAGTGCTGTCTTTCATGCTAAAGTACCATTCTACACAAAAGGTACCTTGGAGGGCATAAAGACATTGCTCTATTGGCTACACATACAGTAATTTTGAAGTGCCTATTGAGTGGCATTAAAAAGACTTCAAATTTTTGTTTTAAAGAATCAGTCCCATTTTTGCAGGTTTTTGAGACCAGGCTAATTTGAAGCTACATTGTGTTTGCATGCTGGGGATCTACTGTTTTTGTCTGACCCAGAGACATGGGCTTGTGCAGTCTGGCTGTGCCTAGAAGTGGAGAACTGTGTTGCACTGCTTAGAAAACTCTGTCAGCAGTAAGTACATGGCAGTCGTTTGCCTTGTTATCTGCAAATCTCCATGTTGTATTTTGTGGTTATTTATTTGCTTTCATTTCATCCTGCCAGCTTATCTCTGAGACAAGTAGGATGATTTTCCTTTCCATATGTATAAAAAAGAGTGACTGTAAGAATTGTATCCTCAGTGGGAATGATTCAGAGGCAGAATTAGAGAGGGTGTCTGCCCTGCCACATTGCAGCAGCCAGAACACCTAGACTCTGATGGTTTGTTTCTTGCCTTGACAAAATGTCAGAGATAGACCACTAAATATAATGACCCAGAGTGTGATCCAGAACAATAGTTTTCTGATGTGAAATGTCCTGGTACCTGGAGCCAAGTGCTTTTATGACAAATACTGTTATACTTAATTAACACCTAAGTAGGGTGTTCATTCCCCTTCACTGGAATAAACAGTATGGTCTTCTTGTAAATCTCTTAAATATTACATCTATTGCTAGTCTAGTTATATCTTGTTTGATTTGTTTTTAAGCCTAACAATGACCTGTTCCACTAGTAAAACCGAATTTGGTGCAGGTGACCTCAAGCACTCCAATGTCTTCACTCTATTCTGTCTTGTCTGAAATGCAGGTTTCTCAGTGTGCAGGACACATCATCACTTCAGTGTTATCCTACAAGGGCTGAACAGAGCATCCACTGGCCCAGTGGCCTCACAGCATACCAAGGCACTCACTTACACTTGGCTTGGGGACAGAAGTGCCACTTGCTCAATTTCCAACATGACTCATTTCTGTTGTGTGCTGAGAAATTTCCTGCCTGTCCTGGGTAACTTGTGTGACAACTGTGAGGTGTGCCCCTGTGGGCTGCAAGCTGAGGAACATCCCACACAAATGAAATGCAGAGGGCTGTGACACTTCACTGTTGTCACTTCACTGTGTTCAAAGAACTGGAGGATACCTTCTCAGCCTCAGGCTTATTTGCATGTTTTGTGTTGCCTTATTTTCCCATTGCTGAAAAATAGCTGCAAAGCATCTCCCCTTTTAATTTTTCTCAGCCTTTTACTCTTGTTTTGGCTTGATATGAATGTCATGGCACTTGATTCTGTTAATAGCATTTTCAGGGAAGGAAACACATTTGATAACATATATTCCATTCAGTCTCAGAGATTATCAATAGTTTTGTGAACTCTGAAAAATTCAGATTATCTATTGCAAAACTGAGTTTGCAGTTGACAAGTTTCTTGAGTACAAAGTCTGCAAAGTGCTGTTGTGCTATTTATGACTATTAGAAAGCAAGAAAGCAATGTATTATGGTAGTGATTTTTCATGGTGCATTATGAGTTCAGACTGAGATGCTACAAAGACTTTAAAAAATGGGCTGCCATGATTCAGATACCAACCTAAATCATATTTTTAAACTATTATTAGAACTCCTACAGTGGTAACCTCTATGAGCTTACTTCCCTTATAAATTGTGTATTACTGGGATTCTTTTACCCAGATTAATTTTTCTTTTTAAAAAGTGTCAGCACATAATTCAAAGCCTATTAATATGACAATATTATTTCCAGAAGTAAGGAAAATAAGTCTCTATCTCAAGCAATTAAAATTGTGCAGCTATGATTTAAGTAAAATACCTTTCAAATAATTCAAGTCTGGTAAAATTACGCCACTATTCCAATTCAGTCTTTCATATTTTATTTAAATACATGTCAGAGCTCAAAGTTCCATCACAGTTGTCTTCCACAAAGATAAAATTAAAATATTATTAGAGAAAAAGAATATTTGTGTCCCTAGCAGATGAACAGTTGTACTGATGTATTAATAGAAAAAGAGTATTAAACAGAACAGTAACTTTTCCATTAAAGGTGAGGAGCAATTTCTGTCTACTTTTGTGTGGAGCTGGCTTTACCCATTGCAAAGCAAGGACAGGAGAATGTTTGTCCACTGGAAGAGAAATTTGAACATATAAGTTCTGCTTTTGCTTGAGTAATAAAACTTGCAACAGAATCTTCACGAAGAGTGACAGTCTATCCATGTAGCTCCCAGCGCAGGGTTTTTGGGGCAGATGGCCCAGAGTGGAGCTCAGAGGGGACTGCAGAGGCTCTGGATGTGGACAGCAGAGGTGCCTTCTGGTACAAGTGAGATGTGTGTGGCTGCTTCCTGAGAGATACTGTCTGAGCAGACCTTTCTTCCAGGTGTTATGGGCATCCACCAGCTGACCCCAGGAGAGCTTGCAGGGTTTTGGTGCTGAGTGAGTCACCCTTGAAGCACAGAGAATTACACTGACACAGTGAGGCATTATTTGTATCCAGCTAGAAAAAAAGAGGCCCCCATTAGCACCATTACTGTGTATTACAGATTAATGCTGCATTTTTCAGAGAAGTCAATTTGTCCCTTTTTTTCTAATGAATATGTCAGTAAGCAGCATATTTTGGGTTTTTTTCCAAGTATACACATAAAAAATATTTTGCTACAGCTTGATTAAAAATAAAGTTCTTACATCTTTATGACGTTTGTTTTCTTATTAATTAAATTTGCCTGTTGGACATTTCTGACTAATATAGATCTTCCCAGAATACAAAACATCTTCCTGGAAATATATCCAAATCAAATAACAATATAAATGTTATTCTGAACTAAAACCAGCCTTGTTAGTCTGCTCAAATGTTTTTAGTATGATACAGTCAGTCTCTGGTTAAACCTATTCTGTGAGTTTTCATCTTTATGTGCCATCAGTTTTCAAAGACACTGTATCTTTAGAAGAATACCAATAAGATATGTTGTTTCCCTTTTCCAATTGCCTTCTTGAAGTCAGTTTCTAGAACTCTCTTTGGGAGCTGTATCTGAGAGCTCAGTTATATAACAAACATTGGCATTAGCAAATTTCAAACTCTGTTGTGGCGCCCTTTGACCAAATAGAAGGAGATTTCCTGGGGCGGGAGCATCTGAATGCCAGGTAGTATTTGACTGCTAGTAAAGGCTTCTGTAAATATGTACAAATTTCAAGAGAAACCTATCTGTGCAAATATTGCTGGCTTCTATATGACTGCACAGGTTGAGTGTGGGATTTGACATTCTCATTTTGTAAGTAAATGTATAATCTCTTACAATTTTATGTTTGTCAAAAACATCTGTAAAGATAATTATTTGCCTTGTAGCAAGTCTTGTAGGAACAATATGAGTCTTTTAAATATCTCACTAGCAGTCATTAAAGTTTTTGTGTAAGTTAAAAATCAAATCATTGATAAACTGGAGGCATCTACAAACAGCTGGTTCATAATTAGCTTTAGCAAATTTACAAAACTGGAGTAAAAGGCAGTTAATTTCCAGACAGGCTTTGCAGAGAACAGCAGCATTATTTGAACATCACTTTATTTATGCACCTATAAACTGGAACACCAAATAAAAGATGAGTATTCTGAAAGCAAAGTGCCCCAAACTGTCCTCTCTGTTACAGGAATGACAGCTGGACTTTTTTTTAACCAGCCAGTTAAATCATGGCATTTCCCAGCAACTTCAATCTAGAACTGTGCTGAGCAGTAAATTAACTGAAGAAAACAAAACAAAGTACCTCTAAATAGCAAAGGTACTAAATTATTTTACTGGTTAAATGTCCATTTTCTGAGGTTGACTTGGGGTAACTTTGAGATTAGAAAGCATGTTGCATGCTGCTGGCAGCCTTTGGAAGGTGCTCCAGCTGGCTTTGCAATGGAAAACTCTGTAGCCATGAGGAGTGGAGCTCTATATTATAATAAGAGCTGAAGTTCAGCAGTCTGATGTAAAGTACAAAATGCAGATGTGTTTGGCTCTGTTGATTCTCCTGCTGACACAGCCTCTCTGTATCATTACAAACCACATTTTTGCTTCCAGCACAATGCACACTTGTGTCTTCACATTTCAAACAGAGGCTTGAGGCTAGCCACAAAAACTAAGAAAATAAATCCAGGGAATGATATGCTTTTACAGTGTTCCTAGAATCAGTCTTCCCCTGTGGTGCTGGTCTCATTTGTGGCTGCTCCAGGGTATCCTGTTTATCTGGTCCTCAGACTACCCCGGAAGGTACAACAGAGGCAGGTGTAGCACAGTGGTGAATTGAACCCAGCGTGTCCTTAGGCAGTGAGCACTCCTCTGTTCCCAGAAACAAAGTGGAAACTTTCTCCACTGTGAAGATCAAAGAGTGTGCAAACCTCAGTCAGTTGGTCTGAGGAGAGCAGATGGAATATATCACCTGTAGAGATTAGGGAATCACAGATTTGTACAGAGACATTCATCCAAATATGGATTCTCATAATGGAGAAAATCAGTCACTGGCTAGAATTTATTGCAGGTTTTTTAATACAGTCTGTATATAGTACCATCCCCATGCAGTTTAACCTGGAAATCTACAATCCTGTATTTTAAAACTCTGAATTTAAAATGCTAGGAGGAAGAAATCAAAGAATAAAGCTAAGCATGCAAATCTAACTGTTATAAATATCTTACATGTGTATGATATGTAATATAAAAGATCCATAAGCAAAAAGGTTCCCCATATAATCCATACCCAAAGAGAAAGACTACAAAATAGCAGGCTATGATAGAGAAGGCCATATCCCATCAATAAATTAGATCTTAAAATGTTTTTCATGGTATATAGCACATAAAAGAATACCAAGATCTAATTTTTTTCCAAAGCCTTGAAGATTGTTTAGATCTCCATTAAAGGATCATGGAATACAATTTAT
Organism: Illadopsis cleaveri; assembly: GCA_013399915.1. Lineage (NCBI taxonomy): Eukaryota > Metazoa > Chordata > Aves > Passeriformes > Timaliidae > Illadopsis > Illadopsis cleaveri. Next base: position 875,473 of record VXBB01016561.1, read on the forward strand.
TGGAGTAGCTCCAAATACAAAAGAAATTAATTTTCTCCTTGAGCACTTTCTTGCATAATTCCTTCTTGATTCCTTGTTGATTCTCACCCACATTCCACAGAGCTTATGGCTCACCCCAAAGTCTTTTACTGTTATGGTTGAGTCAGATGGCAGACTTGGCTGAAGGCAGTGGTGGAAGGCAGGCAGAAGTGCAAAGACAATGAACAGTTTAATGTAGGGATAGAAAGGCTTTGAAGTAAAATGTGTGATCTTCAGTGATGACTGGCAGTGTAATAAATCCTTCTTATAATTTACTGAAGTTTTTTCTTTTACTGTTATGGTGTTTGCGTGTTTTACATGGAGACCTGAAGGGACATCCCTTGTTGAACATGCCTATTATATCATGACTAGTGAAATGCCTACACTCATCTTTATACTAATCTGAGCACTAGATAAGTTGGTTGAAAATAATTTCCCTTCAATAATAGGCTTGTCTATAGGCTGTATTTTAATAATGAATCCTTATAAAATCCAACCAGGAGTTTTCATATTACTTGGAATTTTCATATTCTCTCTTAAAAGTGATTTTTATGGTTAACTGTTGCCAATTAAAGAAACTATTAAAGTAAATCATCTTATACTGACTCATAAGTTTTAAATGCCTGAGATCTTTATTAATCAAGTACTAAAATAAGACATATTTCATTTGTTTAAAAAGTACCATTTGTACTATAAACAGAAGGAAATCATATGAGTAGTGGTAATCATAGGTTTTTTCTTTAATGAAGGCTTTTTAAAGGATTTTTTTTGAAGTGTATTACATAAAAAGTATCACTGAACTTTTGGGAGGAAAAAAGGAATTGTGGTGCTCTTCTGAGAGGATCATCTTGGGAAAAACCTGGGGATACAGCAGGAAATTTTGGTTTATGCTTAAAATCTTTCAGGGTGTAAAATAGAGGGAGTTTGGGAGCTGTGGCTGACACTTCTCACAGCTGTGTGGTGCCCATCCCTGACTGCTGCTCATTGCTGATTTTTGTGCATCAAAATGGATGTGTATGGAGAACAGGACAGGAAGAGGAGAATTATAGGTCACCTCACATTAGGTTATATATGACAGAATGAAAAGAATTATAGAGATGTTTAAAGATAAGTGATCATGGTGTCACTAAAATGATTGGAATGATTAAGATGACTTCTATAGGGTAATTTCAGGTATTCTGGATTCTTACTGGACCATTTAAAAAGACATTCAGAAATGAGCAATTAGATCATGCACACAGCTTTTTACCTGTGATGACTATGATTTTCTTGATATATGCCAGAGAGTGTCACAAAAAAAATATTCTTTCACTCACCTTCCTGGGTAAAATAATTTTTTATCTCATCGGTAGAGAAAAGAATTAATAAATCAGGTATTCCTGGTATACCTGATTTAAAGAATTTAGGTCATCATTTAGGTTACTTATAGAAAGGTCAGTTAGATTATCTGGGAACAGTGAAGGATAAATTAATCTAGCAGGCACCAAATTGCACATATTCTACTGAAGAGGTGTAGGAGAAACTTGCGGTGTCAAATGGCTGTGGACCCACCCTATGGTATGGATTTAAAGCACCAGGTACCACCTGAATAAATCATTTGGATGAGACTCTCCAGTAGAATACTCCTGCTGAAGCTGGTGATAGCCGGGTCATTCAAGGCATTTGATTGTGCCAAATATATGGCTTATTTTTACAGTCAGAAGTAGAAGCTTGTTAAAAACAAAGGGAGAGCCAATCTGGTTACAGTAGGGCACTAGAAGAGAGAGGGTAGTTTATACTAAAAGTTTATGAGCTTGTCTGCTTTCACAGAGTAACAATACTAAGACATTTCCTTTAGTTTCCCCAGATGCAGATCTTGTACAGATGCAAATATAGATCTAAAAGTCTTGCTTGCACATAGATATTTCTAACCAGGATTATTTATAGAAGCCAGGGAAACTGAAATCTTTTAAAATTTAATCCCAGCAAATCAAATATCTAGTGCAAATTATTCTCAGATGAGATGCAATTGATTTTACTGTTAAAAAAATCCAAATAATTTACAACACCACATTTTGGGAAGTCATTTTGATGAAAGATTATGATACAAGATGAGCAAATGCTAATGGGTGAGTACTCAGAAGTGTTTGTTGAAAGCTTGTGCCAATAAAAATGTGTTAAGGGTAAAACAAATTATTTAGAGCTACTATTGCAGGAACAAGAGGGATGTTCGTGTTTAATGTTCTTCATGGAAAATATAATGCAAGTATAGACTCCAGCTGGACCATCAGTGAGTTACCACATAGGAAGTTACAAAAAACCCTGTTAGAATATTTAGAATTAGAGAAAATTATAAACCTTTATCCCTGCCATTTTCTTGGAAATGGCAATTATCTTCAGGTTTGAATCTTCTAATGAGCTAGAAACTATTCAGTACCCTTTTGTCTGTGTGTTCTTTATTGTACTTCTTTTGTGATTGGACTTTTCTACTAGATTTTATAAAGACAAGCAAACATGAGAGAAATCCATTAGAACACTGTAAAAAGTTATACATTGCTCATTAAATTCATAATTATAACATGCAAACAGAACATTTTTTAGTTCAGCCAAGTGTGTCTTATTTTATAATGTCTGGAATCAACTTCAGTCGTGGTTATGAGTTTGCCATCATGATTGGTAGCTGTACCTAAACCACACATACATTATGCAAGAGATCATTACTGGAAGTATTTAATTCACATCCTATGTTTCTCAGCTAGCAAAGCAAAGGGATTCACTGGAGTGAAATGAAACTGAAACAGAGCACAGGCCTCAAGCCAGGAAAAAGAAAAAAAAAGCAACATAAAAGCACTGCGTGGCTGCAAGCCAGTGAATGCTCCATCATGCAGTTGTCAGCCTCCTCCTGTGGCAGTGGCCAAAGAACCCTTTAAATGATGGTCTCTGGGTTGGGTTCCTGAAGCCTGAGCTGTATAATACCTCAGACACACAACAGTGCTTCCTGCTGCTGTCACATGCAGTGAGCAGGATGTGGCCTGGGGGAGCTCCTTCCCTGGGAGCTCCAGCTGGGGAGCCGCAGGGCAGTGCTGGGGGATTTGTGGAATGGCACAAGAGGCACCAGTGGTCCCTGGGCACTGCCACAAACTCCTCCACTGTGGGCAGCCTGGGAATAAGAGAAAAGAAGAGAGTTGGGTTCATGTCAGGAATTTTTCAACATCTCAGTAATTTTCAGTGTTCTACAAAAAGAAAAAATAAATAGAAGTTGAATTCTACAGAAACCAAGTCAGTCACTTGTCTATCTGGGCTGGATAGGACCATTAAATAGCAGTTACTGACTGTAAAAGTGCTTTCTCCCTGTTTCTTTTTCTATGAACAGTCAATGTCACTGTTCTTTCCCTCTAAAGTAAACCAAATGATAACATTTTCTGTGCCTTATTTTCAGCTTTTCCGAGGACATAGTCCTATTACTATTACTCATGTTATTCTTGATTTATGTAGTCTGTAGCACAAACTGTAATTCACTGCTGCCGAATCAAGACTGGTTTACATATTTGCAATTCACTATAGTTTTCATGCAAAAAGTCTTATGGACCCATAACTGCACATGCAAGATGTTGTTCTGATTGTACTTCAAAAGGATTAGGCTCTTCCAAAGTTCAGGAACTATAAATACCACAAAAGCACGTCTGGAATCAATATGCTTTTAAAAAGCATCAGGTAAAACTACAGAACTTTGTAGGGGAGAAAAGCAGAAGAATGACAACTGAAAGGATGAACTAAAAATATACTGTATCTATTTTTCAGGGCTCTAGAACTATTTTATTTTTTACAATTTCCATTAGGAAAAAGTCATTGTTTTACCAGATTAAAAATAAAAAAGGTAGCTTATGCCCAAAGAATTGAAAAACATAAATTAGTTCAGACAACAGAATGACTTTTGAAGAAGAAAAGTTGCAATTGTACATGTGTTGACTGTAGTTAATCTGACTGCACTTTAAAATCAACAAAACTCTACAGTATATACTCAGATATTAGGAAAAAATTATATTGTTTCCACTGTGCTTGGAAGCTGCTATGTTTTCTTTCCACTGCACCATTATTTGATTTCTGTTTATTTCTGTTAGAAACATGCTTTTGAATTTCGTGTAACAAATGCTAAGCTGTAGGCATCTCTTCCTGTACATTCCTATACATTTTTATATCTAGTTTGGAATATGCAATTTGCCAGAAATATCAGGTGACTCTTTTTATGAAGTGCTTAGGATGCTTTAGGGCATTCATTACACATCTTGAACTAAATTAACTAAATGGCTGTGTTTGACATAAGAGACTGTAAATAAAAAATACACACTGAGGGTCAGAAATCTGTGGAGGTTCCTAAACTTACTAATGTTGTAAGTTGAATGATTCGGGTTTGTGTCAGTGGGCAGGCTACAGCTGTTGTTCTCAAACTGGCATTTTCTCAGGCTGCCAAAAAGCATCAGCATCACTGGGCATGTTCTGTATATTAGAGTGAGTAGAGCAAGAGCTGCAGGACCTTCACTGTCTGCAGCCGATCACTAAGGACAGCAGACTCAGAGAATTTCTCCACAGCCTCCTCGGAAATCTCACAAGAAATTAGAAGTAAGGATGGTCTCATCTGCAAGCTGAACCTATTGCAAGAAGCAGGTTAGTGGTGCAAAGTAGTAGATCAATTAGAGCTTGGGGATCCTGGAAGAACAGAGATCCATATGGAAATTCTCAGCCTCAGGGAACCAAGCATACAGGTATTTTGTGTCTTATGAGCTGGGGTGCTTTTTTCCTTCTTCTTTTGATTATGAAAGTTTGCTGCATTTTTTGCCTTTAGCTAAAGAACAGAGAAATTATTTATAAGCTTTTTATAAACCTGGAACAAAAGGTTTTGAAGTTACTGACAAAGAGCAGCAGTAATAACATTATGGACTTATAATAGGCAGATAAATAGGAGTAGCTGTAAGAAGAAATATATTTTAATTTATAACCGTTTGTGCTCTGCAGTGACTTTCATATAATTAGGTAGGGATGTTATGTGTTCCTATTTACAGGAAAACCTTTATATAGTCTGAGTCACTAAGACTTTTAGTAGAGGGTTCAATGGCAAATGCCATTTGAAAAAATGTTTCAAGGTTGCATGTGTGAAGCAACAAGTTAGGGATCTATCTACTTGCAATTTTTCATCTTGGGAATACATGTCAGAACTCAATGTAGTAATGATTTTCTATATTTTTCCTATGTCAGAATTTCAGAGAGAGAAGAAATTGAGTTATTTATAGACTTCTCCATAATTATAAATGTGATCCCTATTCAAGGTTAAAAGAAATGGGGAGGAACTATATTGGGAAATGCTTATTAATCATGTTGGATTAGATTTATAGATATGCCTTTCATAGTGGAACATGATACACCAGTCAATGGCTAAACAGTAATTTAAATTGTTTTGTCCTAAAGTTTTAGTAAAAGTGGCAAATACAAGTTTTTTAACTCAGTTTTTTCCACATTTGCACTGTTTTGCTGAGATGTTGTAATGATATTTTTGGTGTTGGAAATAAAATATGAACCCTTATTTCTGATAGTGTCTCTTTCAATTGTGAGTTCTATCAGAAATAAATAAAACAAGACATACAACATTTATGTGATCACTAAGAACAGCGACATTTTATTCTGATTACACATAGGCTAAAAACCCTGAACACTGCAGAGGGATTTTGAACCAAGAGTTTTGGTTTTATAAGAAATGGGAAATTGGTACAAGGTCATGTACATAACAACATGTAATAATACATGTTATACCTAACATGTAAACACAATACCTCATACTTCATTGTTTAGATGCATATGTAGGTAGTTGTGTAAATACAGTATGTTCAAGTTTTGTGCAGAAAGAAAATCGACAGCTCGGTCTATAATCCTGTATGTATTTTCTCAACTGTACAGTTTTGGCCAGTTATTTGTCATTAACTGTTTTTAACCTTTACAATTATCAGTAGTAAAAAACACTGTACCAACCACATGCTTTAACCAGAAAATTCTGTGTACTTTTGTTCTCCATCATGACAGAAACGTGAAGGAAAATGAGCCGGAAAGACTTCACAAGTGATTCATTGCTTCCATCAAAGCAATATAATTTTAAATTGTACTTTCATTTGTCTTTTCCCTGACAGGAGGCATTGTTGATAAGGACCTTCGTCACTACCTCAACCTACGGTTCCAGAAAGGTTCGGTGGACCATGAGCTGCAGCAGATCATAAGAGACAATCTCTACCTCCGCACAGTGCCATGTAAGTAGGGTGCAGATGGACAAACCTGGCTGTTTAGTGGCAATAGACTGTCTGGGTGAGTGCTGCTGAGGCCCTTTGCAATGCATGGAGAGGTGGTCTGTGGATAAAACAGCCTTCCTGTAAATAGGTTTGTGGCTTGGTTCCAGTCTTACACATTACTGCTGATAAATTCAACTGTGCAGTGCCGATGGTTTTGTGGTGTTTTCAAAGTTGTAATTTCATAAAGTCTGGCTTTAGAATAATAATAATCATACTTCTACTGTAGTTTTAGAAAGCATAAATTTAAAGAGAAAAATACCAGTTTTCTGGGCTGGTTCAGTCCAACAGAAATAGTTTGATCTGCCTCATGTTTACATATCCATTATGTAATAATGCCACTGGATTTAGAAAGCAATAGGGCAACAGAAGAAATGTATAAACTGGATTTTGTTTGAATACCACAGGCATGGCAATGAAAGTTTGTACTGCCTTGCATATGTGTTTGTTGCCACATAAGTCAATATTCAAAATATTCTGAAACCTCTAAAACAATTTTTGTTGTATTGACAATATTCACCTATTTTGGCAGTAGACGTGAAATTGACCAGTCACGCAAGCCATGTCTGATTGTCATGGCCATGTCTTTCAGAACAAATCTGCTTGGCTGACAGACAATATATCATTTAAAAAGGACTGAAGTTCCATTATTCTTCCCTCATGAAATAATTGCTTAGCAGACATAAAATGGGTCTTCTGGTTTTGGCAAAAAAAAGAGGTGCACTTTTGAACTTACAGGCTTGACACTGGAATGATAGGCAGAGAAAGGTATACTGGATAAGTGGCTGTGCTGTTTATATGGTAATGGTGGATGCTCTTTGAAACCTGAGTTGTCGTGAATGCTACTGTATGGTTTTTCTTCCATAATATTAAAGAATGAAGCTTTGAAACACTTTTCCTAGAAAATAAATATAAATTCCTAATTTCTAATGTTTCATTTGCAATTGATCAGAAAGGAAGGTGGAGAAAAACATTTAAAAGTTATTACCGGTATGCAGAAAATAAAAAAAAAAAGTTATAATTATGTGAGATTTATGATGGATTAGGTTTGTCTGAAGATACTGAGAAATGTCACAGCTGAAGGGGAAAAGCAAGTACAAAAAAGTTTTGAGACTAAAACCCACTTCCAAGGATGCCTGGGAGCATCATTAGCCCAAACTTATCCTTGTTATAACCCCAGTCCATGCTCATTAGTGCCACAGGTCCAGGTTAAAGGATAAGGAAAATACAACAATATTGCAACTACTGCACACACGCTGTGTATGACAGACACTATCTGTCAGCAATATGGGCACAATGAGTATTTTTGAGGCTGTTTTGTTTTCATTCAAGGCAATAATAAAGTGTTCTCATGTCAAGTAAAATACAGTACTCACAGAAGCAAATTCATCATTCAAAATGAAACACTACAACCACAAGGACTACAATTTGGAATCTATAAACATTACAACCTTTTCTTTCTGCTGTGGCTTCTCCATCTTCTGTGTCACTCTAAGTGGTTAAATTCTTAGTCAAATATGCTCACTAATTAATACAATAATAACCTAAGTAAAAACTATATTTTGAAATATACTATAGTGTTGCAGATGGCAGGTGCTGATTTTCCAGGTAAGCTGGTATGGTCTTGGAAAGTGAAGGACTCTTTTCAGTAGTAGTGGTAGAAAAACAAACAAACAAACAAACAAACACCCCAACAAAAAACCAACAAAAAACAACAACAACAAAAAACCTCCATAGGGCCTAATGGGTAGATTTTCTTCAAAATATTCTTGAAAATTCTGTGAATGTAATCCTTCTTAAAAGTGAGTATTTAAAAAAAAGAAATTATCAAATGCAGACAAGATGATATGTGGTTAGCTTAAGGGTTTTTCATAATCAGTCAAATAAAAGGACACCATCACATAGTTTGCAACCCATATTTCCTCTAAATCATAGTTGTCGTGAATCTTTTTAAATGCAATTTTACTCTGTCCCCAGAACTCATGCCTGGGAGGGGAAAATGTTCTCAACTGTTCTCTTATCTTCATATAACTTTACTACTTTTTGAATCACAAATCCAGCTTTCAAGAGCACTGGTATTCAGAATCTTCTGCTCTGGGCAGTATTTTGTTTTTAAGCTCTGTGCGTAGCCTAAAAGTACTGGTTGGTTGTCCTCACACTGTCCTTAGTATACAGTGGTAATGTTTAACTGACTGTACCACTGCCCACTAGTTCACTTAATGAGTGCACCTAACCATGAACTTATTACAGATCTTGCAACAGATACCAACACAGCAAAAGCAGCTCTCAGTTTTTTTCAAATTCTTGTGCAGAAAAAGAGAGAGGGAAACCCAGCTGTAGGCAGCATAGACTTAATTTCCAATGACAAGGTTGTAACACAAAGAGGGGAAAAAAAATTGAAAAATAGGTGGCAACATTTTTCTTTTAAAAATGCATCTACAGTCTTTGCTCTGTTACAGAGGCACAATTGCCAGTAAAACCATGAGAAGGTTTGTAGAGAGTCCTTGACCTTGAGTTTTTGTGTTCTTTGCTTTCTGTTCACACTGGCAGCACTGGCCCCAGCAGTGCAGTGGGCATGACCATGGGTTTCTCAGCCATCTAGGTTAGATCAAGTCATCTTTCACTTGCATTAAACGAGTGAGTGTTCTCTGTGAAACCAGGAAGCAGAGAACTAATCCATACCTGTTTTAAATCAGGATAAGTCAACTCAAGTTAGACAACTGAACTAGTATTTACTAGAAAGTAGATAAGGTTGGGCCTTGGACTCAACCCTGGCAGTGTTTAAAGCCAGGCTGGATGAGGCTTTCAACAACCAGCTCTAGTGGGAGGTGTTCCAGCCTGTGGTGGGGAGGGGGGGGGGGGAGATTAGATGATCTTAAGGGCTCTTCCAACCCCTTAACATTCTGTGACTCTATGATTCTAGGTAAGACTTTGAATTGTCTATTATACAAGTGTACATCCCTGTGTACACCAAAGAATAGATGGGCCAGAATCGCATGATGTGAGGATAATGGGTCAATTCTGCCCTCAGAAATTGTAGACCCTGAGAATTGGATGAATTGGTTGGGCTCATGATCCTTATATTTTTCTTGTTTTGCTAATGCAGTGCCCCTTTCTACTAAATTAGAAATGACCATGTGACCCTGAGAGTGAAATGCTGCCTTCCATAAGTGTCCCAGCTCTCAGTGCCATATGAAACTGATTTTCCCTGAATTGCCAACAGGACTGATACACATATATCCCAGGGCAGGATGTACAATTGTATTTGCAGCAGTCAAGATGCAGCCGTTAACAAGGCAGTTTTGGGGGAAAGAAAAGTTCCTCATCTTCCAGTTTCAGAAGATCTAGCTGAAGTTTGTGTCATGCATTTTCTTCCCCTTTTCCTGTTTTGTAGAATTTTAGCACTTTTCATATCCTAAACTTACACCTGAAGATATTTAGGAGCACTATTGTAGTTGTCCTGCAATACAGGAAAGCAGGAAGAGAAGCTCATTGATATCCTGTGGGATATAACCTCAGATTGGCAGTAGCTCAGAGGAGTTGGTCTATCCTGCTGCACCATAGGAGGATGCAGCCCATGAATGCTTTCTTCAAAGTGAAAATGGGGAAAAAATAGCTTTAAAAACATTATGAGGATGAGGAATCTTCTTTCCTAGACTTTGAGTTTAGAAAAAAAGGAATGATGTAAGACTAGAGAGACTGGGTATGTGGATCAGCCTTACAGCACTGGATATTGCAGTATTACCATTAGCACAGAAATTGGAGGAAGGATGTTATATTTAAGACATTTATCAGCAGCATAGGAAAAAAATATTAGGTTTTTAACTGAGCTATATGCTGTATGTGAGTGACCAGGGGTAAGAGATGGAATCATTATGAGCAGCAGTTTCTCACATACCAAACCATGATAACAAATCCTCCTTTTTCGTGCTTGTTAATGCCATAGGTGCTCTGTGTTAGGTGAATATAATTAACACTGCACTGCAAATATGACACCTATGAACACTTAATGAGTCACTTAAGTCACTTCCACTGTGACTTTTTTTTTTTCCGTCTTCTGTGAATATTTATTTTTAGGTCGTTTTGAGTCAATATAAGTAAGAGCTTCATTTGAAATATAGTTTTGTTCTATTGTATTTTAGTATAGTCTGGTATATATATAAATTTAACCCACATGGTGCAATATTGTCTGTGTACTGTTGAAATGTTTTATCTTACAGCATGCTTATGTTTGTTGTCTAGTCCTCTTCCCAGAAGAAAAAGTACATACAGTGATACTTTTTTTCCTGGGTGTTGGTTTTATTTATCATGTGTAGTAAAAGTAGAGCCATTAGTTTATATTCCAATGATAATAAAGTCAATAAAATATGTTTATACTTGAGGCTGCAGGGGAATTCACACTTCCAGACCTGAAGAAATCTCTATCTCCAAAACAAACAAGGTCTGTTTTTGTTTAGGTTTGTTTTCTAGTGCAAAACAAACAAGGTCTTTCCCTCTGTCAGAGAAGTGTAATATATTGGCAAACCTTAGTCATACTTCATGGGTACCTATGAGAAATAAAGAACTTCTGGGAATGTGTAAGACTTTCCTCTCTCAATGTGTTATCATAATTTGTATTTCTTCTAATATCTTTTATTTTGGTCACAATAAGTAGGAAATGCTGAATTAAATCCACATTACATTCTTAGGTTTTGATATGAGGTTTCTAATTTCCAAGCTGAAGAAAGAGTTGCAGAATTCAAGTGGGCAATAACTTTGTATTGGTTGAGGGTAGCCCAAACTCAGAAGCTCCCTGTGCATAGCTCTGCTGCTCTGGATAAGGTTGTGAGGTATACCTGACTAATCCATATTTGGACAGATAGGAAGCCTTTCAACTTTTCTTTTTTTTTCCAATACTTTTTTACTTCTTTTAAAAAGTATATAGCCAAGAAAATTCAAAGGGAAATGTGTGAAACAGACTTGCCAATGCTATAATATATTTTTCTTACAAGTTTGTTCATGTCAAAAGTATCTTACAAGAGGCATTGTCAGTGAAAGAGCTGCCAGTTTGACGTCATATGGAGCTATTGCTAGGATAAAATAACCTGTGCTTAGCATACCATACTGCCAAGAAATGTCTGCATCACTGGAAATAACAGTACCTAACTTTAATGACTACTTTATTCTTCCAGTGTTAGCTGTTGCTTAGACTTTGATGGTTCAGAATAGAGCAATGCAGAGCTCTTAAAAAATGTTCCTGTTGTTGTGTATCTCATGGAGCACATCTCCAAAGTATACTTAAAGTGAAATCATTGGCATCTCAAGCAAAATCAGGTAATTATGTGAGATGAGGGCCCACTGTGCTGGTTGCAGCACAGCCACGTGTACCAGAAGATGAGAAAGACACCACTGCTTCCAATAACCAGCAGCCTAAATAGAAAAAACAACAGACAAAAAATCATAGAGCACCAACAATGCCTAGTTGTTCTGCATGAGGTGGAGTGGTGGTTAAACTGTTGCCTGTGGACTTTGCTTTCTTTTCCTGCTGCATTCACTATTCTGAAAATGTGTATGGGACAATGACTTGTTTTTCTGAGGACACTGGGAATGCCTGGTCAAAAGAGTTGTGCTTATACATCTTTGTATTGACTTTTCATGTTCTTTTATGAGACCTATGGTCTGTTTCAGAGCAGGGCAGTAAAGGTTGGAGTCAGCACTTGTGCCTCTTCTCCATCAGTTTGTATAGAGCATTACCTGTGCCCAGAGCATCTTCGGGCTGCAGGCACTGCATTGCCTTCAGCAGGAAGTGGATAAAAATAAAACTAGGGAAAAAACAATTTTTAAAGTTTATTTATCAAAGTGAAGTGCAGTTTTAATTAAGGTCTAGGGTAAACAGATGTCCAAACTATATCTACAAATAACGACACTGATGGAAAATATACTGTCTGTTAGTCATGAGAGAGAAAATGTACATGATTTCTGTCTTTTTTCCTCAGAAATTCCTCAGTTCTACATATTGGGGACATCAACTTTCAGCTATTCAGTGACTAAGTACTTACCTTAAAATAACATGTATGCAAGGAAAATAAATACAGTTCGAGAAGAAGGGGAAAGGAATGTGTCTGATGTAGTGTAGCTGTAGTAGGAAGTGAGAACAGTTGTGACAAAATGAAGAGCAGTAGTTGTGTACCACTCCTGATATTGCAACTTAAGTGTTCCGTAAAGGTTGTATGAAGACATTAGGATGTTTTCATTGGATGTATGGTTACAACAGTTCTGTTTCTCAGAGATCTTTGCACCCAAATCACATGTACAAAACACTGAGACTGGTAATTCTGTCCTCTACTCCCATTCTTCCCATTCCTTTTCTCCCTCCTTTCTGCTCTTTTAAATACCATGCTTTTCTCCCATTTTAAAAACCAAATCATTCAAAATCAGTATTTTTTTTTATATAAAACAGTGTCAATATAAATTATTTTTCTAACAGGTAATCTGATGCCCTGCCAATTGGAAAGTTGATACAATACCACTAAAGTGACTAAAAGTTTTAGCAGTGAAAGAAAGGATAAGAAAATGTCATGAAATTGCAAACCCAATCTTTCTAAAGCCATTTTCCTACAAAAGTGTATCACATATCTTACTTAACTGATGTTAGCTGGCATGTGATTTAAAGACTAATGTCAAGCATCTTGGATTGCTCATTACATCTGTCTGGAATTATTTATATGTGATATAGTACATGCATAATTCCAGATGAGAGTTTAGTTACAATGTTTGTGCTGATTGTCCCCAGGAATCGATATGTGTTTATTTAAACTTTGGGGAGGCTCTCTAGTGTTGCAAAATGGGTTCTCTAATTCATGTGATACCAAAAGGATAAAGGAGAGTGGCAGTTTTAAACGAATTTTGATGACAGCCCTAATTTTATTGACTACTAGCAGCAAACTAGAAGGGCAGCAGCCTGAATCTGATGAAGTACCTTGCCTCAGCAGAACAAGAATAGCAAACAATAGAAGTGACCACAAATAACTTATTTCACAAGTACAAGTCAAAGTTCTTGAGTAGCCTAAAGCAGCTTGGAAGTTTGTGTAGGGGCTGTATCTCCCTATGACAGTAGGCTTTTCAAGCCTGAAGGTCTTAGATATACTACTGACCTTTCTCCTTAAAAAACCAAAGTATCTGAGAAATTTAAGAATTACAAATATGATGAACAATACTTGCAGCATTGTAGAATGTAAGCGTTCCTATGATTTCTAAAGCATATTTTATTTCCTACATGATCTTTCCAAATTGCCTTTCAATGTTAAAAGATTAAATATATCCTCTAGATAAATTTAGCCTCCATCCTCAATCAAATAGGTCAAAATTTGATTTTTTTCTTAAGGTAATCTGAGATACTCTAAATATCTGTGTTTTCTCTCAGTCTGGAGAAGATAAACTGTCAGAGACAGTGGATAATCTTTACTTGGTGATTTTTATCTGAAGAACAACTGAACGGTGAACATGAAAGACCAACAGCTGTCCTTAGAAATTCAGAACAATATCAACGACAAAAAAAGGGTTGTGTAAAAGAATCAATATTCTGAATTAACCAGTAGTTTAACCAGTTAAACTACTAAATCTATATTTGCATTGTTGAATAAAAAGGTCCATTACCAGTTTTGGGAGGATGTTCTTTTTTTTTTTTTTTTTTCTGGGGCTTTCATCTACAACTATAACAAAAGCAAGTCAGTGGCAGTGATGATGGACATCCTCATGAATAGATCATCTGGTGCATACTGAGAAATTCATGTGAATTGGTAAGCACTTGGTCAAGTTCACCAAATAACCAACTTCTTACATCTGAAGTGCAGTTCAGTGGCCTCCTCACACCAGCTGGAGCCCGGGTCCTTCTCGCTTTGTTTGGACACTGTGCTCTCTGCCACCATTCCCTTCATTTAAAAAGGTCACTAGTTACATTAATAAGACTGTACAACTTTAGATCTTTCTTCAAGATTTAAGATTTTCCCAGCTGTAGAGGAGAAGGCATATTTTCTGTATATTACAAAAAAAAGGAAGAATTTCAACCTTCTCTGTATAATAAGCCCAGGTCAATGGACAAGTGTCTCTGGTGGCACCATGTTTTAGATTCAAAAGTACCCTGGCTAGAATAAATCCCTTTGAGAATAAAAAACGTTAGAGAATGAAGATTACAGAGGTGATCTAATACCTGAAGAGGCGCTTAAGACCTGAAAAGTGAATAAAACTTCAGTTTCATAAATAGGGGTGAGATTAATTTATAATTTACTGGCTGAAAAACTGTCATGAGGAAACTCCTTTTCTGCAAGTCCTTTTTTAAATTTTCCTGTATCCTGAGGACACTGCTGTCCTGGTTTTGACCCATGACAGTTTGTCAAAACTTTATATTTTTCCTTTGTCTCCAGGTTTTGATTCTACCTAATGCATTTTTTCTTTTCCTAATGTATTACTGTTATTAACACATCAACCTCTTGACTAGCTATCAATTTATTATGGATTATTCAAATAATTCTGTCAAATTTATTTCGTTGAATCTGAATAGAGAAACTTCCTTACTGTGGAGATGGCAGAAAAACAATTTTGGTTAGAAAAATATAATAAGAATAATGCAGAGGTTCCAGACCTCTGTATTTCAAATGAAAGCAGGGATCTGGATCTAAATGCAGAACAGTGTTGTAATTTTAGCTTTTAAATTCTTGTCTTTGAATTTTAAAAGCTTGCATGGACATATATTACAGGGTCTAGAAAACACTATGCTTAACTCTAAAGTTAAGAGACCAGATTTTTAGTACTGAATTTCACAATAAATCACATTTGCTATTATTTTATCAATGTGTCTTTGTTGAAACTAATCATTAATACCTGTTATACGTTGCTAAGATATTTTCACTTTGCTCACAAAAGTAGTGAATCATTTTATATGTAGGAAAGCACAAAATTCACTCTAGGCTGCTGAAGGTGCAGTCTCCACATGTTGTAGCCTTTAGCTAGTGACAGAATGCATGCCAGCACTCAGTTTAAGTCATCTGTAATTTCTGCTTCCCATTTTTTATTTTGACTGATTACTGAGCTTCCTTTTTCAACTTGGTACTGCTATGATTTCTTCAACTCATATTGGTACTGACTTGAGTAGATGCTTGACCAGTTATTTCATTTGGCATTTGTTAATACAGAGAAACCCATAATTTTATTTTTTTTTTTAAGCTTTAAATGAAAACCATTCTACCACTTCTTGCAAAAATTGATTTTTTTTTTTCTGCAGAAGAATCTGTGGAGCCCTTTCTGACTGCAGGTGTGTCAGAAATTTTGCCATAAAGCTCTGCCCTGTAATGATTTATTCATTTCACGGAACACTTCATTTAATTGGGAAATGCACGTTGCATTGTACTCCTTCTTGAAGAGTGCTTAGAACCCAGAGAAGAGAATTTAATTACCTTTAATTCATTTTGGGAATTGTATGCTTAGGGGGTGCTCAAAATGGTGATTTGGCAAGATTTCCTTTCTTATGTAAAAGTAGAAGTGACTTTTACATACAATATCCTTGTTGTAGCAGCATCTATAAAAAAATTCTCTTGTTCCCTTAAAATGTTCCTTAAGATGTCCTGCTTTGACTTTCACTAAAATGCTGAGTGGTTCTGAGCCTCTGCACATTGTTGGCTCCATATTTCTAAACCATGGCTGAGTCCCTGCTCAGAAAGCTCATGGTTTGGTGTCTGACTCCAAGCCTTCCATAACTGGTCAGGAAAAGGAAGGTGAGACTTCAGGCTGTGGGTTCTACACATGTTAAAGAAGGTGGCTTTAACCAAAGCTGATGCTTAGAGCATGGGCCTTTGCAACTTTAGTTCATACAATAAGCAAGGCCCACTTGCAAATATACCTCAAGGTTTACATCCTCTAGACAAGCTAGTGCAGCTACCTTCTCAAGAATAGGATAAAAATCAGGCTGGTTTTATATTTCTCTCTTTCTCTTTTCTGAGTCCTATGAGGACATGGTGAAAGGTACAGCTGAGTAGTGAGTCATTCTACTGTTCAGGGTTCCATTGAGGGAATATGTGAAATGTGAAGTTCCCCATCAATTACCAAAGACAAAGATTGTTCCCCCTTGTGTATCGTGTAAATGAGGCAAGCTGTAATATATATTATCTAATCCTTAGTTTATCTTTGTGTACTTCAAAAATAATGATTATTTCCTATAAAGCTTCAAAACTTGCCATGAGATCATCAGTCACTTTTATCTACAATGCAAATGCATCTGTACTTGTATTAAGAGTTGGGCACCAACAAACTATTATTTAAATACACAGTTAAAATTGCACTGACTCAGAAACATGGCACTTGGAGCCAGAAACAATTTAGTAATCTGGATTGTAAACTGTCAGAGAATAGTCGTTGTTCTGTTTTTGTACTTTATAATGCAATGTCCTGGAAGAAAGTGATGAATTTTAGTGAAAATCCTTTCTTTCGTCAACTTTACAAATAAAGAGCATCTAATTTCTCCTTTCCTGTCATTATCCTCGATTTGCATCGCCTAGCTCTGGCATGTCTGGTAGGCTTTTGCAGGGAACTTTAATTTTCAGGGTCTTCTGAGTAAGATGCAGGGTTATTTCTGTCCGGGATCAGGACTGCTCAGTTTGAACTGGAGAAATCAAGTGGGAAAAAACCCAGGATATTTGAGAGATTCAGTGCTGACCTTGTTTCCACTAGCTTACACATTTAAAAAAATACTAGAAGTCCATGTGGCACTGTGTTTCTAAAAGCATTTTTCCCTACACAGTTAAGGAAAGTAACCAAGCTCTAAGTATTGAAAAGATTATTTCTGTTAAGTAATTCCTACTCTATTTAAATTCTTTTAAAATTTTGAAAAAGCTATAAAGTCTAAAAGAAAAGAGAAGACTTCTGCAAGATGCAATTATATTGCCTTTTGTCCCTCTTTATTAAATATGGAAGACTTAAGCAACAATAATAAACATGAGAAAATGTTAGTTCTTGTATAATCATCCATTAGCATCATAAAAGAGAATTCTGAATAAAGATTAAAGGTTTATTTTTTTAAAAGAAAAAGGCTTCTGATTTAAGTTCTCTCTTCTATAAAACAAGGAGGCTTGAAAGATGAACATAAAGGAAAATGAAAAAGCAAAGCAGAAGGGTTTGTTCAACAAGGGAAAGTGACGGAATCTGCACGAGGGATGAGGCAGCCTTGGATGTACAGACAGACTGGGGAATGAGATGATGGAAAGCTGTGCCACAGAAAGGGACCTGGGGGTCCTGGTTGTTGCAAAGTTAAACATGAGTCAGCTCATTAGTCACTGCACTCTTCTGATGGTAATTTTTACTGAGTTTGGAAACATGGAAGGTTGCTGAGGGCGTGTGTTTAACTGCATTGTGGCCAGAGGCCAGATCGTGCTCTCGTAGGAAGGCAGAAGCTTTCCTGACAGGGGCAAGAGCTTCCTGAGAATCACATTGTTCCCGTTGTTAAGAACATGTTACGTCATAAACTCCAATGTAAAGAGCAATAACTGGGGTTTTTTTCTCTGCTTTGGAAATGTCTGTGCTCATAAGCTGTTACCAAAGACAAGGCAGAAGTTCTAAAAATTTTAAGAGGATAATGATGGTTTTGGAGAGACAGTAAGCTCTGACCAAAAAATGCACCTCCTATCCTCCCATGGAGTGACACCTCACACGTCTCAGGGTACATGGCACAATATCAGACATCTTCACAATCCGTGAAGCCATTTGGGTGCTGGAGGGAATACCAAAGGTAACTGTAGAAGGTAAATTTATAAATGTTTGTGTAATGAATTGAAGGCCTTCTACAGTTTCCTGACTTTTGTTAATACTCAATCTGAAACCAGATCATTGTTTTAGACTGAAGATCGTCTTTAATGCAGCTAAAAATATACACACAGTACAAAATAAAAGGCTTTGTATTTCATTTCTTGAAGTTTTTCTGATGTGATTACAATTTATTTACCCACTTCTGCTCTGACCAGTCTTAAGGGAAGGAAGAAAACTACCACCTTAGCTTGGCTTAAGCAGTGAAAATAAACTGTAAGTCACTTGAGGGATGACTTTAACCCACTGGGTAAGAACATAAGGAAAATTTTGTAGGAAGTGTACAGAGGAACAGTCATAACTTGGAGCACAATTTTTACTGTTCAAGTGAAATATCATCATGAACTTTCATTGGGTTGAAGTGAGAATTAATTTCATTCTCTATGTCTCTTGTAGAATTTTGTTAAATTATTGCAGACCTTAGCTTTCTGCAGGCTAGAAAATAATGCACCTCTTCCCCAGATAATGCAGTGAGGTTTATAGCAGCTTAATTTTCTTTCATTATATGATTCCATGTAGGACCTATAAAGATGTGATCTGCACAACACTAACAATCCTTCAAAGCTAAAGCTTGAACAAATCAATGTCTTCAGGTCCATTAAACTCAAGCACAAAGCACATCACGTTCTTGGACAGAAGGATTAATAACGGTGTAAGTGTACACAGAAATAAGAAAACAGTGAATAATTACAGAAACTAGACTCAACCTGATTATTCCAGAAGTCATTCACAGGAGGCTCTGTAGTGCTCTGGTTCTCTGTTCTTTCACTCCACTTTTATTCTGGTGCAGATCATGGCACAAGATAGAAAATATCTTTTCTTCCTGTTATGTGGTCCAGCAGAGGTGTTTTAAATGGGTTCACAGAAACTGCTTCTAATTTAGTGCCATATCAGTCAGAAAGAGAAGGGGGATTTTAGTGAGAGAGAGGAACATCTAAAACGTGTTGGTCTATTTTTTTGGTTCAAACCATGTATGTACCTCACTGTGGGGAGCTGCTCTGTTCCCATGGTTGTGTCCTGTCCCGGTTCAGACAGTATTGTGCAGTACTGCAGATGTGACAGACAGGGAAATCTGTCTCCATGCAATACTCCATATGGTGCTGTAGTCTCCCTTCATATCCCAGTTCTCCTTTCATACCCCAAAGAGACATCAGAGAAAATGTGGGAACACTATTTCCTTGGCCAGTGTGGAGTGTCCTCATTAACAATGCACAGTCCTAAACATTTCAAGGTGATGGCTGTGACTGTGCCAGAAAAACCAGACAGAGATGAATGGAAAACAGTGAACCTCTAGGCTGGTGGGAAGGGATTTCTTTCCCTTCACCTCCACTTATAAAAACATATGATTGAGTTAAATTTGTTTGTCTCCACTACTCCATCCATCCACAGAAGTGAAATTCCAAGCTTATTTACCACTGACATGTGCTTCCAAAGTTTAAGATAGGAAAACTGATTTTGAATGATGTAGCCCAATTTTCAGTTCTGGAAGTTGAAGAATACCACAGCAACTTGGCAAATATTATTCTGCAGTATTATATCAGGGTGATATTTAATATATGTCTCTTAGCACACATAGATTCTTTTGGGTGTTCTTGGTTTTTTGGTTTTATTTGTTTGTTTAGTTGTTTGGGGGTTTGTTGTTGTGGTTGTTTTGGTATGGTTAGAGGCTTTTGGTTTTTTGGGGGGTTTTTGTGCTTTTTTTTTCTTTTGTTCTTGGGTTGTTTTTTTTTCATGTTCTATGTAGCATTATTTAAAATATTAGGAGTCAGAGTTTTGGCTTTGTTCTCATTGTCCATGTTGGATTTGGGACTCTGGCCCACTGCTTTGTTAAATCTGGACCATGTACTACTCCTCCTTCTGTGTCACTAAAAAGCTTGAGCAGAAGAAAACAATCACAGCCCTAAAGCATGGAAGAGACCAGCAGTAAAGAGTTCACCCTCACCTTCCCCTCACCCTCCAGCTCTTCAATAAGCTCTGCAGTAGCACAGGGGAGAGAGGAGTATTGATGATCAGTCTGGTCTCACTTCATGGGTTCCCTCATCAAGGCCAGGAGTACATGAGCATGACTTACCTGTTCATTCTCTGCAGGCACCAGTGCCACTCTGCTAAGAGTTTGAGCTTGTTTGCTGGCCACAGAGGCAAGGATTTGGTTGTCTAAATGTCTCTGTATCCAGTAATGCTGCAATAAACCCTTGATTGGGTAGAATCCTGCTATCATGTATTGTTCATGGCTAACGCTTGAATGATGGGTCAGACACCTGTAAGATACTTGAGATGACTAATGTCAGGGAAGTAAAAATAATTGTTAGAGCAGTTTGGTGATTTGAGGAAGCAGCCTATTTTACATGAATGCAAAGTAAAGGGGTTGACAATCAGATAAACCCCTTCTTTACTTCTTAATATTCTTTTCTGTTTCATCTGTTTTATTTTTTCTCCTAAATTGTATTATTCAAATGAAAATTCAGTGCATGACAACTTAGGCATGTCTAACAATTCTATTTCTTTTTAAAAAGGCTGAATTTTCTTTTTATCCCCTGGTGCTTCAATCTGTGAAAATGTTATATTAATTATGATATATGCTGTTCCCTGTTGATACTTCCTGGAGTTATGCAGTTGTTGTATTCATGCATGTTGAGACAATGCAATGCCTGCAGGATTGCAGATGTGGAGGGATCCATACATCCTTGGTGGGCCACCCACAGTACTTTGTAAGATCAGGGTCTAAAGTGTAGTGCTCTCAGGGACTTTGGTCAAAAAGGGGACCTTTGGAACAGGGGACTTGGGAGGGTCAAAAGCTGTGTCTTATTGATGTAACAGCTGAATTAGATTTGAAGGTAGAACTCTTCTCAACCTCTTCTGCAACTTATTCTGTACAATGAATTTTAAGTTATTACTGTTAAAAGTTTCCAGTATACTGAATACACACCAGCAACAATTTCTCTGATGATGTCAATCAGTGTAACTTCATTACCGTTGGGGATTTTCAGAAATCAGCACAGTTTCAGACTTTAACCTTGTTATGATAGCCAGGAAACATCAAGTTCATTTTCCAAATGATTATTGAATTCTAAAAGCTCTCTGGATGTTACTGATGTAGATTGGCACAGCTAGCTTTGTTCAATGTTGAGTTAAATATGTTCCTGAAATATCAAAATAATTAAAGTTTTGTAGCATTTTTCTGTAGAGACTTGTAAATTGCTTTGTTCTCCTGAATTACAGAAGAAATTAACTAAAAGTTCAATCATAAAACTGTAAAAGGTTGCAAATCTGAAAAGCAGGAGCAGCTTTATTGTCTTCCTTAAATAGGGTACTGTAATTGCAATTTTCATAGTTTAAAAACAAACAAAAAAGCCCAAAACCCAGTGCTCACTCTAAGGATTAAATTAAGAGAACTGTTTTCATTCATTTTTATGTTTTTGAATTCACTCTTCAGGCTAATTTTGCAGCATGGTGAAGATTGTCATAATTGCTGCCTAGGAAGAGATACCTTTGCCAACGCCGTTTCTGTCACTTCTCCTTATTTATTTCTTTGGCCTTTACCTCTGAGAATAAATGTCATGTTGTGGCTTAAGCACTATTATAAGCAATAGCATGCCTGAGTGCAGCTGTAATTGAGGATCTACCCATTGTTCCTTTTGCAAAATTGGTGTAGGCTTCACAGCTAACCCAGGTGCTCTGATCACAATTAGGGGCAATTTGGAAAACTGAAATTCTGTGTGCTCTCATTTTCGTCAACATTATTTTGATGGGACTATTTTAACCCCCACGTGCTTCTGAAAACAGAAGCAGAGCAGTAAGACCCTGGGCCAGCTCTGTTCACATGGCCAAGAGGCATCTATTTCCTTGAAAGAAAGAACAGTAGATACTGGAGTGAGACAGTGGTTTTTCATGCTGGTTTTTGTTCTTTTGTTGTTTTGAGGATTTTTTTAATGCTCGTTCATGCTGGTTTTCTGTACAAGGACTAAGAACTAGGAATGTGTGAGATGAGGCTGCACAGTGATCATGGGTTCAGAGACAGCAGCTGGGAAGATGGACAAGGGGAGCATGGGCTTCTCTAAGGTAAATGAAAATAAGAGGTTATATTTTCACAAGACTGGCAAAAGCCATGGCAAAGCCATGGGTAATGTGTTACAGGATTATTAATGATTTTATAGTAATAGAAATAAGAAAGAACATTAATTAAAACTGATAAACTATGACATTTTCTAATTTTTAGTCCTATGGTTTATAAGTGTAGCAATTTTCTTCTGTCGTAAGTTACAGTGTAGAGTCATAAAACATTTTTAAATTTTTTTTCCTTGCAGGAAATAATAACACTTTAAGGGGAGGTTAAAAAAAATCATACTTTTATCTTACTTTGTGTCTGTTTATTTTTGTCTTACTGTTTCTGCTGAACAGTACTCTGGGAAAAAAAGAAGTTTTCAAGCTCACTTTAATGTAAAATAACTACAGCTCTCACTAAATGGGAAGACTGAAACAATTTCTTAATGGAAGACCCAGTATTGCTTTAAATATTAAAAGAAAAAAAATTAGTTGGCATTCTCAGACTTTCTTCCCATAAATATGCACTTTTTCAAATCATTTATTAGTTTCATGCAATCATTCTGATGTAATTGGAGGAAAGAAAAATAATTAAATACATGTTGGCATTTGCAGCTAGAAACCTTGAGTGATACAGAAAACAAAGATAAATAAAGATTCACAAAAAGTGAAAGCTTGCTAAGAGCATATGTAGCCCAGTGTTCATAAAATTGAGATTATGTCCTTTAGTTACAGCAGTTCTGTAAAGCTTATATGAATCATGAAATAATTAATAACATTTGAGAGAACATTAATAACATATGAGTACCTGATCATTGTGCCAAGCAGGGATTTAGGTATTAGCTGGAAAAGTCAGTAGCATTCTTTAAAAAATACAGTGGAGCTGTGTAAAAGGAGAAGAAAAAACTTAAATTTTTTGCTGCCAGTTGATGTGGATTATGCTCTTTTAATTCCAAACATTCTCCAGGATTTCTCTTAAACTCAGAAGCATTTGAGATACATTGTGAGTGCTGGGGTAGCTCAGAAATACATTGCAGTGGTGTCCTTTTTAAAATGAGAGATGTTTTTGTTAAATGATAGTGTGAACTCACTTTCAAGGAGTTTTCTTCAAGCAGCAGTACTAGACAGTGCTCCTTACCAAGAAATCTCCATGAACTTACAGTCAGAGGTGCTCAGGCATGTCCTGGTTCTGTATGGCTCTTGTGAGAAACAAAGAATGACTCCCAAACTGCAGGAGGGAAAGAAGTGGGATATAGGAGATCTTTCTTATGAGAAATGAGGTGGTTTTTGACCAAATTGCTGCAGTAAAGAAGACTGCTGCTACCACAAAACAAACAAACAAAAAAAAAAAACAAAAACAAAAACAAAAAAAACCCAAAACAAAATAAAACAAAAAAGTCCTATACTTAGTTTATTTTATCTTTAGAGGCTTAAACCTTTCTAGATTGGCTAATTATTTAATTATTTACAGCAAAATCTTGAGTCTTATTCATTAGTTGGCATTTACCTTTGGTTCTAATATATGCGTCCCTATTTTTATTGACTCAATATATTAGCATTTGAGCAAAATAAGAAAGTAGATGGAAATAGTTTCTTGGGTTTGAGGTTTTTTCTGGTTTTTTCAATAAGTATTTTTAGTCTCATCTTCACAAGTTATAGCCAGGAGCTGGAACAGCTTCTTGTTAATGACATGTCAGAAGACCCAGTAGAAGAATGTTTTTGAAAAGGTGTTTTGTGTTCATTTTAGTCACAGAATGACTGATATACCAAGAGTGTGCAAATTAATAAATAGTGAAATGATTTAAACATTTAATTTAATCTAATTTAATTTAATTTGAACACAAATAAGTGATCATGAAAATGGTGGTTTCTGTTATTGGCAAAATGCAAATATCAGTTTAGTGCAAGAAAGATAGGTAAAGTAGGAGCAAATTGAAATATGCTGATTCCAAATGCCAAAAATAAGACACCAATTTGACCAAGAATTTTATGCTGAATCCAGAGATATGTGCTGTAGAAAATTAAGGTCATCCTGTAGTTAGAAGGGAAATTTATTTAGGGTTCAAAAGTATTTGCTTTCATTTTAGCATGCCTCTTTCTTCCTCTGAAAATTTAATAAAGTCACTAAACTTTTGCTGCAAAACCATTTTCTTCATATACAAACCAAGAGAAATCACAGCTTTTCTAAGTTTCTTGTGAAGGCAGATTAACGAAGACTCATTAAATGATTTCATATCACCAAATGTAGTGTGAAATGGAACATACTACCAAGTCAAATGTGTTTAGTTAGTATTGTCAAAATCAAAGTCTAAAAAATTACTCATATCTGAAAAAAAACCCATCTCCAGGTAGATTTCAGATAATGACATATTACAACATCCAGTTGTTTTAGGTTTTGTTTCTGCCTTCTTTCTGTAATAACTTCTTGCTATGTATTTTAATATAAGTCACAATACCTATGCACTATAATTTTTGAGCTGGATGTTTTTGTTAAACCCTAAATTTGTAAGACTTCATAATATTGTGGGAGGACTGGGATTTTTTTTTTCTTTTTGAATTAAAAACATGATTTTTACTTTAATGGTTATGGCTAATAGACATATGATTTCATATCTTTCAAGAGGGAGAACATTTATTGAGAAAAATGCTAAAACATTCTTTATGTGAGTAATCTCCTCAGCTTCATGGTACACTAATGCCATGAAGAGAGCCTTGGGGGAAGAGGTATTTCAGGCCTGTGTTAGGTGGTTGATTTTGATTATTTTTCATAGAAATATTATGGGAAAAAAAAATGAAAAATATATCAAAAATTTCAGACTTGCTATCAGTACAGATCTAGGTCCATTAATAATCCATTGCTCAATATTGGCTTATTGAAATTCACTTAAATGGAAGTTCTGCAGTATGTTTGACCAAGGTCTAATTCTTATCTCTTACTCAATTCTGAGTTAAAGATTTGAAATTAAATTTGGTGATTGTAAGTTTATTACAGGCCTTAGTGGATGGATTTCTACTTCAGCTGAGTACCTCTAATTATTATTCATTTAATTTCTTGTTTACAATTTTAAATATGGAAACAGAGGTTGACAGAACTCTAAGAAGTGTTATGGATTCCTTGGATGTTCATTGCCCTGAGAAATGTTTCATGAAGTAGCCAGTTATTGTCACTTCAACATGCAAGCACAATTTATATGAACAAAAAGCATTCCTGTTTCATTTTGATAATTTTTGTTGAAAAAATAATGCTTAATCTGTAGATAAAAACGTCTTTTAGTGGGCTATGGCACAAAAAGCATTATAGCTAACTCAGTGACTTAGATGTCAAGGCCTTCAATTTCACTTTCATACTCTAGGAAAAAGTAACAGCTAAGGAAAATATGAAGTATCATTTCAATGGTGTACCACATATATGTGAATAAAGCTCAAAACATCCATTTTCAGATAATGTCTTGTAGCTTTCCATTCAGAAAGCACTGAGATAATGGAGTTTTGATCAATGGGATAAGAAAATGCCAGCCAATGCCACAAAGAAAGTTTTCCTTTCATATTTTTCCAGTTTTATTTTCCCTTTGATAAGAGAAGGTGAGAGTGCATGACTCAACTGAACACAGTGAGGAGCTGTACTGAGTCAGTTAACTTGGGAAATTTCATAGCCGGGGGGTAAAGCTTCTGTAAGATGAATATGTAAATCCATCCAGAATTTTCTTCGAGGCAAAGGAAAAAGAAAATCAGAAAGGGATTCAATGTTTAGCAACCAAAAAAAATAAAATTAGTAAAATATTAATAGTGAGTGAAGAATCTACAAGGAACAGCAAAGATATTGATTGGACAAGAAAATAAGCTCTGTTCTAGCGATTGAAATGTAAGACTGAGAAAAATAAAGATGAATTGGACCTCTAGAGAACAAAACAAAACAAAACAAATAATTATTTGACCACCGAAATACAAATTGAATAAGGAAAGAAAAGAAGCAATTCCTTAGGAGGATGTTATTAGGATTTGCTATACTTCAGACAAAAAAGAAAATCACTAGGAATCATTTAGAACCTAGCCAGAGAGGAAAAATGACTAAGGAGGAAGTGTGTAAATTTGAGGATTTTGGTTTTAGGGGTTTTTGGTTGGTTGGTTGCATTTTGTGAGTGGTTTTGGTTTTGTTTTTTAATAAAAAAACCTTATTGCATCTGATATATGGGCAAAACCAAGAACTTGGGATGTAGGGGAGCAGATTACCTCCATGACAGGGTATCTGTAGAATTTAAATATTAAATTGCAAGTTTGACATCCAGAACATTTAGTTCATTCATAACATCAGAAGTGATACTAATCATAGCAAATATAGCTCATTTTAGGAGAAAAACACCTTTCAGAAAACTATTTCTTTATTTGCTCACCTCTTTAGAAATCAAAATAATTTTGAAGTGTTGACAAAGGAAAATCAGAGAGATAAACAGAAAATGAGACAAAATACAGCAAAAAGGGTTTAAAAGGTCAAGCCAATCTGATAGTTCTTCCATGGAATTATTGATTTTATCAGCTGAGGAAGTGCACCACAGTATTAATCAGTCTGTAATTCATTATGATGTTTTGTATGGAGAGATGAGCAAGAGTAAAGCTGCTATGCAGTAGGTTGGAAGACCTCATCTGAAATTTTCTGTATTATTTTGCATGTCCAAGAAGAATGTAAAATTGAAGGAAGCACTTAGAAAACATTCAAAGCTGCTCAGCAGAGTGAAGTTCTTGTCTTACTGAAATAGCTTTGCCTAATTACTTTAGCAAAGTGAAGATCAATACATAAGAGGAGTTTTATTCACCCTCTATAGAAAGTCTCAGGAATGAATACCAGAGTAATTAGAAGAAATACTAAGATAAAAGAAGTTAGGAAAGGGATAAAACCTGAATATGAATCTATTAAGACTGGAAATTAATGGCACTTTTGAAAATCTCACGGGTTTTGGTTTTAAGGGAGCAAATTGAATCTAATTTTAAATATGTGGATGAGACTAGCTTGTCTTTTCCCTGGGATTGTAAACTGAGCTTGATGATAAATATCTTTTTAGCTCAATATTCCTATCCTGTACGTGATACAGCCCTTCATCTTCAATGATGTGCTTGTGTGCTACAGCCCCATTGACAGGACTGGGATTCTTCTTGATATGAGTTTATGTTTTAGTCCAGATTAGCAAAGTATGTCAGTATATGCTTCAGTGCCAGTGAAGTCATGAGTTATTGAATTTAATTACTAAAGCATACATCTCTGTATAAAAAATACTCAAATAAAGAAAATGCCTTTTTTTTTCATTTAAGCCTCGATATAGATAATTCTGTTGATATTTAACACTATAAAGATAGAATTTTAACTATGCAAACTCTGAGAAACAGTGAAAAATTTCTCAGCTCTTCTTAAAAAAAGCTTTTTCTCAGACCTAATTCACAATTTTGTGATTGTCATCAGTTCATGCCAGCCAACAAAACAATGTTGATGTTAATCCATGATATGAAGTCATTATTATAGTATCAGAGGTGTAAGTATCCCTGTGAGCTGAATGTTTATATGTTGATATGATATGTATAGAGAATAATGGTCAATTATTCTCTGTGTAGTCACTACTGTAATTTTGTGTGTGCCGAATGTAAGTGACAAATAGAGGAAGCAATACACAGATGTATCTATTTTAATGTTTTAGCAGTTCCTATTAAAAACAGGGACCTCTTCAGATCAGGGTAATCAGTGGGATACTCAGTGGGAAATAAAAGAATAAATGCGCCTTTTCTCTGAAGCTTTCATTTCAGAACATAGTGACTTTATTATTTTGCAATCTATTAGATTTTTAGTAGGGTTTTTGCTCCATAAAGGATCTCCATGTACAGTGTCATGCAAGCTGTTATTTAAAGGCTGTTGTTGACTTCAAAGCATTATAAACAGAGTAAAAATAGAACAAACTCAGAGAATGGAGTGAAAGGCATGTTTCAGGGTGAGGGAGCATTCATAAACACAAACACCTTTTCTTTCCTATATCAACTGTTTCTAGTGAAGAAGGGCCTTTGCAGAAGAATACAAAAATTTGTCAATCTAAAGCTGAGGGGTAGTTTGTATAGCAGAGTTTGATGAGAAAGGAAAAGGAAAAGGAAAGACTAGTATGTTAAACCTTTCCTGACACCTGAGAAGGAATTATGTTTATCCTATTCCACTCTCACTTCCTCATATGTGTGCATGTCTAAATTAATTTAGAACATAACTGTACAAGTTAATTGTTAGTAACTTTTTTTATTTATAAGAAATGAGCTCTACAAAGCATAAACACAACACTTCTGCTGTTTAATGTCATCTTATCAGTACAGAAGTGCAGAAGGTCACCCACCTGATGCACTGTGTATCCTCGAGGAAAGAGACATTTTGCAAAACAGAAGTAGTTTCAAACACATATACTGTGTAAAACAAATCATGTACAGTAAAAGGAATGTGACTGCAGTCCTTAAATACATTGCATAAATATTCTCACATCTCCAAAGGGTTGTTTGCACAGACTGTCACTGCCAAAAAAGAAAACAAAAATTTATCAATATAATGATACAAGAGATAAGTACCTTGGCAGTTTAATAGCCTGAAGCTTTTTTTTTGTTGTTGTTGTCTTGAAGCCTTTTTACCCAGAACTCAGGACCAATAAGGAAGATATAATTGACAATATTGAATTAGATGTCTGTTCCTGGAGTTTCAGATGCAAAAGTGTCAAGAGAGAATTTCAAGTAGTGGTTCTCTTTAGGAGTAACTGATGGATGGGATGACAGTATTTTAAGGCCGTTTAGGTCATGAACATCATCCACAGGGTGTGCATCACCCAACATGATTACTTTCCTTGTCTTTATGGAATGGTCAGTAGTAAAATTTGTTCGTTTCAAACTCTGTAACTGTTTCTGGTTATTGAAAATTAAAAGCTTTCAGGTTTTATATTTATGTTCAAGAATAATTTCTATGTTGGTTACATTGTTACCTGCCATCAGAAACTAATTTCTCAGTAGTAATTTTGGGAAGACATTACACTGGCACCAAGTGGATGCTAACCCCTTCTCTTTAGTGCAAAATAACCCCAGATATATCAAGAAATGGACTTGACTGCACAATCTATTCACAAGAAATTTTGCATTCTGTCTTACGAGAAAGTGGCAGCATTGTTTCTGAATTATAACTGTGCACATTAAACCATTCTGTTAAATTTCTGTATCTTTGAATAGTAAGTTTTGAACTTATTGTGGCATCATAGATTTTTACTAAAAATACCAATCTAGAAAACCAGCAATGCCACACCTATTTAATCTCATTTTAACTTTTATATTGATGATGCTTTAGGTATTTTTCTCATTGGAGATTTTAGAACTTCTCAATTACTACCAAAAACTCTCAAAAATAATGCCTCCATTTATGAAAGTCTTTTGAAGGAAGACAGCACTCTGTTCTTTAAAAGCTATCCAGGGGGCCTTCTAATGGTCTTTAAGCCATGTGTGGCTTTCATATAGATTCAGAAAGATACTCAATGAGTTAGGCAGGAATTTCCAGGCTATCTGTCTCTGTTATCATCCACCAATGGCAGTGACACCAATGGCAGTGACAGCTGCTATTATTGCAGATCTACATTTATGCACAGAAAGAGAAGTGTAATCTCCCTTCTCACCTTCTAAGCTGGAACCTACATATTATTGTCTTCTCATATCCCTTATGCTCTTCTCACTCTCCCTCAGATTTTTCCCCATTCCTGAAGGAGCCCCAAATCATCCCTTTGTTGCCTTAAGGGACATCCAGTCTAAGTTACAGTATAATCATCTCGATAAAAGCAGGGCAAAAGCTGTTGTATTTTTCACCTGGTTATAAGCATGTCACATTGACCAGTTTGTACACCTCACCCAAGGAACTAGTCTTTTTAGGTAATAAAAGTTGTGTTCCAAGTCACGCAGCTGACATGATGCAAACATCTAATGAGCAGATTTCCTTACAAGAACTTCTCATGTATGTCAATTTTAATATATGTGGAATTTATTTATTACCAGCTTTGAATTTGTTGTGAATGCCATGTTCACAGCCTGCCTTCTTAGTGTCATTAGCTTTGCATATCAGACACTACTACTTTTCTTTCTTTATATTTTACTTACCATTACCGTAATAATCCTTTCCCTCAAAACATCATTTTGGGGTTCCAGATCTCAGTGAGCACTGCTTCCATCAGTACCAAAATATTTCTTTGGTCACATCCTATTAAATAGTGATGGGAACCCTAATGTTGCTTTGGTCTCACTTGTGGCCAGCAAGGCTCCACCACTGTAGAGCTGTGGTTTTTCTTTGATCTATTTCTGAATATATTCCAATATATTCTGATATTTCTTAATGTATTCCAAGCCATGCATTTGATCTCTTCTGACATCTACCCTGGGAAAAAATGTTCTTTTCTTTTCAACATTTATACACACAGGCCTAATAAGCATTTTAAACACAGATGTCTAGGTACATAAAGTCAAAGTTCCCTTCCAGAGTCACTACTCTGTTCATTCACCTCTTGCATTCATGATGCTAATTTCTCTTTTCCTTTGTAAATTTTCATCTTTTCCTCCAGCTGGTATTTGAAAATCTGATACAAAGGTAGTTTTTTCAAAAGTTAAAATTTTTTATACACCAAATTATCAAGGAAACTTAATTCACTTTGAAGTATGTATGAAGGAAACTGCATCACAATTGCTGCTTCTTTCTGACATTTTTCTCTAAGCTGAGGCTGGTCACGCAAAAGAAACCCTTCAGCAAAGGGATCCCAGCAGTGCCTTACTTGTAGAGATTTTTGCATTCAACATTTTATATGGAACCTTTCATATATATTATGTGAGTGATTTTCAACTGTTAATTCCAAACTTCTTATAAATTAATTCCAAAGGGGGCCGAAGGAAACCTATGGAAAAAGACCAGAGCTGATGTTAAAAAACCAGGCAAGGACTGAACTGCATGCAGCACTACCAAATGCAGATGAGAGCAGGCAGAGCTGTTTTGTGGCTAATTCCTCAGGTGAACAACTCACCACCACTTCTCTGCCCCAAATGAGGTGTAAAAAAATGGAAAAAAAAAAATCACTGGTGCTGTTTTCCATTGACTCTTGTTCAATGGAAAGTGAAACTGCCTGCAGTAGAAATTAATGGAGTTTGTCTGCACTCAAACTCCATGGCTCATGCTTAACCCTTAACTTATTTTACATTTCTTCATAGCTCCCCAAATGTGATAAAGTTAAAAAGCTACAAAATCCAAGGTAAACTCTCCCTTTAAGTCTGGCTTTTCTGAGATATGCTCTATGCAGAAACATTCATTTTGGATGTCAGAAAATACCCTATAGCTAGAGACATTGACAAAATCTATTTGTCATATTCAAGTAAAAAGAAATTGTCATCCTTTTACCAAGAGGTAGAAATGAACAGGGGAAAAAGCTGAATTAAGTATTTTATTGTATGATAATGAAAGCCTGAGAGTGCAAATATTTCAGTTACAATTCTGAGACGTTTTTTTCTTTCCTAGTGAAGACGTGAAGAACATATCAAGCTGCTTCTGTCCAACCAAATCCCTTTTGTGTTCACAACAAGACATTGACATTTATTACAACTTCCAAAGTCCACTGTATAGAGCTGGTCATAAAGATTACACTGCCAAAATTATAATTGATATAATCCTGATTTCTTCTGTGCATACCCTGATTTACTGCTGCCATTTTCTTTGAGTCAAATGAAAAGAGAATGCTTGAAATAATTTAAATAATCTAAAGTTATGTACAGCTGGTTTTTGTTAAGTGTTTGCCAGCCTGAATAATGACATGCTTTCTTTGGCATGTCATAATAAGGCTGTGGTAAAATATATACATTGTGATTACATGAGTTAGTAACCAAGGAAACTAAATTGGTATTGTACCAGTGTCCTCCAGAACATATATAATTAACATCCTGTCAGTTTTTCTGAGAAAGATCTCCAATTTCTCAGGACTTAACAACATCCTTGTAAAATTCTGATACACAGACTGAAATATATGAGATAAGAATGCAGGTACTGCATCAACTGTAACACACTTGTCTTTGTCTGTAAAGGTGTTAATCCGCAGACTATATACACAGTTTTTATATTTTTCAATGCCATTTTTGATGTCTTCTCAGTTGTCCACTGAAAACAAAAATAAAGCCTTCCATTAAATTGAAGCAAATGATTTCACTGAAATCAGAAGGTGTTGAAAGCATTGGGCAACTTCCTGCTGATAAAATTGTAGCATTAGAATTATTTTAGACATTCTCTGAATTAAGACCTTTATTCATTTCACTTAGCCTTAGGTGAAAAGCCAGTCAAGTTTAAATGTACCCTACTTGAATTTCAGTCCTATGAGCACTCCCATGGGCACCTTTTTTCAAGACAGAAAGCAGAAGTATGTCAGGTAAGGTTAAATTGGATGTCTCTTCGAAGACCCTCAGAGAAAAATCATATCTTCTTGAATACCTGAACCAAAATTACACAGGGAGTGTCTTTTTCCACTTTCATTTTACACTTCTTTAAAGCTGATGCCTTTTTTGTTTTGAAAGTCCCTTTAACTCCTCATTTCAGTTTAATCCAGCTACGGGCCATCTTCCTCTTTAAGATAATTTTCCCCCACAGATATCCCCTTGTTAAGGTCTTATGTTAACTGGGAACACCTATGTATCAGTGAATGCCTCTATTTCTATCCATGGAGTTCTCCAATTTTATTGTCTTAGTTTTATAAAGTCTTGCACTCTGTTTTTTTTTTCTTTTTTGTTTTTTTTCACGTACTAGGGCTGTATCCTGACAGTACAGTTAAAACAGTGACTTAACACTTCTCTCAAAGCAAGCAGTTGAAGCTTGACAGCTTCATAGTATTTCTTATAATTTTAAAAGAACATATACTGCAACTCAGAATTAGTTTGCTGTGAGCCACAAATAAAATTTTGATGAAATATGCTTATAATAAGAAATCTGAGAACATCACTTTTCTTTGACTGGAAAGCATGGTGATTTCCCACTAATCTGTGTCACTCGGTAAGTTTGGGCAGTATGCAAAACTCCTCTTGCAAGGAGCAAATTATCTGACATTGCATCCACTTATCAAACATATGGGTGCAGAAGACTTCAGAGCACAGAAAAAGAAAACACAACCTTGTCTCAAGGTGCTCATGTGTTTAAAGAACTTGAAACTCTGCTTTATTTTCCTAATATTTTCAATGATCAAAAATGGTGTCCTGGTATGAAATGGATCATGCAGTCACTGAACACACAAAATTCCCAGAGCCATTGGGTCATAGCTCCTGAACTGATGTGTGTGGAATAACCCCTTCTCTTGCATGAGTCTCAGGCAGGATGCCCAGAGTTTGCTGCCAGTAAGTTTAAGTGATTTCTGCAGTAAATTCCTAAAGAGGTAGAGGCATAGCCTAAGTATATGTGATGTTTGTAATTTAAAATATCAAAAATAAATACAATGATCCTATAGCTTCTATGTTGTCACATATGGAAATCATTCATACTTTTCACAGGTAAGAAATTCCATAGTTTTGGGACTTTTTGTCAACTTGCATTTAAATACAGCTTTTTTTTTTTTTTCTCTCTCTCTTTTTGGTAAAGAGCTCATTTGGTTTTGAGGTATTTAGACAATTGGGTGTGTTATGAACTTTCTACTTTGTTAACTGGCCATGATAGTAGTTGCACATTTGAAATCAAACACTACAGAGCAGAATCAAGGTCACTTCTGGCATGCAGCAGAGACCAACACAAAAAAAGAAAGGTGATTGTTATTTTCACACACTGTATTATAAATATCCAGGCACTTTAATATTTTTCTGTCTGCATGCTCCACAGTTGCATGAAAATAATATGGCACAGCACAAAAATTGAAATTGTATCATAAAATCATTCTGAAACCTCCTCCAAGCTGTTGTCATGGCAAAGGAATCAAATGAGAATGCTTTTATTTCAACAATGTTTCAGTGGGCCTTAAAAAATGTGAATTAGAGCCAGATAGAAAATGGTCATGAGTGAATTACAACTTGGCATCATCTCTGTGTATTTTAGATACTGTTTTTCATCATTACCCCAGTACTAGGAATACTGGAGGGTGAGATCCTTCTGCTTAATCCTCCTTTTGTCAGAGGTAGTTGCTGGACAGCTTGCAGTGTGATATTGTGAGGAAGGAATCACTCCATTGATACCCCTGGTCCTTATAGAGTGTGGAATATGTCACCACACTGGGAGGCTTATTCTTTACATCTCTGAACCTGAAAGATGTAAAATTATCCTTGTTTGGACTCTTTTACAGCACAACTGGAAAAAATTCAAATTACTTCTGCTTATGATTTCAATTTAGGAATAATTTCAAAATAATCTCCTCGGAAAAAAAGTTAAGAGCATTAATTTTCTCTGTAATTTTCACTGTTTCTATGGAAGAAAATAAAGAGATGATTGGTCATTCATCTGTTCAGTGTGGTGGCTGCATCTCTGTGCCAGCAAACACAATTAGGGAACAGATTTATTATATGAGCATTTCAGAATCCGTAATAACACTAATTAGTTTTCTCTTTTCCTGGAAAGAAACCCAAGTAACCCATCTTTGTGTCTGTGCAAAAAGAAAAAAAAAATAGTTTAAGATTCAACTGCTGGAATTAGAAATCAGAAATATTCAGATTGGAAATA
The DNA here is from genome assembly GCA_013399915.1 of Illadopsis cleaveri. Taxonomy (NCBI): domain Eukaryota; kingdom Metazoa; phylum Chordata; class Aves; order Passeriformes; family Timaliidae; genus Illadopsis; species Illadopsis cleaveri. The sequence continues at coordinate 910,369 of VXBB01016561.1, forward strand.
AAATGCTGCTTCCTAACAATGAGGGCAATATGCCACTGTGAATTTCTTAGAATAACTGATCAGAGAAAATGAAAAATTCATCTTTACTCGCAGTCAACAGTAGCAGAATCACAGAATGGCTGAGGTGGGAAGTGACTTCATGGATGTGATCTCCTCCAATCCCGCTGCTCAGGCAGGACTCTCTGGATCCAGTTGCCCGGGACTCTGTCCAGACTCCACCAGCTGCAGTCCCTCAGGTCCTCTCCTGCCCAGCTGTTTTCTGGATGGATGTGCCCCAGCATTGGTGTGTGGGGTTGTTCCTCTGCACTTCTTGTTGAATTAGCCACACACAGGAACTAGAAAGGTTTTTAAATTTAAGTACAAGATGGTAATTATTTTAAAATTTGAAAGAATAATTATTTTTTCTGTAAATTAAATTATTTGATGAGGGTACACTGTATAGGTTTGTCAATATAAGATTAATTGTTATGGCCTAACAAATTCCAAAAATGTGAGATGACCAACATGAATCAGCAAGAGTGGTTTGAGTTTTAGAAATATAACTTCATTTTAGTACTATTCTGATTTATTTTTCATTCATGTTCAAAAATCAGATCAAGTAGATATTACCAGTTAACCAAATTCTCTAAATTAGTTTATCATTTCATGTCATGAAGTTCAAGGCAGAACAAGAATGACCTGATGGTTAGGTACTGTCATGTTTTAAATGGTTGTTAAGTATTAATTGGCTTATCACTATAAACAAACTGTTTATAGAGAAATGTATATTAAAAAAAAGTAGATTTCAGGTTTTTATTATGTTCATTATATCTCACAAAACAAGCCAATACTCCTATTACAGTTGACTCATGTTTTGTTTTTTTTTCTTTATTCCAATTTTAATTAAAATTTATCCATCAAATGGAAATTAAAGATACGCTACCCTGTCTTTTTCCTTCCAGGAGACTGGAAGGGTTGAAGGCAATACATAGAAGCTCTCATTCTAAAAGCAGAAATCTATGATTTACACCTAGTTTAGAAGTAATATGAGTTTTAGTCTCATGATTTCAAGTATGAAAGTACATGTAATCCATCCTGAAACAGAAGGATGTCAGGTTTAGCTATTTTAATAAAACCAGAAATGATCAGGAGTGTTCTAGATCTTAATTACTGATGACCTCATTACTGACCTGGACAGTAATTGCAAGAAAAATAGTATTCTGCTTTCTAGTCCAAATCCCAGTTGAAATGCAACAGAGTGCCTGGCAGAGGGAACTGGCAATTTTTTTGAGTGAAGAATTGGATTTTGACAACTGTGGCTCTTCCAGGTCAGCGAAAGATGTCTACTAGACGTGTATAAAGATAATCCTGTCACCAGGAAAGTGAAAAATAAATATGAACTCAGTGGGGAGCAGGACAGTTTGAACTTGAATGTATGCAAGAGCAGTGAAAGCAGTGAGAGGATAAGTAAGTGATGGAGAAAAAACCAAACTTGTAAAATTCAGTTATTCTACTTCAGAGAGAAGGCAATTTAGAAGTATGGTAAGGGCATTATCTGAGATAACTGCATGCCAAACATCCCAGTCCTTGTGATACAAGAGTATATCTTTTCTTGACTTTCCATTGGCATGTAACCTGGCCTTGGACCAAAGAAGGTGAGTTAAATGGATGCCCTGGGAGATCATGATGAAATGAGCAATCCTGCAATGGGTTTAATGATCAACCTGTGTGTGTGATGTAACCTTTGATTACAAAGTGAGCTGCAGAAACACATTAATTTGTAAAAGAGCAGTACTAATATAAGAGTCTCTTTGTTGTGAAGAAACAAAATTTCTTGCTGTGGTGTATCTGTGCTTATGTGTATAAAAATCCCAAACCAGAAGAATATGTGCTCCAAGTACCCCAGTTGCACACTAATAGGAGCAAGGACAGCATGATGCAGGATAGCAAGGAGATTATTGAGTTTGTAAAAAAGCAGTTCTATCATGCCTTAAGTGATTTAGAACACCTGATTTCTACAATACATCAGAAGAAAAATTAGTATTGACTTAATCCTATTAAAAATGCAGGCCTTGAAAAATAATTGAATGTGAGGAATAGTATCCGTAAAGTAATTAACTTCTCTTTATGATGAATCACAAGTTAAAACTTCCTATCTGACACCTCATTTTTAAAAATAGGGATGTCAAGGAAATGCAGGAAGAGTTAGAACTAGAAATGAGAACTCAGTGTTTAGTTAATCATAGTCATAGAAATGTCACAAGTGAGCAAACTTTTAAATGGTCACGAAGGTAAGAACAGGAACATACCCATGTGGAAACGATGACCTTATTTTGAGTGGGAGCATTATTTGCTTTCTCCTAAGTTAAGAGAACTTCATAAACTCTAAATAAACTCATCTACACTGAGTCATTTATCATTTTAAGTTACTTCCTTAGGAAAATGAACAAAATGTTTGACAGTTTTGAGGTGTTAAAATGTCCTGTTGTCTGACATGTCTGACATCATTTTTTGTTCTTGCATTTCTGCAAAATTATAATTACTTGGACAAAAATGTGTGGTGAAGTCTTTTATTTATAATTTCCCATATTTCCAATAATGAGGCATGGCATTTAATAGTATTTTTACGGGTTCCTGGACCTTTTGGTCTTTCTCAACTCACAAGTATTACCAAGATGTATACTAATTAATACAGTGACTCTTCCCGTTCATCAAAAGTAGCATGAGGCTTCATGTAAGGGACATGGGGTCACAGAAGCAGTGATTTTATCAGGGGAGATGATAATCAGGAGCAGTGGATGTGGGCATTCCATGGTGTTCTGGGTGGGGATCCCTTCCAAAAATACCCAGACACACTCTTTGGTCTGCTGACAGTGGTGCCTTGAATGGAAGCTGCAGTATCTCTGTCCTCTCCAGATGTGCTCTCGCAATTTTAGATGCTTTTTTTACTCACAGAAACACACAGTTCCCCTCAGAGAGCACTTTGCCTTTTTTCTTTTCTTGTGTGCCTATGACATTTCAAAGGAGCTTTTAGCAGCTTGAATTCTGCTTTCAGCTATCTCTGAGAAAGCCCTATTCAAATGGGCAATTACATGTGTGGCAACTCTCAGTAATTCCTAAATAGCCCACCAACAAAACCTAAAAGCATGCATGGGAACAGCATTTATCCCAACATTATTTGTATGAAAATTGTGTTTAAAGGTACTGTTTTCTAGAAATGTCTGGAGTATAGAATGTAACACTTTTATTTTTTCCCATTTAAAATGTCTCTTAAGGTAGTGTTTCAATTGTGAAAGTGCTCTCTAGATTACCCTGGTCAGATTTTGCTAGAGAAATGTGAAATAAAGGGTACCTCCACATTTAAAGAGAATAGCAGTGCCTTCTAGATGAAATATCACAGAATACTGATGTCAGCAGACAGTTTGCAGGTCTCTTGCTTTTTGTAGCAAAATAAGTTAAGCAGGCTGCTGCCTACCGCCCTCATGATAAGACCCACTACTATCATAATCACTGTGCAAAAAGTAGTGCAGAAAAAAACAAGCAGTAAAGAGAATTATAAAACTTATGAGCAATAGGAAAGAAAACAGGCTTGTACCAAAAATACTTTAATTAAAGCCAATGGAATAATTACAGAATTTTTTTGAAAGGAAAATTAATGAAAAATCTTAATTCCTAAGATAAAGCCTTCAGTAATGTCACTTTTATTTGGTTTTAAACTGAACGTGTTTTTCATAGGCTCCATTAGAAGATTAGATGAAATATTCCATTAAAAATGTTCTTTTAATAAATGTTTATTTTGGGGTTAGATTGCAATCTGTTAAAAAGAGCAACTCTTCCAAAACTGTCAGAGTAGATCATGCAGTAATGTGAAAGATGCAGAATATTTACTTAAGAGGAAATGGCCTAAGGAATTATTGCTAATTTTAATTAAGTTTTTTGCATACCCAATTGGTCTGCTATATCTGGACGTCCTTAGAACTACTCATTTCCTGCAGAACACATTGCTTCATGGCTGCAGCAGTACCTTCTGGTAATTCATTCACAAAGATTGCTTGTCATTTGATCTTTATTAATGCAAAAGTGGAAGAAACTATTTATTTATAGTATGGTTAAGAAAAAGTATTTGGTGAAAAACTAATTATGTGTGATACTGTGTCTTCACTGAACTTATTACATTCATAATTTCTTTGCTCTTTGCTGCTTGTGTATCAAATGAAATATCCTGACAATTTCTCCGTAATATCTACATGTTTCTCTTTTTCTGTGGAAAGTAATTGGCCATTTGAGAGGCCAGCTGAGAATACTGAACCACAGAACTTTTTCTTCAAAGTCACCTGCGTAGCCCAAGCTGCACTCAAAGACAGTTTGCTAACTGACCCATGAAGTTTATGAAGGGCATGGACTTGCTTAACTTGCCCTGTAATAACCACTAATGGTCTATTCAGGTTAGCTAAGGCGTTCTCCTCTTGTCCATCTCTTCTCTTCCATCACTGACCCTTTTTAGAAAATTGCTAGGACTTAAAGATCAGTTCAGTATTCCTGTAAAAACAAGTGAAAAAACGCCCAATTCTTTCTTACCAAAAAAAACCCCACAAACCAAAACAAAAAACCTCAACAACCTCCCTCCCAAAAAAACCCTCACCAAAACACCCCAAAACTTCTCTATCCCTTTGCTAATGCTGTATTTTAGTCAGGGTAATGATACAAAAGAACAACAGTCCAAGAGGGGCTGTTCTGCTGTGCATTTTTCTGTACATGTGCATAGTCTGTGCAGTAAAAATCCATAATCCAAAGAGCAACAAAACCACAGGTGCAGGGAGATTATGAGAAGTCTCTAGGTAATTACCCAAACCATTGGGGTTTGGGTTTTCTGTTGTCTTCATTCAATGGCTGTAATTAGACTGCGTATTTTACAAAAAGCTTTTTAATTAGCTTCCCATTCCAGTTTACTTGGCAGGTACCCAGTTTATCCCAAGAGATTTCTAATTACCTCCAGTGAGTTGAAGGGAGGTGACTTGCTGAAACTACCCCCATTCTCTGACCAGGGAACCATTTTAGCTCAATAAAATAACTTATTTAGGAATCAAGTTTCTTAAAAGAGCTTAAAATTCAGCAACTACAAATTATTCCTCCTGTGGGTGAGGAGCCCTTCCTGGAGCCAGGAAATTGGTAGACACCTTATAGTTCCTCATAGGTTGATTGTAAGGAGTTTATTGCCATGGCAATCACAATTCTTTTTTCCAAGTGAGATGCTGTTTTGTTATAGTCTGGTCCAGCAGGCAGTGAAGGTCATGTCAGAGAGCCAAGTGGGGAATAAAGTGCAGAGTTCTTTGGATATAATGCCTTTGATATAATGTCTTTACTCAGATCTTTTCCCTCTTTCTCAACAGCTTAGGTGGGAGAATCTCACTTCTTTCAAAGAAATGGTTTTACCTTAGTGTTCAGAACTTGAACTGGATTATTTTTATTTGGAAAGAATGTCTGATTGATAAGAGCAGTGCGCAGTGGGAGGCCATTAGATCAGAAGAAGGCCATGGAACACAAGATTTCTTGGGATCAAAAGTATTGATTCCATGGATGTGTTTGTTGTGCAGTAAGTTCTCTGTATCCATGACAATGCAGCTTTCTGGTTTTCTGTGTTTATAGGGATCTCCCTGAAAGATTTTGAAAAATTCTGCCTCTACTTGACTGAATAACTGGACCTGCAAATTCCAGTCTTCCACAGGAGGTTTTACTTTGGATAAAAAAGCTGCAGATTTTGGCAAACTCAGGCATGAGTCTACTCTAAATGAATTAATGTAACCAGAGACGTCAGCTTCATTGAAGCCGATACACCAGCATTCCACCTCAGAAAAATTAAAATCCTGTAATTATAACAAGTGATTAAAAATGCCCTTCCACTGAAGGATTTTGGTCACAGCTGTCCTGAACCCTGCAGCACCTGCAGCACCCTGCAGTTGTCATGGGCATTTATTTGTGATCAAATAACTCAGCACCATGAGCAAGAGTTTGGCTGTTGATGATCAGAAAGTGCCTTTGTGGATAGAGCAGCGTTTTCATCAGCCTCTGTGCTCTCAAGAAAACTAGACACAGCAGGAGATCTCTACAGGGGAGGGCATTTTCATTTGAAGAAACAGCAGTTTCCATAATGAACATTTTTTTATCCTGATGCAAAGCTAAGTGACATTGATAGTGACCTGATAACATTGAAATATAACTTGCTCTTTAAATCACAAGTAAATTTAGAACCCATACAAAGAGAAGGTGGGTCTATTAGGGTTTTTTTTCCTATCTTTCCCATTGATAGCATATTTCTTAACATATGCTAATGTATATAGTGTTTGCACAGTGCAGTGAAGGATGCGTGTCTTCAATGACTCCTTAATTTTAGATATACTTTACAGTTTCAAAATGTTGAAGTATCTAGAAGCAAGTAGTTTGAAGAAACAACTCTCTCCCCATTTCCTCTCATCCAGCTCTTTCCCCACTGCTATCCTATCTAACACACACTCTGCATCCCAGAATAATTTCTGTTGGCATGATGTGCAAAACTCATTAAAAATGCATAGGGAAATGTCCACATATCTTCTTTTTACTTAAAGTACTTGTTAGATATTTTCCCTAAGGATGACCTGATCCTTCGTAAGGTAAAGTGTTTCAGCTGTGAGAGTGCTCCCTTGGTAATAAGAAATGGTAATAAGAAATCATGAGACCAGTTAGGACATTAATGCAAACAATGAGTGTTAAAGCTGGGGACTAACTATTCATGCCACCAAAGTGAATGTCTGAGAAGACCACTTTTGATAATACCTTTTGGCTGCTCTTCCTGGCTGCACACAAACACAGAGACACACACTCATTCCAGCATCCTGGCCTGCACTGCTAGGGAGGTAAAGAATATTCCCTTTAGAAAATAAAAACAGGATTATGGGTAGCACTCAGATTTTGTCTGGACCACTGAACCAGTGTCCATTTTGGCATTCCTAAATCCAGGTGGGAACTTCATCTTGTCAAAATACCACACTAGGAAAAGGCGTAGGCAGGCAGACATTCCTCCCCTTACCTCTTTTCTGTGTGAAAGATGCTCAAGAGCATAACCTAAAAGGAAATTGTTGATCTCTGGTTGGGATGGACAGGACACCAGGGCTGACCATGGTGTGCATCTATATTTGAGCCTGTGTGTAGGCAATCTGTGACACCCAGGGTGGCTTTTCCTCCATGGGATGTGTTGGATGGCAAGCTTGCCTGCGGTGTACCCTTGCTTCTGCAAGGGCTTCTTTCATCTTTTCCTTCTAAGTAATGAGGGATTAAAAGTCTTTGAGATAAAAATAAGGTCAGCTGAAAGAGCCTTTTTATGACTGTACTTCTCATTTGTACAAAACCTTAAATAAAGCATCTGACTTGGCATAAGAGCTCAATGCCACGAAAGTTAATATCTGAGAAATGTATTCATGTTTCTTGAGAAGTTAAGGGTGCAGCTGTAATTTCTTTCCTTTTAGATCTAGGTCAAAAATGTCTGTACCTATCAAAGAGGTAAAGCCTGTAAAAGAATAAAAAAAAAAAATTCACTACAGAGTGTGTGAATACTTCCAGGGACACCATCACTGCCAGTCTCAAACACAAGAGAGTTTCTGCCATACACCAAAAAGGATATAAGCATATGTCATGGAAAAGTGGTTTTTTTAAATGAAAATCAGTAGAGGGAAAATGCAGAGGTAAATTTCACTATCCAACCAGAGTTTGAGTATAGTTTAATATTTCATTCATTTTTATTTCCTGAGAGGAAACAGTTCAAGTTCTTCATTCCAGACAATGGAATAAAAACAGCTTTTAGCCTGAGGTAATTACTCATTATCATAATCTTCACAAGAACTTCCTCAGACGGACATGAGTGTACCTGGGGATCTTTAATCAAATTGAATGGATATTTTCCTTTTGCTAATTAAAGCTAGGAAGTTTGGTGTGAAATAAATTAGTAGAATCTGGTTGTTCTATGAAATGTTAATACAGTACTAGCACATCTTGGTCTAATTGAAACCCAGTATGTCATAGATCATAAGGATTCTCTAGAAATGCACATGGAAAAGAATAGCATTTTGAGGACTATCAAATACTATATTTCATTTAGGAGGTGGAAATTCAGGCTGATACTGCAGAAGGCCATATATCACCACCTGATTTGAATAAATGTCAAAAATATTCATGTTTCATAAAACACTGCAAAGAAGTCCATGAAGTTACATTTACTCATTCTGGTTACATACAACATAGATTTCCTAGGAGAGAGAGATTTCAATGCAGCTGTAGTTCCTTCTCCCACAGCCACTGGCCTCAAAGACAATGCATGCCAAATGTTTTAGGACTGTCTCTACTGCAGGTCAGCAGCAAATTTTGGTGAAGGTGGGTGTCTGGTTCAGCCGTTCAATTTCATATTTTTTCAACTTTTCTACTATTTGTATGTTTAGACTAATATATCTGAATCCATGCATATGGAAACTCAGCTTAGATGTGCCTCTGCTTTTTCTCTGGTGCTTTTTTTTTTTGCCATTTATCACATACAGCAAACTTAGCTTTAGGCCATAGTTTCATTTCAGAAACCTAAGCATCAAGATTATTTAGGCATAAGGCATTTTTGTTTTAATGTTAAAATAATTGCCTCCAATCATTTTGTCCTCATTCACACAGAGGACTGTGTGAATTTAACTCCACCTGAAAGGATAGGCATATCTAAGTAAAATCAATTCAGCAGGTAAGATTAACATTGGTTTAATTAATGCTCTACTAATGTTAAGGTGAACCAAACACTGATAAAATACATCAATCCTTAAAGAAAACTAATTAAGGTCTTAATGTAGCAGAAGCAGTTCAATGGAGATTGAGCTTAAATCTGTGAATTATCCTATTGATATTAGTGAAACCGTACACAAGTACATGGAGAATATTCTTAAATAGTTTTCATGGATAAAATCTGTAAAATAATATATGGTCGTGTGTAAGGTATACAACCACCATGCTATCAACAAGGACTGCATTTAAGATCTTAAAAATGCAAAACCCTACATAATATCTTCATTAATTATTCTTAAGATATGAGTTCTCACATGTGACATAACTAGTCAGAAGAGATTGAGTCAGTTGCAGGTATGAACATAATGTGTTACTTTGGCAGTATTTGAACTGCTCAAATGGATTTGGAAATCTGCTGCAGCATGTTTATTTTAAAAGAACATCCACTCTGAGGAAAAATCTCTGTATGTGCAGCTCTAGCAATCTGTCCTTTCTTCAATAAGGCCATAGGAATGAAACAGCCTCATTGATGCTCTGCAACTGTTCCTTTGCTGGTGTGTAATTCTTGTGCAGTTCCTTCTCACCTCTGCTCCTCCACAGACATTCAGACTGTGTGAATGTCCTCCTATGGAGGACTTGGACATGGAAATACATAAAGCTCTAAAATTAGGCCACGATGTTCAAACTCCCAAATATAAGGCAGTAGATTTCAACTAGTGTATGAAATAGAAATTGAGCCTGGTTTCAATGTCATTGTGTAATTTCAGTGCTGAATGAAAAATTAACAGCAGAATGAAATTAGAAAGGACTTTATGACTGCCTGGTATTTTACAGTTTTCCAATAGTTAATATTCAAAGCAGGATATTTCTTTTGTCACTGTTTAATAAGTGGATTTTTCCTGCTGTTTTTCCACCTGACAGTGGTTCTCTATGCCTTTGAAAATTATAAGCATGCTTATGTATTTCTATCCTGTCAACATTCAGGTACCAGATTAGTTCCAACAAGTTTAGTAATTCATCCACTATCATAAGGCACAATGAACTGTGATTGAGGAAGTGATGAGTACTGCAAAGCTTGTGAGTGTCATCTGGCTCACTCTTTATTTTGACTTCCAGTTAAACAATTGTCACAATATGTTCTGAAAGTGGTGAATTGCTACTGAAGATCAAAGAGATGAGTAATAGCAGAGGATCTGAAACCTTAAACTGTAAAAGCAAAATTCCATGGCCAAGAAATTACTCTTCATATTATAATGAATCTGGACTAGGCCTACTTAAACTTGCAGATTTCTTTGAGGAAATCAGATTTTAAATCTTCCTTTACCTCAGTGAATTCTTGCACAGCAACTAAAGTTGCGACAACTTTCTACATTTTTGACTAAGCAATTATCTGTGCATAGACTACCTATATATCACTGACATTAAAGATACAGTTTCCTTTTCAAATAGTGACACTTTCCTGAGGCTTTCAGGTTATGGAATTTCCTTAAGTTTCTGTTGTGAAGTAGATTCCCTGGACAATACTTTTTGTGTTGAACTGTGAACACTTATTGAATTGAGCAACACATTCCTTCTAGGATCAGGGAAATATGTCATTTTTTATATGTGGTTTGGTCTTCTAGTTCAATTTTTCATGAAGAGAAGACTTCAGTTTTTCAGCATAAGAACTTCAGGTCAGTAAACAAACTGAGTAAAAGTAAATTTAATGTTCACTTTGCCGATTCTTAAGCAGTCACTCATCCAGTAGAGGGAACTCTAATACAGTATATGGCAGGTGACCTGGGATTGCAGGAGAGTATGATCACAAATATAAGGCAAGTGTAAAATGTATTTATGCTATATATCATGTGTAAATCAAAGTACCTTCCTCATATATGCCATTAATTTTTTAGTAAGCTTATTTCAGTTTGTTTATTTCCTTACCTTCTTTTCCTTTTCCATGGTAACAGTTCATATGTCTGCCAGATTTAAGGGTTGAATTGCCAATGACAGTGTCCCATGTCACAGTTCTGATAGTTCATAAATATTACAGATCATGTACCATTGACCATTTAGTTGAAATTTGGCCAGAAGGAAAAAAGAAAAAAAAAGAAAAAAAAAAAAAAGAAAAAAAAAGAAAAAAAAAAAAAAAAAAAAAAAAACCCAAAAAAAAAACAAAAAAANAAAAAATAACCCAAATAACCCCAAAAAAACCACCAAAAAAACCCCACAAAAAAACCCCCCCAAAACCCACAAACAAAAAAGCAAACAAACAAACAAAACCACAAAAAACCCCAAAAAGGATTAGTTAGTTTTTTAAGATGCCACAATTATGTGTCAAAGTGGCAGATAGTCTCTCTTGGAATGACTGGAACACATCCTTTGGAGGAGGGAGGAACAGTTTACAACCCTAAGACACAGCAGTCACCAAAAAAACCCCAATGTTGTATTAAGCTGCCTTTCTACAGAAATTCCCAAAGACGAATTCACTCACTTTCTTTTTTTCCCCTTTTTTTTTTTTTTGACCTTTATCACCTGAATATGCTTTCAGCTGGTGTGTCACTGTTTTGTTGTTTTTAAGGCTTGGTGTCTTCACTCAGTCATCATTCTGTCATTTACTGCTTTCTTCTGGTTGTTGTTGTTGTCCTTAGAGAGAAAATGTCACCACATTGGTTGATCACTAAATAGGCTTGTTAGAGAAAATTGATTCTTGTTTCTTCCAAACTGTTAAAAGTCAGAAATAGATGTAACATTTCGCTGTTGTAATTTGAACTTAAGATCCTTCCCAGGTCTGTCTTCTCCAAAGAGCCTTAGTTCTTCTCCTACACTGTGCTGAGACATTTTGCTATTTCCATACATTTTTGGTCTTCTATAAAAGATAAAGAAACATTTAAAGAATGCAAAACCTGATGACATCCTGAACATTTTTCAAGCTTTCTCAAAATATATGCCCTAGGGTAGGATATTCAATATTAAGATCTCACATGGAAAGCAATTGAATCGTATGGTTTTAGCAAGTATTTGTTCTTATAGAAAGGAAGAATATCCCTGCACATATGATGTGTTGGCATTTCCAGTGGCAGCATCTCAGATCCTGTGCACAGCTGTGAAATAGAGCAAAAGTCTAATCCAGCATCTGCTGTGGACTTGACAAGTGCCTTGGCTGTGGCTACTCAAGCACAGAACAGTGGCCTCTGCTCTGCTTGCATTCATTTCCAGAATTAAAGTTGCAGAAGGACAGGTTTATTAGCTAGCTAATCTGCCTTTTCCATGAAGTGCAGATGAAACTCAACTTTTCACTCTATTTAAGTAGTAGCTTTTTTTGAGAGGGAATCACAATGGGTCATCTAGAAATGATTGTTAATAAAGGAAGTTTCAGGAAACTGAATTTATTTTGGTTACATACCTACAAAAAGAGACACTCAAACAAATGCTCAGTTGGTTAGAGCACCATGTCAATAATGCCAAGTTTGTGAGTTCTGTCTCTGTTTGGGAGACTCACTTCAGAGTTGGACCCAATTACATTTATAGGTCCCATCCAACTCAGAATATTCTGTGATTCTGTGAAAAGCCTGATCTTTAATACTGTTAAAGTCAATACAAAGATATTTTTTAGCTTCTGCAGAACCAAGGAGCAAAAAATTGCAGGAATGCTTACTATTTTTACCAGAAATATTTTGTAGTTGCAAGAGAGTATAAATTTTCAAGAAAAGTGGAACCAAATTAAATATAAATATGATAGCTAGTCTTTCTCATTACTCAAATCTTTTGGTGCATCCCTAGGAATAAATCTAAAATGCTAAGTCTAAGTTGTAGCACAAAACCTAGGAGAAAATGAAGCCATGCATGCCAGAGATCAATTCAGAATGTCCTGAGGATGACAAAAATAAGGAGGAATTAACTTCATGTTTACCTTTTAATTCCTGTATTGTATTGTATGCATTGATATCCAGATACAGGAAAAGATACGTCTGAGGCTCCAGGCTGTATGCCTGCATAAATTCCCTGTTTAGTGTTTTGTATTTGCTTCCTGTAGAGTATCCTCCTATGCAATGGAGGATAACACATTTTAATACATTAAATATGATAAATGCGTCAAATCTTCCTTGAAATGTGTCTAAACACAAGGGGGAGAAATAGGTGCCTCAATTCATCAGAATTCTGCAGTGGTGTCAGACTCGAGAACATCACTTGAGCTCCATGAGTGATTACACTAATGCCAAATATTTCATTATATAAATTACATGTCTAAATGAGGCATAAAGTAAACAGTGAGAATATGCCCCTTGTTCTGGATACTTGTACCATATGTTACTCTCTGGTTGGGTTTTCTGTTCTCTGGTCATTCAGGGTGGCAGAGCAGGATAGCTTGCTTTGTTTAGGAAAACAGTTTCAAAAATAGAAAACTGTAAATGCATATTTATCCACCTAAACAATCTGAAAGCATGGGTCTTGACAGATATCTCTAGCTGCTGAAGTACAAATGTGAGATGATAATATTTGTAAAACCTCAACACACCATGTCTTGTGTGTGTTTACTTTTGGGTTTGGTTCAGAATAGTTTTTACTGATTTTTTTTGCCCTCTGTTTTCTGATCTATATCTAGAAGCAATTAACAAGTGCCAAACATCTCCACAGGATTTTTTTGATCAAATAAGCAGGTTTGTTTTGCAGGAAAAGGACTACCTTGAATTCAGTCCCTTCTCCAGGATGCTATGCACTGTAAATGCTAATTGGTATTGACAGAGGTAAAAGGCATGAAGACATTTTCATTAATTGTTTAAAAATGGATTGTTCTTTGTAAGAGTGGTGCTATAATTATTCAAGATTTCTTGTGTGTCTCTTGCATTTCAGAACATTTCCCTTTTCTTGGCTTACACCAATCACATAGAAAGCTTTTTTGTTTTGTTTTGTTGTAATATAAATACTTCTCTGTATATACATTGCAAGGCAGGTCTGTGCAAATAGATTGCCAGTTTATGTTCTAGTTTTCCTGATACTACTGGCATCTAAAATATTTCTCATTTAACATTTTAGAAATTGGTATGGATTGTTAATACATTACTCTAAGTGATGGAATGGATAATAATTTCCTAAAGTAAATGCAGGCCGTATCATACAATATTAAATTAAATGTGTAGAGGGACACATGTATAAAACAAGAAGGTAATTAGATCTCTGCTAAATTATTTAGAACACATTTCCATTTAAGTAAGGATCTAATGATAAGCAACCAGGTGAAGATTTGTGCATTGACTTATGTATTTGTATTAAAGATTTCACATGGTTGATTACATTTCAGTAAGTTTGCAGGGTTTCTCTTGTAAACAGACCATTTTATATTCTGCATCTTGAAATGAGAGTTGGTGTTTAGATTTCCAGTGCAAACATGTAATAGGACAGATGTAGAAGGGCAAAAGGACAGTTACTAAATTACTAGATTTCTGGTTTTATTGGTAGTGCTTCTGTCACACACAGTGCTAGCAGAGCCTCAGGAATGATAGATTTCTTTAATGAATTTTTTCAGGATATCAAAATGTTGTATTTGAACAAAACACTGAGACCTTTTAAAAATGTTTGCTATTTGAGTTTTTTAGAATACGGTAGATTAATAAGTAGATTTAATAAGTAGATTGTGCAATACCTAATATATAATGGTTGTCAATGATACAGACAGCAGGATGGGTCCTCATTTATTGGAAAATATTCAATAAGCTTTTTTAAAGCTGATACTCTTAGCAGATTCAATTTATCACTGAAGCCAAAATTAAATCCAATGTGTTAATCCACATTATCATCTTTTATTAAATGTATCATGACTAACTTAAAGGGGTTTATTTTCTACATTATATTTGTAATGTAATATTCATTGAATGTTCTACCTCAAAAGATAACTGATTCTAACCAAAGAACAAGTCCACAATTCTCTTCTTTTTGAAGTGCAAGGTGAGAGAGAAACCAAGTGCTTGTCTGGCCTTGCACCTTGGTCACTGCAGTATCTAAACTTGACTGAGTGAATTTCCTGATTAAGTAACAATTTTGCCTGTGGTTTGCTGACCTCACTTGGAGAGTGTAGACTGGGTGTGCCAAGCAGCAGCTCAAAAGCAGCTCTTGGTGTTTGGTATTCTTTGGCAGCCATTCTTAATCCTCACATTGAATGCTCCCCTACACAACACGAGCCAGAAAGATGCACTAAAACTGCAAGGTAAATCTGTAGAGCTTGTGATGCCTTGAGCAATGCACCTGCTCAGACAGAAAACCCAGAGGACATATCTGCTCCTTTCAACCCTTAAAGAAAGGCACCACAGCCCATCAGTGGGTCTAGAACTCTACAAGTACATGATGGGGAATGCATTAGCATGATGTTCCAGAATCTCTAGCTGATTTCAAGTCTATGTCTTTAACCATTAGTGTAAAATTATTTTCTTCCATGTGCAATGGGATTACTCTTTTGAATAACAGATGAGAGAAAATTCGGTAGTCTTTAATCTCTGCCAGTTGGTTCAACCAAGAAGCCTAAAGAGGTGTGCAAATTCCCTATATATAAATTAAGAAGAAGAAAATCAGCATTTGATCAATGAATTGTGAAAGTCAAAAGGACATTTGCAAAAATAGCTGATAACATTACCTTATCTGCGTGCCAGTCTGCTTGTTGCCAAATGTTTGCTTCGTGGAAGATAAATACACAGTAAATTTTCTAGACATGTATGTGCAGACTTGTGCCTTAGCAGAAAGCAAAAAATATGCATATAAAAGATTTAAATTTTTCATTTTTCCATTTCTGACCTTAAATGTTTACTATGTTCAGGCTCAGCATAATGATATAGTAGAGGGGATTTATTTCATTCCATTTTGCACCTTTACAAGATCATATACAGGTAGTGCTGGATACATCTCTCCCAGGTACTTCTATGATTCCATTATTGTGTTATCTGGGTATTTCACAATTTTTATTCTGTAAGTTTATGGCACCTTTGCAAGCAAGAAAATGTAATTGGACCCATTATTCAATTAGGAACTTAGGTGCACCATTAGGGAATGGTAAAGGAAATAATAGTGGGTTTAGCGTGCTTCAAAGTGGTTTTTTTTCTCTTTTATGGCACATTTTGAAGTGACTTTTAAATTCAGATAAAATGGAAACTCTTTTATATCTAGTCTGTCTAGTCCAGCCAGACCTCTAATGCAGAGCAAGATTACTCTCACCTACGTTTGTACCTTTATAATGCAAATTTTGTATTTGAACTAGTTGCTAAACTCATGTGGTAGGCCCTCAGCAGGAGCTGGGTGTTGAGGGCATGAGTTGTCTTATTAACCACACAGGGAGTCTGGATAACTAGCTGAGATATCTACAGGCAAGATGACTAATTAAGCTAAATCCAACTAAAAGCAGCTAGATAACTTGGTCATCATCACGTAAGAGCAGAACAGGAAGCTGAAGTAGTATTTCACCATTCCTAGGTCTGTGTCCTAACCTCTGACACAATCTGTCCTTCCATGACCTCGATTACATTTTTATCTCCTGGTCTTAGTACTTGTCACTGTACAGCCATAAATTACAGTGAAATTTATCCCACTGAACTTCCAATGCCTATGATGTGGCCACCAATACAAATATTACTCACTTTAGGCTCTGTTTATTAAAGATGTGTTGTTGAGGTACTTATTCCATTGACTATCAGTGGAGATTAGAAGATTATCTCAAAAGTGAATGTTGACACGTTGTCAAAGAGTGTGAGCTTTTGTAGCCATTAAGTGTTCATTTCAAACAGAATAGATGAAGGCAGCCGAGAAACCAGACATTTGGGAAAAAAACTCAACACTAATTTATTTCTAATATACAGAAAAAATTGAGCAGGAGTCTCATGGCATGATTTTTTTCAGCTTTCTGTTGATGTCACTGTTCGGGATTTGATCCCATTCTTTCTTCCTGAGAACAGTAATTGCTGTGAAAAAAGCATTTGTGTATGGATTTTATACATATCATATACTTTCAGGCTACATTCTTGTTATTAACAATCTCTTAGATGTCACAAGTTCTGTTCTTTATGGTAATTGAAGCACTGGGATGAAGTAATTCACAACAAAACCTATATTACTGATGTAACTTGAAAGAAATAGAACTTCATGTACTCTTGACAAGATTATCCTAATTTATCCAATAAGATTAGGGTCTATAGCATACAGAATGTTTTCTACTTTTTGGACCAGAATTTTTTACTTCATGCTCTGTTCTTTGAAAGTAAATTCTATGTAAACCTGATAGTCAGGTAAGTTTTACAGTTTTTGTGCTCCTGTCTAGTTCGAGAATCTGCTCAAGGTGATGTCAAGTCTTTTTTTTCTATATTTGTAGTTCTTTAAATGATATATGAAGTCTTGGGACAAGAGATTTTGTTGTATTTCATGAAGGACCTTAGGACAACTAAGTTGATGAATTGTGTGATCGGGAATATCTCTGGGAAGCCTCTGGCTTGCTGAGATTTACAGCTTAGTGAAGGCTAGTCTTGTACAGTGACTCAAAGAACATATAAATCAACTAGGAGAATTTGGGTTGTGTATCCTTTTCATTCATTCAAGTCCTAAAAAGAGCAGAATTCTTTCTCTGCATCCCATTTCTATCTCTGAGTCTCATTGCAAATTCTGAGGCTCAGAAATGTTGAGATATGACCTTCTTTTTTATTTTGGACTATCTTTTATTTTCCCTCTGTAAAAAGCACAAAAAAGACAGCTTATAAAGGTTCAGGAAATATTTTTAAAGTTTTAAAGGGAACAAGGCAGAAAACAGTGATAAGAGGAGTGATTTTCTGCACCTGGGGTTTCTGTTGAGTACTTATTAATCACCCCTACTCTCTTTGCCCTCAGAAGTCAGTAAAACCACTCAGCTGAGTAATAGTGTAAACTTTCAGAAAAACAGATGTCAACAGGACAGACATGACAATGAACTCAGGTAAGTTATAATACCAGTGAGTAGAAATGAAAGAGTATTAATTGCAAGGAAAACAAAAATCTGGAGAATGATATTAAAAACAGCAGGTGTTAACAAGGAAAGGAATGGGATCAGGAATGAGGATGCTTTTGCTCATTTTGAGAATAAGCCTGATGCTATTATCAAAATAGGTATTTTATAAAGAAAATCAAGGAAAAATATGGAACTTGCAAGCTGTACTGTAATATTTATATTCAAAGACTTAAGGATTTCCCTTTTCTTTGTACTTTTCCTTGTCATTTGCTGATGAAGACACAGAGTATCTGTGTTTCTAATGAATACAACTGTCAGAATAATGTAGCTGTACAAGCAATTAGGTCTGTGTTATGAAACAAGGTGCACCCATGTTTGCATATGGGAAAGGGCAGGAAAGAATTCAGAACTCTGGTCATAGGTAGAAGCTTCGTAATAAGGAGTTGATAGTGCAAATATATGGTCATTTAAAAAAAATAAAAAGCAAAAAGTTTAACTAGCCACTAAATATGAACCTATGAGAAACTGGAATGAAGAACTTGAGTCTTGCAGTCCTCAGAAAATCCCAATGTGAAACAAGTGCTGACTGTTGAGGACTCAAAGGAGTTAAAGTGTTTAGTATTTGATGTACTGTAATACTTGTGAAGCTGCAGCAAACAGAACTTGATATTTCATATGTGTAGAATGGGGAGAGAAAAGCAAAAGAAAATGAAAAGAAGACAGTTGAATAAAAATTACTGGTTTTTTTATTTAGGTCAGCTTCTATATTACATGGAAACCTCATGGTTTTTACATAGTTTTGTGCCAGATTTAGGTATAATTGAACAATTGTATTATTTGGCTAAAGAAATAATGTAAAAAGGTTGAGTTCTGAATAGCATGCAATGATATTAAAATGTTAGCTGGAACCAAAAGCTGTATTATGCTGATGGGGTAATAACAACGTTGTTAGGAAATATTAAGATTTAAGCCACATCTGTGGCTTACGTCTCAATAAACAGAAGAATAGCAAGGTCTGTTTATGATTCAGAGTTGAGAGAATTAGGCTTTATCTGGGCAAGTGCTGGTTTTGTATCCCCATCACAAGGGGCATGATGTGGGATCCTTATGCTTTTCCTTGGCAATAAAGCCAGGGCCTCACACTTGTGGAAAGAGAAACAGCTCCAGGTTTTTTTGTTGTTTCTATGGAAACAAACTCCCACTTTGTTTACGAGGCAGAGGAGATGCTTCTTAATGTGTGAATTAAGAGGATGAAGCACTGTGAAAAACAGGTGAGCTTCAAAAAATCCAAAAATCCTAGGAGTCAAGACCAGCAAAGCCAGTTAGGGCAAAAGCAGGGTTTAACAAGAGCTCATCTGAGCACTTTGCTGGTTAAACGGAGGAGAAAACTAAAGCATCAGCTGCTGCTTCAGGGAGGATGGATCGCTGCTATTACACCAACGAGTGTTTCAGGGGTTCCTAAATTGTCTTCTGTCTCACGCTCAAAACTGCCACATTTGAACACTGAAAAATATTGTTTCACTTCCAGCTAAATGCACTTTAATGGCTTCTAGACAGCCGCAAAGCTGAGCAGCAGGCATAACTCTTCCAACTGGATACAACATCCAGTGTGTTTCTTGATTATCCAGCTCAGTCTGATGCTCTACAGATTTCCAGTGCTTCACACTTTTCTATAAGATATAATTCCAATAGAATGGATTCATTTACCGGTTTGGATATCTTTCTTTATGTTATACTCTGAGGATTTATCAGTCCCCATCAATCTGTATTTTATCAACCTACCCTCTAAATTTCCATAACAAGAAATTATTTTATTTTATGATCCCTGTAGCTTGAAGGTCATATATGGCTTTCTGCAACATTTCTTCAACCCAGCAACTTCAGAAAGTTTGACTGCAGGTCAGTAATTTGGATTTAGTTAGACCCAAGTAAAAGGGAACATGAGGAAAATTATGGGGTCTATACATGCTTTGTAGGAAGTATTTTCTTTCTTGGAGTCATTATTAAAAAAACTCAGTAGTCAAACCTGTGCGTCCACAGTCACAAAATCTTTATTGCTATCCTGTGACTACCTACTTTCACCTCCAATGGTCTGCAAAAAATCTGCACTAATAGAGTAAAATATCATAGAACATCTCACATTGGAAGAAACGTGTAAGGACTGTTGTTGTCCTAGGTACTGGGTATTTTACTTTACTAGTTACATCTCTGTAGTAAATTAATATTTTAGAGTAATAGTGAGATAAATGCTCTTAAAGAGTACCTTCCACAAACTCACTGCACAAAATCATTTGTATAGATGTGCTCCTACTCACTAGTATTAGAATTAGTCATTCTGAAGCTGCTGCCTTGTCTGCAAAGTTCAGTCATTGAGACTGGTTGATTTGCTTTCATTCATATTGTTTATTCCTGCATCTTGAGTGAATTGATTAGCTTCAGTGATTTTAGAGGCTTTCCTGAATGAGGTGGGATGGGTCCTTTTTCTGCAGTAACTCAGAAGAATGCATGGTTGTAATGTCTGGTGGATCTCAAGCATGTGACAACAGATTTAAAAGGCAGGAGATGGATAAGTATCCAAAAGAATGAGGTTAGGATTAACACTGTGGCTTTTTGTTTGATTCATTCAATCAATGACATTTGTAAGAATCTCTCATGACAGTTGTTTTTCAAAGCTACCCAGTAATCCCAAAGGCAGTGGCATTTTTGTTAGGTTCAAATACAGTTATATTGTTCTCCATTCTAGCTCTCTGACATTTTGATAGTAAAATTAAAAAAACTCTTGTAATCTTAGCCATCATTCTAGGGTCATACAATTTTTAGAAAATAAGATTGGATGAAACATTAAGTATTCACTTCCATGCATTTTTGTTTCTCTCTGCCTTCCAGTGAAATTGGTGGGTCTTCCTGATGCATGGTGAATACCCATTCAAAAACAAAATGAGGATTCATTTACTGTGGTGGCAGAGAAATGTATTAATATTGACTGTGATACAATAAAAGATGAAAAAATACCTGGAGAATGTGTACTATTGTCTGATTGCCCTGAAATTTCATCATGTTATTTGGTCCTGCATGCTATTCAGTGGCAATTAAACCTTATTAGTTTGCTTTTCTCATTATTTTTTAGACTGCATTTAATGCCAGGAAAGCTGTTGAACATTGCATGTTAGAAAAATCTATTGGCTGCATTTTGGTCTCACGTACAGCTAGAATTCTACTAGTTTGATAGGGATCTTAGGAGTCAAAGTAAAAACAGTTTATACATTGAGTTACTTTGTTAAATTACATGCACAAGTACCCCTGGAGTTTTCCTTCCTGGTGATGCTGTCTTCATTTTGAACTGCTGTTTTGACATTTGTAGAGTTTCAGCAAATGCTTCAGGAAAAGGTCAGTTTATAGCGACATTTTCCCTTTACAAAAACCTGTGGAGAGGACACTGAATACAGGTTTACTTGATAAGCCATTCCAGATTTAAAAAACAAGTCCTTTTTTACTGTGTTTTTGAGCACTTGTTTTTCACGATCTTTTTGTGCTTTTGAACTGTGCTCCAACCATTTACTAGAAAGTTCTTTTCACAGAACTCAGTTCTAAATGTTTTCCTTGCACACTGTTAAAAGTATTTCACAGCTTGGGGGGTTTTGATACAAGAGTGAAGCGTTCAGAAAACATAGGGCTGGTGTATTAATATTTCTGACTTAAATACAAATACACTGAAAGAGCTCCTGCAAAACTTCCCTGCATGTCTGTGGGGTTGTGCAGTGTTTGCTCCTGGTCAGCTGTGCTGCAGCTGTATGTGCAAATGAGTTTTATTCCCCCAATCAACTGGGTCATTTTCATCTGTCAGTCAGTTCTGTAATGGTTTGAAATCCACTAAATTAATTAGATACTGTCTAGTAACATGAATCAATACTTTCCAACATAGCCAGAGCTTCTGTCAATGATGTCATTGAGTAATTTACTGTTTAGGGAATAAAGGCCCATTTATTAATGAGAATATGTCATCAACCTTTTTTCGTATTTTCAAAATCAGGATATTCCAGGAATTTCTCTCTGACATGTTTTACAACAGAAAATATGGTTCTTCAAAAAAGTTCTCTAAATGTTAAAGAAGAAATAGTGCACTTGCTCAAAAATATAGAATTACAGCATGAGAAAATAGATTGAGAAATGTATTTCTGTCTGGTTATAAGTATGTTTACTGCCCCTGAGAATTCTGGGCTTTTAGCTATCCAGGAATTATATTGGTGCCTTAGTGAACACAAAATTTGTTTCTATCAAAGCAAGGCCTCTTAACTTCAAATAATAAACACTTAGAAAAAACTTTCAAGAAGCTATTCAATGCTTCTATTGAGGAGGTAGTTGTTAGGAAATAAATATGATAAGAAAATGTCCATAAATATATCTTTTTAACCATGATATTAACACCATAAATGCTGTGTTTTTAATGATTGAGGGAATTGGCCTTTAGTCATTATGTACTATACACTTTTTATACAGCAATGAGACAGAATATGCAAACTGACCTTTTCTTTGAATGAATTAGAATAGAAATTCTACTGAATTCTCAGGACTGTGTGTACAGAACTCATTAGAGCTGTCAAATTACCTGTGCTCACTGAGCTGGTAGGACAGTATGATAACAGTATTTTATGTGGCCAGATGAGAAGTCCCATGAGCAAAATGACTCAGTTCAACTCGGATAAAAAGACTAGTCAGGGTATGTCAATGACACATATTTAGTTAAACATTCTATAGCCACTCTACCACCACAAAGCAGAGAGGTCTGATTAGAAATACTTGGTGAATTTGATGGATGAGGAGGATGAAAATACCCACACCAACATTATCCCCTTTTTGAGAGCCAGCAGACATTCACCTGAATTTTCAATCTTTTTGTTTTCTGTTTTTCAACTTCTATCATTTTATAGGGGATTATTTTTCAGAATGTAGGTAGCATGCCCTTACTGATACACTCAAAGATAGTATTTTTGATTCCATCAAGTTGGAGCAAATTTCTTCCCAAATTGTTGACTTCTCTTTTGACTAAACTAAATGGTATAACAAGAGCATCTTCAAATAAAATCTCTGCTAATATGTAGTAAATGAGAAGCATGTGGTTGTTAAACCGTTATAACAGTGTTATAACTAGGCCAGTGAGAATATTCATAGCATGTACTCATCTGAACTGCTGCTGCACTATTGGTTTTGATGATTCACTTACAAAGTGTTCATGGCAGAACACTTTGCCATATCTTAAGTAGAAATAGCATAGATGTTTCATTAGATGATTCTTTACTTTAAAGAAAATACATGTATTTACAAGATATTAATAGCTTTTACCCTTTAGCTTTCTGTTGTGTAGTCTTGGGCTGAAAATTGCAGGAAAATGGAAGTGCAAGTGATATGCAATATAACATTCAAGCATTAATGTTGTGTGCAATATTGAATTTTTCATATCTTCCTCTCAAAAAAATTCATCAACTGATCCACAAGAACTTTAAAAGAGCTTTCCTTGCAATATTCGCCGTATTTTTTAAAAACATGTTTTAGAATATTTGTTCTGTTTTCACCCAGTTTGACTCAACATTATTTCCTGGGTTTCTGTTGGTAACCTCTTCAACTATAATAATTTATTACCTTTCAATTTTTGTGTTCAAGCCAAATGAACAGATTGCATGAATTATTTCTTTTCCATACTAACTAAATTATTCCATCAGACATTTTTAAGAGAGATATTTTTTTTTTATTCTTCAGCTCAAAGTAGTGAAACTTTCAAAAATTTCCAGTTTAAACTCTATCAATGAAAATTTCTTTCTCTTCCCCTTTCCTCTCTTGTTTTTTCATGAAAATTCAGTAGTGGAGAGAAACCTGCCAGCAGAGCAATTGCCTATCTGACCTAGCTCACTCAATCCGAGTCATAGTCCATCCTGTTCATAATTGACTAATGATTATTTGGGGAATTTAAATCTTCTGCCTTTTATGAAAGGGCTTAACTAAATTTTTTTAGCCTAAATATCCAGTACCAGAAGGTTTTAGGTTAGGCTCAATGCTCCTAAACATGTATGGAGGAATTAAATGCTAAATACTGAGAATACAATTTAGTTTTGTTATGATTTTGAGATGGTGATTCAAAACTATATCCTTACCACAGGTCTGTGTACCTGCTGGCATTAGGGCATGAGTGGTTCTGCCGAAATTGTTGAAATTAACTATACATAGAATTAAACATATGACTTTTTATTTTCCCAGTCCATTACTTTAATGCAAAAATGCAAACAGTTTAATAAGGCTCGTAAGCTACCTGAAACAAAATAGAAGAGTTTACCATGCTTCTTTATGCCACTACATTTTCCAAGGATTGTAATAGTTGTCAGCTGGAGTTATTTGAAAAACAAAGTTCTAAGTTTTCAGTAATGTAAGAGATTAGAAGTTTCATGATGGAAATAAAAGATATATCCTGTTCAGTAAAATCTGCATATTTGGAAAGTGTTCAGAAAATAACAGTAAAATAAGATTGATTCTAATTCTAGAAAAGCTGGGAGAATCCAAATAATCTGAACATATATAGTGTAAAGAAAAAAAGAGAAATGAAGATCTGATTTGATCATGCAAGAAAGAACTTAGGAGGTAGTTATGGTAAAAGTAGTTTCTGAGAGCAGAAGCATTTTCCTTTAGAAGACAAAGACTAATAAAAGCTATAGCTGGGGACTGGATGTAGCGAGATCTGAAAAGAAATGAAGGAGAGCAGGTGGCACTGCAGCTCACTCTGGAGATCAGTGGATTGTTCACTTGATTGTTAACACTTCTATAGTCTTTTACAGTGTTGAATTGATTTCTGTTGAACATAATGGTCATTAAAGCACCGGGTTTAAGTGGAGACATTTGTGTTCAGGTTTCTAAAAGCAAGTTATGCCCTTCATGTTTTTCTTAGGAAGAGTCTCTAGGTCAATGAGACGCAATTGATACAGGATTCACTGAATGAAATCCTGTGTGGGCCATGCCTTTGAAAAGGTCAGATTAATCTATCACATCACCCTGTGAAAGGCATTTTCTTACAGCCTGGAGCTTTTCTTAATTGCTTGCTGTGCCCACATCAGTAGTAGAAATAATAAAGAATTTTCTAGATGCTTTGTCAAATATATCAGCTGAGCTTTCAGGTTATTCTGTGTATTTCTGGATGGTTTTGGTAATGATCATGTATTTCTGAACTTCTGATAAAGAAAGGAAATTCATGGTTTATCCTGTAGCTAGGTACTGAACCTTGCACTTGACTCAGATGTCTCGTTGAGCGAGGAGGGAGGTGCACCTGTGTGTATTCCACAGGGAATGCACAGGGTAGTTTTAAAGGCCTGCTGGAGCTCCTCGGTGCTGATGCATCAAGTGAGATTCTGTACATAAGTCATATGTTGGTCTGATGTTGACTTGTGCTCCTGGATGATGGTGGGCAAGTCAAACACAATGACATGAGTTTGTAAGCCAATTACAAGTGGTAAAGGTTGCTTCTGCATTAGAGGTTGGCATCTAAAATGCAGTTCAATAAAGACAAGTGAAGAGTTTGGAAGAGATTTAGGCGTAAAATATATATCCCATATATAAATATATATNTTTTAACTTGAAAAAAATTCCTTCCTTTAAAACGTTAAAAAAGTAATAAAATAAACAAAGTAAAGAAGCCACTTCATTTACATATTTTTGCACTATGCAAATGCTGATTTCAATATGCCAAGTAATCAGAGAATTACATATCTAAATATTTCTAATTACTTTAAAAGTAATACTGCATATTCTTTCAAGTTAATGCAGTGCTATGCCATTTTCACTATCTGTGAATAATATTGTTTTCTTCTAGCTGATCTGCAGCAATCTTCAAAAGTTGTTGCTCCGGTTTAGTCATGACAGAGTGCACTTACATTCTTCGTGGTATCAAAAAATTTTTTTTTTTTTCTATTCAGTCATTTAAAACTTACAGTGTTCTGTAAAAAGTATTGAGTATTATAAACAAAAATCAATTTGGGGTCAAATATATATTGAATGTGTTTTCTGCAAGGCTGTAAAGTATTTCAGAGTGTAAATGAGTGCTAAATTTTACATTTAGTTAAGAACTTCATCACTTTTTAAAGCTTCATATCATCTCTCTGAGATGTGTAATCACTTCCACTGGAGCACTAAAGGTTTATAGTCCACTGGAGCAGTGGTGGATATTTTCTGGAAACTGCCTGGTCAGTTTTGTTTTATTAGTGTGTGAAGTGCTTAAAAATACCCTAAGCATTAAAGAAATGTTTTTAAAAAGTTATTTTCTGTTATGTGTAATTCTATGCATGCATTTCCTAAATTGTTTCAGAGATTATCGAGGAGGTCAGACTGGCTAATCACAATGGTTCCCTTGGGCTGTAAAAAACCAAAATCTAAGACTAAATAACAAGTAGCAGTTTTCTGTGAATAAGTGGAAAGCTAAACACTAGTTTAGTACTTGGAAAGTATTGCATGGGTTTTCATTTATTTCTAATAAAGTTAGAGAGAAATTGCCATTCTCTTTTCACTTATGACATCTCATATGTATTAATCTCTTTGAATTTTATTCATTCTGTTTTAGGAGGGTAAGTGAATAATTTCATCAATTTTGTATTACTTCAATATGTTTCTCCTCATTTTAAAGAAAACCATTGTAGTGCTCTCTAATAATTTATATAACATGTTTTTACAGCAGGAGGAAAAACATCATCAAGCTATAACCTCTGTTCTCTACTGTGAAATTACTAGTTTTTATTCAGAGTCTAAGCTCTGAAAAATACAGTCAAAAGTCTTATCACAAGAGATTATCAGATGATCAAAATTTACCTGGATTAAAAATTTAGAAGTTGCTACCCTATTAGCTGAAGAAGTGTTGAACCCTTCTCTCACATGAGATGTGAATGCTCTAAAACCTGGGCTACAAGCTTAACTTTACAAGGAAGATGGGCATATATATTTTAAATGCTACTTCACAGTGCAGGGATTTTTCATTCATTTTTTTATCAGGAACCTTCTAGGTTTTTTGATTTAAAATAGATACCCTGATTAAAATTAAAGAATCCAACACTTTCCTCCATTACAGCAATATTAAATCTAGCTACATTTTAAAAAGGTTAAGGTACACAAACTTTTTCAGTCATCTAAAGTACAAGGAGAACCTGCTGTTTCCTTCACATGCTTTGTGTTGTATACAAAAGGCAACATGTGAAGCTGAAGTGAAAGCTAAGAGCTTATTGTGATATTGGCAGTACTACTATTGCCCTTCTGATGAGAGGTGAAAGGTATCAAGGACCTGTAAATCATTTTAGTGAATAAAAGAAGGGTATAGGATATTCTAATTTGTTGAGAATTCTTTACATTTTTTCTTTCCCAGCAGTCCTCCAATAAAGGTTCTTGCAAGCTTGAGACAGGTACATCTTACATTCCTGAGATCTCTCAGTCTAACCTGACTTCAGAATGAGTTTCTCCTGGTGAAAGAAACTTCAGCAGAGCTGGAAGACCAAGGCAGCAAGTGATCATCTTTGATGCTCACAACAGCTCCTTCCAGTTCAGTTTTTTGCACAGCAATGAAGTCAGGGAAATTTTCCCCCAACTTGGACAGGGCTGTGCCCGGAAGATTAACTAAACAGATTAGGGCAGTAACTTTTATGAGTTGTCCAACAGTCATGCAGTGACACTCACAAGGCAGTGTGACTACAGTGTTACATCTTTGAGCCCACGGCCAGGAATCACTTCATGCACTCTCAGCATGGCATAAGGCAGTTTAATAGGGCATAGCAATACTACAAAGCCATTTGGAGCAGGAATAAAGACTGCCCTAATTACATGAAATTCTAACCTGAATTTTGCTGTACAGTGGGAACTTAGGCAAAAAGACCACCACTATGTGATAGATGGAAAAAACCCCAAAAAACAGAAGCTGAAAATCCAGATCATTACAATGAGTATTTAAGAATTTTAAGAATCAGCCAAAATCCTGTTTATCAGGCTTGAGAGTCTGTGTTTACTGCTTGAGAGAGTCTTTCTCATAACATGATGGGAACTAAGGAAACAAGATAACAGAAACGTTGTCAGTTTTGCTTACAGTTATTAAACCAATCTTTTACTGACAAAATTTTATCTCACAAAAGTGAGATCTGTCCCTTTAATGCTAAGAATACATGAATTAAAGAATCTTCTTTTTGAGTTTTTGTGTATATGAAAAGCTACAATGCCAGAAAAAGTGTCCGTTGTGCATGTAGCTGCTCAATTGATAAAAGATAGGTTTGTGACTCCAAACTGCAGGTGTGTGCAGAGAGGATCTGACCTAAGCATAATATTTGAAAATAATTTTATCTAATTGTAAATGACCATATACCAGATTTCATCAGTATTATGGATAAGTTAGAAGACATATTCATGTCTGCATGTTGGAAAATTCTTGTTCCAAATACAACCACTTAGATAAAAACAGGACTTAGCAAACCATGGTAAAATCCCATCTACAATGTGTGGTTTTTCTTGTAGTCTTGGCTGTTCCTCAAGGTGGCTTTGAAGACTCATAAACCCATCCTCCCTTAGCCAAACATAAGGTAGCTTGATTTGAAAACAACTATCTTTCATGCTATTTACCTTTCTTATACTGCGCCCAGAGTATCTTGCAGGCTGGTTTTTACACTAATAAAACCCAGTGGAAAGCATGATTGGGGACCATTAACCTTTAGAACACAAAAAGCTTAAGCTCAGGGAATATTTCTGAGCTGCCTCGTAAGGCTTTGAAGCCGCTGCTTCCATCCTTCATCTAAATTGCCTGAATTCATTTTCAGGGCTGATAAACTGTCAAATGAATTATGAGAATTGGGCCTTGGGTTAATTTATAGAAATGCTCCTGCACCAATGCTGGGTAAATCCACCTTTCTTTGTTGACTCTAACTGCTTCAGCTTTTAAAACTTATTTTGCCCCTTTACAATCTCCGCATTTCAAACTCTCCGTTCTTCATTTTTAAAAAACTAAATTACTAAAAACAGATTATTAGGGAGGGGCATTTTTCTATCTCATCTTTCACACTCCAGATACAGTAGCAGCAATACAACATGTAAACAGATGGTCAAGTTGACCTATTATTTTTTTTAATAAGATGAGAAAGTCTGTCTCACTATACTGCCAGCACTTCACCTGTCAAAAATGAGTTCAAAGGAATAATTCACCTTTTTCTTCCTATATTCAATGGCTAGATAGACTGCAGTTTATGCTTATCTAGAAAGCTGAGTTCAGAGGGAATTACAAGGAAATCCTGTACTTGCCAGTTACCTTTAAGTGTTGGGTTTTGGCTCTTCATTTCCATATGTATTTAATACAGGTAATATGGAACTGGAAATAGCTTGGCTGTCCCTTTTTAATTAACCGTTTTGCATATTTTATAGATGAGGGAGACAAGTACTTCAAGCTGAGATATTTAGAGCGTATTCCCATGAAAATTGCTAACAAAAAAAACAATCACTGCCATGTTTTGCTTACCTTTGCGTAGCTCTCAGATTGATGTTAATGTTCATATTTAAATATTTGTATGATTGGACATTCAAATACATAATAAGAACTAGAGTACAAATTGTCTTACTGAGAGAAAAGTTGTGAACATATTTCTTTGGGAAAAGAGACGAAAGTAAACTATTCACACTAGTTTGGGGTTTCTTTGCATATATCATTGTCGTCTCCTAGCACTTCAGTTTGGGTAAAATCTATTTATGCTTCAGTCTTTATAGTATATGCATGAGTAGTTCTCAAATCCTGTATCAACAAGATCCATTCCATGGTAATGGTTGTAAAGACCTTGCCTGTATAGCAATTATACATAATATGCCCCTAGAGAGCACTTAGATTTCTTAGTACTATGTAAGCATCTTGCCATGGTTTAACCCCAGCTGGCAACTGAGCTGCTGCATACAACTGCTCACTCACTGCCCCTGGAGAGGGTGGGGAAAGCATCAGAAGACCAAGAGTGAGGAAACTCATGGACTGGGACAGAGACAGTTTGGCAGGTAAGGCAAAATCACTGTGCATGCAAGCAAAGCATAACAAGGAATTCATTTCACCATTTCCCATGGGCAGGCAGGTGTTCAGCAACCTCCTTGAAATCAGGGCTCCATCATGCACAGTGGGGACTTGGGAAGAGAAATGCCACCACACTGAAAGCCTCCTGCTTTCTCCTTCCTCCCCTGCCTTGTGCTGAGCATGAGGCCATGGTGTCTGTTGGGGTCAGCTATCCCAGCTGTGTCTCCTCCCAACTCCTTTTGCACCCCCTGCCCAATTGTTGGTGGGATGGGGTGAGGAACAGAGAAGACCTTGACTGTGTGTGAGCTCTGCTTAGTAATAACTAAAACATCCCTGAATTATCAACACTCTTTCCAGCACAAATCCAAAAGATAACCCATAACAGCTACTATGAAGAAAATTATATCCCAAGCAAAAGCAGCACACATCTGGGAACTTAAAAGTCCTGTGAATGAACAGAGTTCACCATGCAGTCATGAACTGTAAATGGGGCTGATAGAAAGTATTTCCTGTTCAGAGAAGAGGTACTCTACCTATCACTACGTATCTAATAGTTATCAGCTCCATTTTTGTCACTTCTCTACCAAGAAATCTCCATCATGTCTGCACCCATTACAATTGTTTTCAGTAATAAAATAAGGATTAGTATATATGCATCCTGGTTCCTGCAGCATCTCTTACTAAAAAAAGCCCAACATTGCTATGGCATACTCCAAGCATTTAATGTTTGAAAGCAAAATGCATAGAATGGTAACATAAACCAAACAGAGTTTTTAGCTCCAGAGGTCTTTAAACTTTGTTATATATTTGGCAAAAAGAACAGTGAAGATCTGCAAGGAGAATGATTTGATTTTTTTTTTTCAATTAGAATAATTTGAAGCAAGTTTTATTTTTGCTCTGAGTTTTTTCCTGACCTGAATAATTAGAATGGTAATGTGTTCATAGATCAGAAGTGTATTCTGAAACTTAATTCCCCTGGCACCATAGACAATCAGTATTGGAACAGTAAGCATTATCTTCTGAGGTCCCGATCTTACGAAGAGCACTGTGTAAAAACTTGGAAAAAGCAAAGTCACTGTGTGTGGGCAAGGGATGTGAAAGGAGATGAAGAAGGTGAAAGAGGTTGTGGTTGATTGGCACCACTTTCATCCCTACTCTGGAAATGGCTGTACTGGTAGGCATTTCCCACTCCTTTGCCTTCTATAGATACACAGGGGTTGTCAGCTGTCCTGAATTTCTTCACTTTTCTTTCTGTACGTCATCAGAAAGACATTCTGTCCAAACACAGAAACCTTCAGACTTTATTGCAGGGCCTTGATAACCCCATGTAGAGATGTTCTCCCCAGTCATAACACAAAGTTCTTTACCCACAGAATTATCCAAGTAAGACACACAGCTGCACCTCCATGCAGCATTTCCATCCAGTGCAAACCACTGGAGCTTTACAGAGGTCACAGCCTCAGAGGAAGGACTGTTCTCTAGATTTTATGTTGTTCTCACTGTAGTGTCCAAGCTTAATAAACAGAATGTAATAAGAAAAATTGCCAAATGTACAAGAACTAGCCTGATCAGACATGCTTATTGTAGCAATGCATTTTTTTCTGTTATTTACCTTTGGAAGGTATATTTGGGTTATAAAGGCTAAACTGTGTTTTCTAATTAAGAAGAAAATGAGGAAAGGGGCTGAATATTTATTTCAGAATTGCAGTCTACAGTATTTAAAATGCATGATGAGCTACAGTCTTGCTTCCTAATTACTTAGTCCCTGTCACTTCTCATTAACATGTAAATCATGTTATAAACATAGTAAAGGTGGAGTAAAATATGTCCTGAGGGGAGGGGGCATACTGGAAAATTGCTTTGGGCAGTGTGGTGATGAGAGTGTTTCATTTGCAGCTCATCTGTATGCCACCCCTATGGGAAGATGTGTATATGAGATTTAAGCAATCATATTTTCTTTGTCCTAGGCTGGAGTGGTTGTTGCACTTAAACAAATCGATCTCAAGATTCTAAATTATCAACAAGGAAATTAGCATACAAAATCTAAGACCATCAAATTATTGAGAATAAATTTAAGGAGTATTGTATTCTTTAAAAAAAAATTTGCTTATGATTTTAAGTGATAGTCCTGAAGATAGGAACATTGTTAATAAGATGTTTTGATTCATAACAATCCACCAGCAAAAGCTCCTTGGCTCACTTTCCTTTTAGCATCTAATATTTATTCTTTGTAAAAATAATTGTTCTAAAAAAATCATCCAGTATCATTAACACTTTTTACTTACTCAGAGGAGTCTGCTTCTGAAAAGACATCAAGGCCTATAATTTTAAGGAGAAAATCAGTTTATACATATGATTTTGCTCTTAATTTACTTACCTGTCACTGACTGAATGATGAATGCAGTAGAAGGTCTCCCTCTCAAATACTACACTCAAATATGAGGGAAAAATACATACTTCTAAAAAGATATAATTTTGCTGCTTTTTTCTCTGTGGACAACTACTTTGGAGTCCTTTATCTGAATGAGAAAACTGAATTTGAAAATTTCACCTTCTCTGTGTAGTCAAATCTCACAATGGCTCATGAAGAAAAATACTTGGACTAAATATTATAAAGGAGTGAGCGGCTTATATGTATTTAGCATAGTTAGCAATCTGATTTAGCTCCAATTTCAGTGAGCTGGTGAAAGAGAAATAAAGGTTCTAGAAAGACAAAAGAGAAATGAGCACGTTATTGTTTCATTAAAATTAGCCTACAGCACATAATTATATCTATTATGTGTATATCATGTTATACTGTACTTTTTAACACTTTCCATATGAATATGGCAGCATATTTAGAAAAGAGATATTGGCAAGTGATTAGTGGACAGCTGGGACTTTTGGCATGAAGGATGTGTATTTCACACATCTAGAACTTACCGAAACATTTAATATTGAGGAAAAGATGAATTTTCTGTCCCATCTTGAGAAAGAGGAAACAATTTTCTTTATTCTGGGAAGAAGGATTATCTCATTCCCTAGCTTCTGCAGATTTTCACGACAGCTGGTTTCCCCAGACCATGCCCTGTTATCTGCCATTACATTCACTTACAAAGCATCAGTTCAATCATTCCACTAAAATGATGTGAGTGTTATGGTTAGCAATAGTGTAAGTGAAAGTAGCAGCTTTGATTAGAACAATTTGCTTGCCTCTGGGTCTTCTTATTTCAGGAAGCCAGTGCTCTCAGGAAGACATTGTACTCAGGCTTAGCATTTTCTTCACAGACAAAAAAGCTGGAGATATATATTCTAGTGAATTAATTGAAATTTTAGACACTTCTTTGCAGTGTATCTTTCTTAATTAGATGGCAATGACACTACAATAACCACTCCCTCATCTTGCCTTGTGGTTTACTGGACATACAAGGCTCTCAAGCAAAAAGGAGATAGTGGTTTCAGCAAATAGTAAATGAACTTTTAACTTCCTGAGTTAAGAAAATTGAAGAGATTTGAGAAAATGAAAATGAGATGAGAGTTTTGATGAGGGGAGAAAGAAAAGGGATGTTTCTCAGGATGGTTGTAGGCAGGGGTATGGACTGAAATGAAGCTGTCATCACAGTTTTTGGTAGAAGTCAATGTTTAAAAAAAATCTGTTGTTTATTCCAAGAAGTTAAAAGTAAGAAAGGTAATTTATCTTCATCTAAAAGAACCTGCACACAGACTTGCCTCAGAATACCAGGAGGCAAATTAAAGTGAAGTTAATCCTTGCATTATGATGTTTGTCCCTAAAGAGAGGGAATTTAGTTCATACCTGAAGCAGCATTCTGGCTAAAGGGTCAGAATCTGTAATTTCACAACACACTGCTAATGAAATGGATTTACAGACCCTGCTAAACTTGTGTGTTTGAGTCACACATGAGGAAATGTCTTTGCTCAGAGTGGTCAGAAGGCGATGGGAGGTGACAGGTTCGGGTCTCTCGGTGGTTGTGTGAGGCGGTGCCGGGTCAGGAGGAGCTGAGGCTGCCAAGGTCAGGGCCTGGTTGCCGGGGCAGGAGGTGTGATTCTGCCGGGCAGCTCCAGCAGCACTCGCCCCCCGCAGGTCAGCAAAGCCTCCGTGGGGCTGACAGGAGAGGTGACCCTTGCCCTTCCATCTGCAAGGGCAAGAGGGTGACAAATGCTGAAGAAGTTGCAAGCCAGCCCCTTCCTGAGCCTCCTGGGGGCTCTGGGTCATGAGGGACAGTACCTTATATAGAAAAAGATGCTCTTTAGCAAGGGTGGAAAAAGGAATTCCCAAAAGCCCATGGTTTGGGCTCTGGCACTGCTATCCTTCAGTTACTCAATGGCACTCCAGGCCAAAGACAGTTCCCAGATAGGTCAAGCTGAGTACCCTGTTGATCACCCATTTCCTTAAGCCAATAAATAACTGGTTACCTGCTATCACAGCACCATTTCACCCTGCCTGCTTCATTGGCTTGTACAAGGGCATGACTCTAGGAACATGCAGTTAACCTTCCCTTTGACCCACCCCTAACCCAGTTTCCTGAGGGCACTTTTGCTCCCAGAGCATTATTCCCTACCCACCAGCCTCGCAGGACTAGAAGGCTGCAAACTCACTCAGGGTTTTACACAGAGTGTCATGCAAAGGGCCAGCAGGAATCTGTGACCTGCTGGAAAATAGCAGGAAAGCACTGAAAAGGTGACCGTTTTCTCCGAAATAGAAAGGAGTGTCTGGAGGAGTTAGCACAGAAGTACATGGTCCTAAAATACCTCCTGTACTGAGGGCAAATATATAGAGGGGGGGGAAAAGGATTAGCACCAAAAGCAACCTTTGGAGGACTGAAATAAAGAAAAGGTGGGAAAAGGAATGATTACAGGGTGTGGGTGGGCATGACTGTGAATAGGTTCCAAGTGATGTTCTAGAGAATTTTTTTTTTTTTTCTGTACTGTTCTTTTGCTGTCTGTGTGGTTTCTTAAATTCTTTAATTTTTTTTTTTTTTAAAATAATCAAAAGACAAAGTGATGTAAGAAATACCAACAAAACCCGTTAGTTTCACTTAACAATAAGTAGAGAAGAAGAGTTAAGTAAACCAGAAAATGGGCAGTTAAGAATCGTTTCCTGGTAACCAAAAAATTACATGAAGCACAAAGCAGAAAATGAAAATTGAAATAGAAGCTGGGGAGAAGCTATGCACTTTGGTTAAATTTTTCCATTTGAATTCTGACCTGTTATTAAAAATTTCTGAGCCAGACAAAAAATTGGAGGCAGCCTGGGAACGGTGCTCAATGACAGTGACATTTCCTGACAGAGCAATTCTTTGCATATCACTTGTACTAATTGTATCCAATCTGACAGCAACAGTTTAACCCGTTCACCAGGGGAATTGTCTCGCTGCGAGACCAGTGATCTATGTTTTCATTTAGATGTCAATCTAGCTTTGTGGTGTATATTTTAAAGGTAGAATTAGCCTTAAATGATTGTACTAATATGATAAACATCATCTCCCCTTGAATTGTTGCGCAACAGAATCTTAAAAAAGCAACTTGTTTCCTCCTACAGAAAAACATAGAAAACTAAGGGGTTTTGCCTTTTTCAAAGACAGGCTGAATGAAATCACTTATTTCCTAAGGCAGTTTTCTTTATTTGACCATAAAGGAAAATAATTTTGGGCATCAGAAAGTGTTTTGCCTCCAAATATATCCAGAGTGCTTCATACAGTTGCAACAACTAAAATCCAAGTGCCTGTGCCATTTTCTTCCAGTATGAGTGGGTTTTTATTTTTTACATGAGAGGCAGGAGACCCTATCAGGCTGGAGGACAGAAACATCAGATGAAAATCAGTTAAATACATCCATTCATTGTAGGAATTATGCTGCCCATAGAAAACTTAATCGTGGGTGGAAATGGAGAGAGATGAAAATCCTGTATGACTGGCCAAGCTCAGAGGGTTGGAAGCTGCTTTAGATGCACATTCAGTTGTCCTTTGAAAACTGTCAAGCCTTATAAATGCTTCCCAGGCCTGTTTCTCTGCTTCTACAACACTGCTAGCTGCTGCAGAAAATATCACCAGGATAAATCTTCAGAAATTACACCCTGCCACTGGGTTGTACTGAAGATGATGGGTGCCTGAATAGACTTTTGAAATACAGCTAAAGTAGTCACTAAATACAGTTATGGTGTGAAAAACTCACGATACAGGATAGTCTATTAATAAAAAGTGTGAGCTTAATTGCAAAAGGGAAGAGAAGAGGAGAAGTAGGGAGAGCATTGTAGGTAACCTTCAGGATCTGAAGGCCTGTATCTTTTAATATATGTTTTCTGTATGATGCTATTGGCTTGGGTGGTGAATTGTTTATATACTGTGTTAAGAATTATGGGAATGGCCCACTCTTCTAAGAAAAGACTGGGCAAACAGAACAAGCAGAAAATTTTAAGACAGTTGCAGGAAAGAAAACAAAACCAAAATCAAAACCAAAGAAATTAAATGCAGGAGAACAAAGGAAAGTTCTATAGAGACTGCAGAAAGAAGGAAAAAAAGAGATGGGGAAAAATAATGAAGATAGTTTGTGTTTTGCAGAAAATCAATATATGTTAGCTTAAAAAAAATCTAATAAATTGTTTCACATAACACAGAAAGCTACAGTTCATTTATCAGTTGGCAACTTTTGGCAACCCAGGCTATGAAGACATTTACCTGGTAGCCCAGGCTAAATTACTGTGGCAAATTTTTTTCTTTTGATGAAGTCTGATCTCTCTTCAATGGACCCTTGAGAAATAAAGGCTGTAGAGCACTCCTGTAGGGCTTTTAGTGGAGATACTTCAAAATTTTCCTTGCAGAGAGATGAGGAGAAACTTAAACTAAGTAAATAACCAACATGATGGTGAATGAATGTTTACCTGAAAGTAATGAACATTGACCCAGTGCAACATTCTTTAACACACCTTGTTTGCAGGCTCAACATTTACTTGATCAATTTATTTACACCCAGGTAAGGGATCTGTGCATTACTGTATAGAACACAATGAGACATCATGTTAATGTTTAACTACTGTCTAAAAATCCTTGCAGATATAAAAATAAATACAGTAGTAAATGCACATATTCCCATGCCAATCCTTAAATGAAAGACAGATGATTTGAACAGGTTTAATTTTATGTAACTTCAGTCCTGTTAAAGAGAGTTGTCTAATTTCATGCTAGTCACAAAGGCTTCCTTTCCAGTAAATGGAATAAGTAGGCATAGCTGAAAGATAAATAATCTGGCCTACTTTAGAAGCTATTTTAGGATGAAATGTATTATGTTTTGGAGGTGCTTGTTTCTCTCTGACAAAAATGAAGAGAACCGACTGTGACTGACCTAAGTTTAACTTTTAGACTCCCCAAACATGGCAAATCAGTTGCATTCTTTGTCCTATGAAGGAGGAGCAAAGTAAAACAATGGTCAGCCAATAAGAAGAGGTTTGTTGTTTTTTTTTTCTCAAAACATGGGTTGTTGTCTGTTAGCGATTCAGATATGGAATAATTCAAGAATCTCCTTTGTTCTGCCTTTGTTTTCTCACTGTTACCCACAGCTTTTGCTGGTCTATGCTTCAAAAGCTATTTCATAGGAGTTTATGAGGAGTCTGAATATGATGTATTATTTTTAAAAAACAAGAATATTTTGTGGAGGATTTATATTTCCATATTTTGTATGCTCCACTGAATGGCATAGTAAAGTTAAAAATATCTTACAGTATGAATTTTTTAACAAACAAAATGTCTTTAGATATTTCTGAAAATTGTATAAAAATAGAACAGAAAAAAAAATCAAATGTAGAACAGCACATAGAAATGCAGCTTATTTTGATAGATGACTATAGAATGCTCATTGTTTGCTTTCACATGGTGACTAGTTTGGAACAGCAGCGGTTTCCCAGAAGCTGTTCTGAACATTTGTACCTGTATTCAAGTTGTGTGCTTCTCACAGTACCACACTGAAAATGGTGTGCTCATCTTCTGGACATTTTCCCAGTGTTATGTGGAAGCGTTCTTGTACATGGATCAAAATATGGTATTTCCATAAAATATACACAGTCATCTATTTTTCTCTGAATTTTTGGAGCTTGTTGTGAAACACTGATTGTAATGTGGCCTGTTGTTTTAAGTAAATATTTGAGGTTCCATCTGAGCAGATCTCTTCTTATGTGGCAAATGGCCTTGTTACAAACTGCCAATGAGATGCAGTGCAGAGCATGCACAGTTGTGGTCCAACTGCATACAGCTGCATGTGATTCACTGCACAAACTGAAAACCTGATAATGTCATTTGCATTAAATCATTTTTCTCCTGATATTAATCTCTTTTTTACCATTCCAAATTTACAGATTCCTGCTAAGTAAACTGTTGGCTGTTTTATGCTTTTTTTAAAGGATTTTATTTTACTGTTTATTGAAAGAGCTTTAAAAATAGGAGCCACTCTTAGCAGAGCTACTGTAGTGTACCATTGTGATGTTAAAGCTGTCAAGGACACGAAATAGCATCATAATATTTTGACAGAGTATAAG
Source organism: Illadopsis cleaveri (assembly GCA_013399915.1). NCBI lineage: Eukaryota > Metazoa > Chordata > Aves > Passeriformes > Timaliidae > Illadopsis > Illadopsis cleaveri. Next base: position 948,637 of record VXBB01016561.1, read on the forward strand.
TGACTGTGCTGTAGTTTTGAGATAGTGGTTTGCAAGTCAAGTGTCAGTAGAGGTAACTCATTAGCTGCAAGGCTTTCAATAAAAGACCATGTAGTGGATTGGCAGTCACGTAATGTTCAACTCTATCTTCACTAGTGGGGTGGGGTTTTTTTGCAGAACACAGCTTCTCAAAAGGTTTGTTTCTGGGTAAACAAATGGAGACAAGGAGGCTCAGAGGTGACCTTATCACTCTCTACAACTCCCTGAAAGGTGGTTGTAGTCAGGTGGGGGTTGGTCTCTTTCACCAGGCAGCAACGGACAGAACAAGAGGACAGAGTCTTCAGCTGCACCAAGGGAAATATAGGTTGGATATTAGGAAAAAGTTTTTCACAGAAAGAGTAATAAAGTACTGGAATGGTCTGCCCGGGGAGGTGGTGGAGTCACCATCCCTGGATGTGTTTAAAAGAAGACTGGATGTGGCACTCACTGCCATGGTCTAGTTGAGGTGTTAGAGCATGTGTTGGACTCAATGGTCTTGGAGGTCTCTTCCAACCTTGTGATTCTGTGATTATGTATTTTGGGTCCCTAGACTTCAATCTCTTCCTTGTTAAAACACCACCACCAAAGGAAGACTGTTACATTTTCCAAAGTAGGTTAAACTTTTTCAGAGTAGGCTAAGCCATGAGATGCGCCATCGTCTTGGATAAGGGTTCAAAATGTACAACTATCCTGGGACTTGTTCTCTTTTTCCAGAACCAGTGTAAGCAGAGCAATGGGTTTTAATGAGGTGTGTCGAGGACCAGATGGATGGGTAAAAGTGCTGTGCCATATACACTCAAATATCCAAAGGCAACTGAGGGATCATGAGAGGCTGTTGTGGAAGCAGGGAGTTTCGGTGTGTGTATGGCACAACTCATATGACAAGTTGGTGCAGTGAAGGCAATGAACAGCAAAGACTGAGGCTGTTTAAAAAGGGTGGTATATGCCTGTGAATTGGTCCAAGTCAGATTCATCATTTCTGTTTCAGATAAGGATAGTACATGAGGAAGGGCTGTTTCTCTGCCCTGACATTAAAAAGAAGAAAAAAAGAAAAAAAAAAAAAAAGGCAACAAACATGCATGCACAAACATCACCCCCCACCCCAATAATAAGATTTCACAGTTACTGATCAGAGAACAGTACAACCATATACTGCCTACTTTGCTCTGGACAGTCATCATTTGTGTAGAACACCTGATATTACTGCTGTGAACTGATGTTTTTTTCACTTTTTTGTTGTAAACATGATTTCAGATAATATTTTCTGCTGATGTTGAACCTCACCTGTATTAAAAATAGAAGAGGAAATAGAGCACCTCACATAAGAGATGTCTTAATAAAGAACACATGAGCAACTTCAGTTTTCTGCAGTCATTAAGGGAGCTGATTAAGAGTTCATTTTCTCACCCTCTCTTTGGACGCACGTGTCAATCATCTGGAGAAAAGTCAATAGTGTCAGCAAGGTGACAGAAAGTTTCTTGAGAAGTTTTGAAGTCTAAAAAGCAGATCTTTTTCTGTAAACTGCCATCAAGTATATGTAACGTCTTCTGGGTTCTATATTCAACAGTGAAAACAACTGCAATTTCTCTCTTTCTAAGCAGTAAGTTTATATCAGGTTTTTCAAAGGTATTTTGGTGAAGAGAAATGAAAAGGGGATATTTTTTCAGGAAGTGAAAGAATCTTGTTTGAATCACCACAAGCTTCCTCTAGACTTGATTGGAGTTTGAATAATCTTAGAGAGAGTTTTAAGTGAGAGTGAAAAGGACTGTCAATAAAAATCCTCCAACTAAGGGTAAAGTATTTTATGTATGTGGTATGATATAGATGTCTAAATAGTATGAAAGCTGTTGGAAGATGGAGGAGCTACAACAATCCTCTCAGTCATATAGGAAGGAGAAGAGGGCTGAGAATTCTTTTTCAGAAATAGAATAGGTCTGTTTGAGAGAAAGATTCCAACAAGACCTTAAAATATTTCCCATTTAGAACAGTTCAAATCAAATAACAATTTGAGACAGGATATGAAATTTTTGGGGTTTGGGGTTTTTTTGTGTTCTTAAAAAATAAATAACTGTTTTTAAAAAACAAGATACCAAAAGGTAATAATATTTCCCCTTGTATTTTCAGGCTATGATGTCTTAAAGACATCTACAAAAAGTGTCCTGTGGTTTCTAACTTCTTTTGTTATTGAATAGACACCACTCTAAGTCATGCCCATGCTTTTTAAGCAAATCAAATCTGGCTCTGGTACTTAGAGATTACAATAAGAAAACTATGACTCTTGGAACACCAACAGCTACACCACAGGAGTCTTACTAAATCCTGGCATGGGTATCGTGTCTAAAATCTTAAAACAAATAATGAAGTAAGTGAGCAATGGAACACACCAAACATGAAAAGATGTGTCTCTGTGAGTCACTCATTAGGTCCACTAAGGGCATGAGCCTATGGGAGGCAGAGATCCTTCTAGCATTTTTTTTTATCCATCACCCAGAACAATAGTTTTGAACATGGGTGTTAAAGAACTACTGCTTACTTGTGTGAGAACATTTGTCATTCATAGTCAGGAAGAATCTAGTCATCTTTTTGTGAGTGCACCCTCAGCAGTTTTGCCGATGATACCAAGTTGTGCGATGTTGTCGAGACGTTGGAGGGAAGGGATGTCATCCAGTGGGACCTCGGCAGGCTTGAGAGGTGAGCCTGTGTGAACCTCATGAAGTTCAACAAGGCCAAGTGCAAGGTCCTGGCTGTGGGTTGAAGCAATCCCAAGCATAAATACAGGCTAGATGGGAAATAGATTGAGAGCAGCCCTGAGGAGAAGGATTTGAGGGTATTGGTTGACAAGCTTGGCATGAAGCAGCAATATGCACTTGCAGCTGTGAAAACCAACTGCATCCTGGGCTGCGTCAAAAGCAGAGTGGCCAACAGGTCTAGGGAGGTGATTTTCCCCTCTAGTCTGCTCTTGTGAAACCCTCCCTGGAGTTCTGCATCCAGTTCTGGGGTCATCAACATAAGGAGGGCATGAACCTGTTGGAGTGAGTCCAGAGGAGAAAGCAAAGATGATCAGGGGTCTGGAGCACCTCTCCTATGAAGGCAGGCTGAGAATGAATGATTTAGTCTGGGGAAGAGAAAATTCTGGGGTGACCTTAAAGCACCTACCAGTACTTAAAGGGGGCTTCAAGAAAGGTGGAGAGGAATATTTTACAAGGGCATGTAGTGATAAGATGTTGCGGTGGCTGGCTGCCTGTATCGTCAGCTCGATTAGCCCCAGCACCGAAACAATCCGTGGTTTTTGGTCGACCGAGAGTGTTAGCGTGTTGATGGCAGTGGAAGAAAGGAGGGACTCTGCAGAGGTTNAAGATAAGGAGCAATGGCTTTAAACTGAAAGAGGGAAGATTTACATTAGATATTAGAAAGAAGCTCTTCACTGTGAGGGTAAAAAAAGACTGGAGATACTGGACCAGGTTGCCCAGAAAAGTTGCAGTTGCCTCATCCCTGGAAGTGTTTAAGGCCATGTTGTTTTGAGCTCTGAGCTACCTGATCTAGTGGAAGGTGTCCCTGTCCATGGCAGGGGGGTTAGAATGAGGTGATCGTTAAGATCCCTTCAAGTCCAATCTGTTCTGTGATTCTGTGATCTTTAAAGCACAGATTGTTCCGTTTAGTTGGTGTGGAATTTGTGATTGACTGTAGTACAGATATGGTTATTCATTGTCATAAAAGAGTTATCCTTCCTATTAGTTTAAGATTATAAAATGCCTTTGCAGAGATTTGCATCCTTAGTATTTCACTTATAAAAAATATTAAATATATTTCTCTTACCTGCCTTTACACTTGGAAATTATTTTTTGAGAATTTGACTCATTTATAGGACTTGGTATCGAAGTAGGAAACCACTGGCAAAAGGCTAGAGAGGTTTAGATAATGGCAATATACTGTTTTAATCAGTACCTCTGAATATGAATTAAAATATAATGCAAACTACTATGTAGAAAAACCAAGCGGGCCTACATAAGTTTTGGGTAATGTTTCTTCTAGATGGAATATCAATTACTATATATTGTAAAATTATTACTGTACTTCTTACAAGCAAGTAGCAATAATATGTCAACAGTGTAACAAAAATAATCACAACTCCAGCAAACTGTGTTTTGACAAATGTGGTGGGTTCATTTTGTTTTGTTTTATCTTGTCTTGAATAGAAGCACTAGAAACATCTACTGCAAACCGTTAAGTCTACTGGAAAAAGAGAAAAGAATATTTCCAGGATGCTTAAAATACAGTATATCCAAGTCAAATGAAATATTAATGGTCTAGATATCTACTGGTACACCACAGTCACACAAACAGACATCAAAGGATTTCCTAGGTTATAAAAGAACTATCCTTGTGATTGTGGAAACTGAGATTACATCTGGAAGAAAGGCATTCTGAACTGATTCAAAAAAAAGATTAAATTCTCTGAGAACCCACTAATAGGAGAGCTCTACACAAGTAACTGTGAAATCAGCAACGATGTAAAATGGATTCTGTATTTAAAAATAATTCACAAAATTACTGTGTGAGCTAATTAAAGAAGACTAGAGGGAGTTTTGTTGCTTGGGGTGTTAAAAATTAGAGTGGATGAGACACTAGGGGGCCTGTTCAAAAACCTTTGAAACCTTTTGAAGTCGTCATAAGCTTGTCCCTTGAATTTCAGCAGTTTTTGAGTCAGCCACACATAGTTGTGCTAAAAGAATTGCTCTCCATTGTTAAGGTATGCAATACATTGCTGCAAAGTGTTTTCATTTTTTGACTTAGACATATGTAAGTGTGGGAGAATATAAACACTTATACTTTTATCTCATGGAATGAAATTAGTTGTAATAGGAGTAGAAAAAAAGATTTCACATGAATATGACATAAAGATATTTATTTCCATATTTGTCAGTATTGGTAAAGGGATACAAACTCTGCTCTTTGCTAAAACTCATGATCTTTTTATAACCAAGATACAAAGATAGGAGTAAGTTTTCCAAGCAGAAAATTATGACTTGGAGAAGAAAATTTACTAACTGAATTGGGAGTCAATAAAAAATGTAATTTTTCGTTATCATAACTAATTAATTAGGTTGTAAAGAAGTGTGGACTCTAATATGGAAGCTAACAGGAAGGAGCCATCTATTTCCCATAAGTTTTTCATTAGGTATTCCAACATGCTAGAATAAAATTTTTAAAATGCTTTAAAATGGATGAATACATTCCACTAGACTTGCATATTCATAACTCAGTTGGGGTTTTTTCATAATAAAGACCAAGAAAGTCCATGTGAAGTTTACCTTCTCCTGTAAGTCTTGCAAAACTATTTATACATAAGAGTAAGTGCATTCAAAATTCTCTGTTTGTGCAGATATTTACATATTTTGTACTTGCATGTGCAGGTGTGTTCCTGTGCTCCCTGAAAAGCCAGGTGGATGGAGATTACTCTTCAAATCATTAATGTAACATCAGAACTGGATGAAGGTGTTAGCCAAGTTATTTTGGAAATATCTCTGTGGTCAGTGTAGATGCTGACCCTTAGCTGTGTCAGGCTGAGAACAAACTGGAGGAGGGCAAAACCACTGGGCAGACACCAGCTGCTGCTCCTGTGCCAATGTCCAAGGGGATCTGCCTGTAGGAGTTCACCCTCTGGAGCCAAGCCCACGTGAAATAACAGCAAAACAAAAGTGGCTGATACCTTTTCACTCAAAATCCCTGAACTGCTCCAGAATTTCCAACTACTCCACTTCTGTCTAAAGTGTCATTAATTTATATTTCTAAAAAACCAAATTTCGTACTTTCTATCAATCTGAGAAATGAAACTGGCATTTTTAAGATCATTTAAAAATGGCAATTTGGAATGCCTTTTACATAACATAGAAATCAAAGCTAAATTTGTAGCTTTTTTTCTTTTTTTCCTTTTCTGGTCATAATTTTCTACTCTGTAGAATTAGATCCTCATCCAAATAGTTTTTGGTTAGCTGTGAATTCCATTGATTGAGCACCATTCATCTGTATCTGCTTTACCCAGAGTTTAAGGAAAAAGATTTTTTTTTTACCAAAGCTTGAGTACCCATTTAAAAAACCTAAAAAGTTTCAGTTTAAAAGAATTCCAAGTTGGTCCATTGAAATTCACAATTTCTATTGATCCCTGTATGATGAATTTCTGTCTCTAGGTCTTGAATAATCCACTCAATAGTTTCCACTCAAGCAAACCCAGGTCAACAAAGAAATGGAGCTGAAATCCAAGATAATGATGTTTTAAAAATATCTATACACATCATTTAATTGTAAGAGAGACTTTTTACTGATCACTTTTTATTATATCTGTATTTTTCAGAGAAGAGTAAACAACAGCTTTTTTTTTTTTTTCTCCAAAGATTAATGACATTCTGCTCAGCAGTTTGATTGGTTTAATCAGTGGGTTCCACAGACAAGGTATGCAGACAGAAAATACTCCACCCCCAAAAGCCTCTCTTATAACTTTTTTATAACATCTTACTTGGCATAAGAGGCTGTTAAAAAATACCAAGAAATTATGTAATTGATGCAATTCAATATTATAAACTTGAAGTTAGTGAGAAAAAAACCTCTTAATTTTCTGTCTTTTTATTCTAACTAAATACAGAAATAAAAATATTTGCAAGTATCATTTGAAATCAACTGAAATATGGAATAACATAAATTCAGGTTTAGTGATCCATTATTAAAGTATCTGTTTATGTTTGTGGTACAAAAAATAAAATTAAAAATTCCAGTGCTGTTCATATTTTTTGGAAAGAACTCTTTTAGAATTATAACAACATGAAAAAGTGATATGAAGCTAGGATAACTCTGTAAGGGAGGCCAGTCACTGAGTCCTGACAAAACGGGTTGAAAGTCATTCTGATCTTTTGGCTATAAACAATCCCCAGTGAATAGGATTTGACATCAAATTTTGTCAGTGACTTGGTTTATATAACAAAACCATTACAGACTAGACAGAAATGGCATGCTCCACTCAGGGAAAGCTTAGGGAAAAATAAGAACTACAGGCATTGCATAATTTCTCTTCACATAAGTTACATGAAGGATGGGCTTCATACAGCCTTGCAAAAACCCCTGGATTGGCAGCATCCAGACAGAGCTTGGACACGGCATAATTGAGTATTGACATCAAAGAGAGCATGGGCAATATCACCCTTTCTCTGACCATCACAGGAAAGATGCCATGATGAACAAACTGGGTTTGATAAAACATTCATATGTCAAAACAAACTAGTACCAACAATTTTTGCTGAAGTTCAAAGCATCACTGTATTTTCCAATAATGGGAAAGATGCATCACAGAATAGTGTTCCATGTTGTCCCTGAATGCTGTTAAATATTTTCTCTTTTACTATCTGTCCATAAGTAGGCTAGAATGAATCTTCATTTAATACTCTGTATGTATTGATATATATCCTATTTTCTTCCAGAATGTTTCAGTTACATAAAAGCTACTGTTCTACTAAAAAAAACCCAAAAAACAAACAAATAGCAAAACAAATAGAACAAAAAAGCAAACGAATAGAACCCCCCACAAAACTGCTATACCAAAAATAGCAAAAAATAGCAGTCATCCATAGTATCAGAAAGTTTTTACTTTTAGCCAGAGTTTTTTCATCTCCAAAGATAAGGCTTAAATAATATTTTTCAAGTATGTATAGAATATTTACTTCTTAGGCAACCAAAATACTTTGAAAAGTTTTAAATCAGTATTTTTTCGTGAAGATGTGAACCTGAAAATGTAATAAGTCACATAAATTTCCTGAGGTCACATGTAAAGCTATTAGAAGACTTAGGAATAGACCAAGCATTTTATTTGTAATTTAAGACTCCTTGCCAACCAGAAGTTGTTTTAAAATTCATTAGAAATAGGTTTTTCTCCAATTTTTGTGAAAGAAAATATTTTCTCTGTAGATGGGAAAATAATTTTGATGCAATTTATGACTTTCCAGAAGTTTCTTCTTTTCTTATGAGACATGAAGATTTTTGCAGCATCATTGAAAATCTTGGATTCCATAAGGTTAAAGAAGTTTGCTTATCACTACCAGCAATTTAAAGGAATCTAAATATTAGAAAAGACTTTCTGTGGTTCATGGGCTGACAGATTTTAGGTTTTATTTTTGTTACTGCAGTTAGTGGCAGCAGAGGTGTTAATAACCAGACATTTGAAGAGTAAAATTATTTCGAAGTTCCAGTAAGATTTAAAGATCTATTTCATTGTTTGCTATCAAAGCATAGAATACTTTTGATGCAGAAAACTAATTTCAAGTAAGATTTATAAGAAAATGAGAGTAGTGTCTTAGAATATGACATCCAAACAAACATAGAGATGAATTGTGTATCAAATTTCCTCCAGGGCTCAAACCTATGAGCATGGAAACTTGCTAATGCAACCTGAATGATTAGGTTGTGTAACTCCCTAAGTTATTTCAGAATTTATTTTCTGTGAGGAAATGCTATTTATATATGAAACAAGTTGGATGGAAAAATCCTTATGAAGAAACGTGGAAGCTTATTGACAAAATGAAACTTATATTTAATTATGTTATTCTTCATCCATTCTAATATCTAAAAAACTGCAAACATAAACATTTATTTATTGCATCAAAAGTTTTAAATCAATTTTCTCAAGGAAGGTAAGCTTAAATTTTAATTTAACTCTGCGGAAATGTCTAAGTAATGTACCAAAAAAAAGGAAATGGAAAACAGTGGAAAATGCATTATATCTCAGTCATCTAACATTGTTTCATGATACTACTAGTAGATTTATAAATTCTTTTCATATTAGATTTATGAATCGGTTACTAATAATTTCAGATTGTATTAGGCATTTATTTCTGCAGTGTTTACTTGCAGGGGGTTGTTTCCATTCACACGTCAATATATAATTGCCTGAAAAAAAAATCTGTATTAACTGAGAGGTAACTGAATATTTTACGATATTGCAAAAATCATTGTTGGTTTCTGTTAATTATAAATAATAAAAACTCTTGATAAATAAAGTGAGGGAAATTTAGAAAAGTACTTCCATCAAATAAGACTTGATGCACTTATAATTGGTCAGATGCTTCTAACATTCTTCCTCAGCAATGTAATGTTATTTGCACAAAGACATTCTTCTAGCCTTAGACATTATCTCTCTGAAAATTAGTAGCTGATAAATTAGGTGCTGATGGGGAGCCAACAGAGTGCAGTCAACTGTGAGTGTGAAGATAGCACTATTTGCATTCCTTATTATTCATAAAGAATTACAGGACGCCCACACATCTGACATGATTAGAGCACATGAATAGTAGATTAAAATCATTCTGTATTAAATATAGATAATGAAGTAGAAATGAAAATAAATTTTGGCCATTATAAGAAAGTGATATTTGTTCAGCATTTCCTAACTGATCTCTGTGTTTCTTTGCCAGCTGTCTTTTCAAGCAATAGAAAGCTTTACCTTTTGCTGGGAATTCTTTGCTTAAGATTTCAGTGCAATTTATTGCCTAGGAACTACATTAGAGGCTGTATTGTAAACCCTAAGTCACTGGAACTGAAAACTCAGAGGTGACATCTCCCCCTGCCTTGTTTCTTGGGTTTTTTTGGTTTTTTTTGTTTTTTTTTTAATTGTGGTATTAATTATTTTAATGCGAATTTCTAATCGGAAGGGTTATTGTTGAAATTAATGCATCAGTNGCCTTGTTTCTTGGGTTTTTTTGTTTTTTTTTTTTTTTTAATTGTGGTATTAATTATTTTAATGCGAATTTCTAATCGGAAGGGTTATTGTTGAAATTAATGCATCAGTCTTAAAAGGTGGATGAATCCTTATATTCTGTTAAGCAAATGTAAACATACCTGTCCTTAAATAACTACAGATAGCAATATTCAATGTTGCAAAAAATAGGACAAGAGAAACCTAATATGCCTGGTGAGATACTTGTCTGGAAGTTGGTGTGAAAACTCACAGGAGTCAAACAAGAATGTATTTTGGATCAGCCCCGTGCTCCTGTAATCACAATATATACCCAGACGTGTGGTACTGCTTTCATTTAACTTGCAGTTTTCACAAGTCCTGAGTTCCTGTGAGAGCTTTCGAGTCAGAAGAAGTTCATTGGCATTTTGTGACAGAAGTCTGATTCACACAAACATGTATTCTATCTTTGTAATCAAAACATCCAATCTCTATAATCAGACACTTAAATTCCACTAGACACTTCCTCTGATATTTACATTGGTATACTGTAAATCAGTAATAACTACAGTAAAATTGCACTGATTTGAGTATCTTTTCGTAAGTAGACACAATCAATCATCTGTTCACTCTGCCTGTGATCCTGGTCACTGGGCAGCTGTGGTGCAGGTGCCAAGGAGCTGTATTAGAGTGCTGAGCCTGAGGTTATATACCTATCTCAAAATCTCACAGCTTCTGGATCAGGAGGCTATAGAAACAGTGATTTTGTTTGATTTGACAATGTCTGTCAGACTGCTTGAGCAAAATTTTTCAAACACTCCCCAGGAAAGATCAAAAGCAGCAGAGGGGATTGCAAATTAAATCACAATAGTTAAGGGTTAGGCATACTTAGCTTCTGAGAGACTTAATGAACCTTTATTTACATAGTTGGCATGATAGCAGAAGAAATTTAGAGATGGCAGATGCAAAGTAAAGAATACTAAAATATATATTTGAATTATCCATATACCTCGCTGGGCCTAAAGATATGGAAATTGTTCCTGCTGAGGAACAAGGTACCATTTCAGGGAGTTTTTCTAATAATTCTGTTTAGAACACGGAAACTTTCAAATAGACAATGATGTTTAAGAGATCAAAGACTAAGTAAAAAATAAAATGCAGAGTATTCAGTATCATCTTAACAGTTTAAATTTCCCATGCTAAATTTTAATCACCTCATTTAAGAAAAATGGAAAGAATTTTGAAGAGCAAAATAAATAGGAGCAGAAGACTTTGAAAGTAATGAAGAGAGCTTGAGAAGTCTGACACTGACTTGTGTACACAAGCAAGATGTAACAGTAAGATGTAATAAATTGGAAGTACTGACAATGTAACCATAGCCCTTATTGCATCTTTTACCTTTATACCAAACAGAGGAGTAGTCATTAAAATTGAAGATAGTCACTAATGTTAAATGATAAAATGATCAATTATTTTCTATTGTTTTTTACTTTGTATGACATTGAATTTGTCTTTGAATAAGTTGAGTTTCAGAGTTGAAAATATTAAAAAAACACAACAAGAGATACACATGACTGAATACCCATAGTCAAATCAGATAAAACGTGTCCTTTTGAGAAGGGATACAAACTCATGGATTTCTGAGTATAGGACAAAACATTAACTAATGGCATTTTTTTGCCTATAGGCTGATTGTTTCATAATTGTCAACTGCAGAGTTCCCTTCACCTTCATTTGAAGCATGAGGTGATGGCCTCTGTCAAAGATGGGATAGTGGATTAGATGGATAATTGGTCTGATTCCTCATGACAGCTCAAATGATTCTGTGTAAAGTCAAAGTAAAGGAGAAGAAAATCAAGCTCATACTTTTGTCTGAAGATGAAAGCAACTGTCTAGTGTGGTGGGGTTTTGTGGGGAGGCTAATTCTTGCAAGCATTTCTGCTACACCTAAATAACACTGAAGTGAGAATTTCTGGAGATTGCTCCAAAATGCAATTCCTTGTAGAAGTAGGTTGTGCTAATTTAAGTTCTGGAAAAGGTTTAAAGCTGTATGAGCGTGGCTTTGTGCCTGTAGTAGTACACTTTGCTATGCTGCAAGCCTCGTTCACTCAGGCGAAATGCAGCAGTAGGGGTGGTAATGTTCCTCCTGCCATCTGAGCCAGCTTGCCTTTTACCACTGAAATATATGTGTGGGATCCCATGTTCTGCTGTGTGCACTTATCCTTGTGGAACAATCACAAGACACTTAGACTGGTTATAGACTTTTAAAGCCTTTTGAGTCCATTAGATTGACAAGATAAAAATAGATGTAGCTACCTTTCAACATCTACATGATTACCAGATCTGTATAATGAAGTCATCTCTTCATCAGAGAAATAGCAGGAGCAGTTCTTTTTATGCTGAAGGGTGCTTGAAAGAAAGAAGAGTCCTTTCCTTCCTTCTTGGCTTGCTTTTGGCTTTCAAGGAGAGTATGCACAAACAACCCTGAGTTATATTTAATGAATGCAACAAACTTTTCCTCCATGCAATCTCTGTTGCTTAACAAGTACATCAGGACATAGAGAACATTTTGTTTTTCTTCCATGTTCTGTTGCTTTTTGTGTGTCTGTTTTTGCACTGTTTTGGGCAGCTGTGGTCACTGGAAGGACAAAATGGTGATTACAAGATGAAGGGAAACTTAGAAACAGAAAAGGAGACAGTGTTTCTGTGAGGAAACAATGTATGGGTAAAAAAAGAAAATTATAAGACTCATTACACTCAAAGCAATGTATCTCATATTTTCAATAATGACTAATATTGTGAGTTAAAGTGTTACCTTTTGATAGAGGTTGATTATCTACTTTAGACCATTTCTAAAAATTCCAGTATGTTTTGGTCTGTAAAAGACTGCTGTGGAAAAATAACAGAAAAACAGCATTTTCTGGAGAGACTGCTTGTCAAGCAGCAAAAGAAGAGGAGCGAGACTGTAGGAATATGAGGTCAAATGGTCTTGACCACCATGAATTTACAGCAGTAGCTTTTAGAGCAGCACTTAGCTCCTAATCACTAATGCCAGACACGTAGTGAGATGTTGAGCAAGTCATGAATTTCTTGTGTGCATTTCTGTAGATAGCTGTGTGATGGCCCTTTCAACCCTGTGCTTCTTGGGGCCATGGGGCACCTGGGGCATCTTTAAACCACATCTAAGGTATACAAGCCTTCCAGGCTGTCAGACAGGGTCCACTGAATCAGCTCTTTGGTCAGCTGGCCAGCAACCGTCCTACTGGAGGACCAGTGAAATCAGAAGCACATTAGGTGGATTTTCTTGTACTCAGTGAAGTCTGAGAATAATGCATGGCATGCAAGAGTGATGGAGCAAATTTTATGCGTTGGCTTTCCCATCTTCTCTTTGTAAAGTTGTCTGGGTTTTTTTTGTTTCTCTAGCACTTTGGTTAGTTGTTTGTTTTGTCATATCTTTAGCTAGCTAATGTACCTAAAAAGGTTAAAATGGCAAAGAGTCCTCTAAGCAAGAAGATGGTAGTGTTTTGCTTTGCCTTGCTCAAGATATAGCTTCTCTGGAATTATTTTCCAATGCCCGAAATACAGGCAGTTCCAGGGAGAAATGTAAGTATAAAATCTGCCAGTAGCTCCCTACACAAAGGTGGACTCATTTAATGCCCTCATTTATCAGTGCCTTTATTTGTAGTGTTTTCTGACTTTATAGTGCTAGTGATTGAAACAAATCCTCCTGTTGATTTTCCTGTATTCTTCCATGTAGTGCGTGGGTTTTTCTGGGAAACTTTGACCAGGAATTGCAGTGATATGGAAGGCTGCTTAGCTCAGGCACTTGAAAGTGGCAATTCGAATGTCAAGCACTGAGTGAAAAACTGATTTCCACAGTTTCATAATTAAGTCCTTTCTTATGCAGCCTTGCTCATTTTGTGGTCCCAGGTGTGAGAAGCAGCTGGTTGGCTGAGCTTGCGTGGGTGGCCAGCTGTGCCTGGCTCATATTCACACAAGACAAAATTGCAATGAAAAGGTGCATTACCTAAGAGAACATACTGTGTCCACAGGCTGGTATCACACCCTGCCCCACAGAGCAACCAGATGAGCCTCTTCTTTTCAGACAAATGAATATATCAAATGTAACAGTTCCACAGCCTCCTCTACATGTCCTACTGCAGGGATGGTGCAAACAGCAGATAAGACCAACTGGAGAACCCAGAATGACATTTTATGCATAGACTGAATTAGATATCTACTTGACATATAGGTGCATACATACATTTTGTGTCTGAGTCACACAGCTTGACATCCATTGGTAAATGTGAAAAATCTGGTATTTGCAATTGGAAGTTGTTCAACATGTACCATGATGCTGCCCCAGGATTCACTGAGATAATAAAGTTTTCATGTGACAAGATTTAGATTTATCCTAAATGAATGAACTCTATTTAATCTTGCAAGTGTTAATGTGATTAGAAAAAAAAAGTGTTTATGTCAATGTTGTTAAATGTCCATTTTTCAAATGATGATAACATTTTTCTTGCACTTTTAGGAAAAGATACAATTATGATTAATGACAGATTCTGTATTTTTCATTATCCTTGACTGCAGATGCTGGTATTAAGGTTGACTGATGCACATTGCACAAATTCAATGCTTTAAACTATGGACCAAAACATGAAGTAAACAGTTTGCTGTGGCAGACGGTAATGTGTAATCCTGGACAAGCACAGGCTTACCAATAATGCAGCCTTTAGGCTATACAGGTTTGTGTTATAGCTTTATTAAACATTCTTGAAAATGAAAAAATCCTTCTCACTTATTAAATGCCCCAGTTGGACACCAAATGCATAGACTGGATAAGGAGGCTGGAGAATATATTTATTTCCAGTGTATCTCCCCATAATCTGAGTTTTGACACTTACCTACAGTCTGTGCATGCAAAGCATTCAAATATCATTTTTCAAACACTTGTAAGAAGAAACAGCTTAAAATATTATTTGAGGTTTTTTGTTTGTGATCTTGTTTCACAAGTATACAAGATTTTCAACAATGTTCTAATTTTAGAAAGATAAGAAATGTACTTTGAATATTGAAGAGTCATAATAGAGAATAATGGAGTAAAGGTTGTTTTGTGATAGGCAGACAAATAAGCCTGAGCTGCTAAAGCAGAAGATGGGCAAAAATGAGGTTGGAAATAGCAAATAAGTACTGGACATTGATGGATCATGGGTTTACAGAGAGAGATGAAGGAGAAGAGATGATTCTGAAGGAGGTCAAATGCATCCATTGAGACATGGAAAAAGAAACAAAGCAGAAGGATGACAAGGTTGAGCAAGTGGTAAATGTATTAGTTGATCCATGACTGAAACTCAGTCTGGGAGGGGGTGCTAAGGAGTTGCGGGGGATGTCATTGGAGCTGTACCAACTACCCCATATGAAGAAAAGAGGCTTGAGTAGAGGAAGAGTGCAGACAGCATTATTTTTCTCTTTATTTTCCTCAGTCTATGCAAGCTTTGAAACACTGCATGTATCCTATCTACAGGCTCTGAATTTTGGCCATGTCCATAGTGCAATAGGTACAGTTTGATTCATAACTCTTTTTCTTCATTTGAGTACTTAAATTGATTTAGATTTATATATCCAGACATATATTTAAGGAGATTGAAGCCAGCAAGATCAGTTGGTAAACTGCAGTTTTTTCTTCTATTAAACATGAAAACACTGAGTGCTAAAGCTGTCATCATCACACAGCCAAGGTTGAGGCATCATTGTGGACCTGTAGGCTCAGGAGCTAATCTTTTTGAGCGCTTAAAGAAATTAGATTAATAAATAAGATCATGGAAGAAAGTTTTCATGTGTATGGATGGGATTTATTCATTATAGGCAGCCTCATTTGGCTTCTGATTTTAAAGAAAATGTCTTTGTCTGAAACATGAAGAAAATCATGTTAACAAGATTTGTCCGCAAGTGTCATTTGGCTGTAGGAAAAGAAAAACCGAGTTGAAGGGCTCTCTTCTCTTGGGATTCTACTTCAGGGACGCCTCAGAGGCTTTGGAGACAGCAGCAAAGGTGAACTGGAATTTTTGCAGAGTATATATAGTCATTACTACTCTCCTTTGGTGTTGTTTCATCTTTTCTCTTTTCTATATTCCTGGATTATAGAGGACAGATATAATTTGAACAATTGAATTTTCAGTGTGTAATTAGGATGTCAGTATAAGTGGCCTGATGCTTTTCTCTCAGACAGAGACAGAAAGGAGCACTTAATGTTTCTTTGCAAGTTCAAGAGTTAATATCCTAAATTTGGGCCTGGGAAAGATCTTCCTAAAACCCACCACTCTGAGACTGCTTATGTCCCATGACCTCTTATACCAGTTCTGTAACTGACCTCCAAAAACTCTCATCATGCATTTGTATGAGGTCTAACTAATTTTTTAAATTTTGTTAAAAAGAAAGATATTCAGTGGGGTATGTTATTAAAGCCGAAATTTTAAAATATACAGCAGTTTATCCTGCAATGAACGCCAGTGCCTGAAAAATAAAATGACAGCAGCTATAAAAGAAAAGTGTCCTGGTCTACAAAGTTAATGATATCTTTGGTAATTAAGTTACAAAATTAGTGTAAACACTGCAATTCCTTAGTTATAGCAGAGCTCGTAAAGTGCTTTTGTCTGTTCTATTTTCTTTCTGAGTGAACATGTAATAAATAGGTTTATTGTTTAAGTTGAGAATAAACTGAATTACAACATTAAGCCCTTAATTATTTGACCATTTGGTGTACAATTAAATATCTCTAAAAATTGGTTGGTTAGCACTCCCAAGTTTTAAATGAAAAACTGAATGATATTTTAAATCTAATTTACTTAAACAGCCAAATCAAATCTTGCTGTGAGCACTTATCAAAGTTAATCTCCACTTGTGCTTTTTATAAATTGGGAAAACCAGCTGTTTTCAACCTCTTCTTTAAACCTGGGGTTCTTTCAGTGGTAGTGAACAGACATCTGGCTGGATAGGTATTATCTTGAAATAGAGAAATTTTTATTTAAAGGCATGCTTGTTTTCATATGATTAAAAAGAAAAAGAAAGGTGTAAAAGACCACTAAAACTTTGAAAGAACAGAGGATATGGTAGTAATCTTGTATTTAGATTGTCTTTCCTGCAAGTAGCTATGTAGACTTATCAGCTGGATATTTGAATGATCAGTAGGCACTTTCATTTAATTGACTCTCATGATGAAACAGTGAGACCATCTTTTTTCATCCAATTTCTGTTTATTCTGCATTGTCCATCTGGATTCATAGAAGGAAGAGAAACAAAAGGTTCTGAATATGTTAATGGACATATATTTGTGATTTGGTATGTTTTTGGCATTATAGCCCATTTTGATGTTACCTGATTACAGGAGAGATGTACATTAGCATCTGTCTGTACTTTGATTTTATTCTGTCCCCATTTCCTACATGGTTCTATTTCAAACTGTATTTCAAACTGTGCGTGCAGCAAAGTTGTCTGGCAACAAAATCCATGGAGCCAAGTCTGTATTTGCTGCCAGATAATTTAATCTTTTACCTTCTACACCATTTTGAACTCATCTTTTCTTACTTTGTTATCATTTACACCCCACAAGCCAACATGAAAGTCACCCGTATTTCCATGAACATAAGTAGAAAAACAGAACTTGCCGATGATTGAGGGAGCTACATTCTTACTGCATTTTATTTTTAAAGAGCATTGCATTGAATAACCTCTGAAAGATGAGGGGGCTGCATTTTTTATCTATATAATGCTGACCAGTTTCCTAGCTGATAGTTGAATTTATTTCAATTTTTTTGAATACAGGAAAAAAAAAAAAACAATATGACAATAACATTTATTTAGACCGCATTGACCATTTGGCGTTGATGTAACTCCACCCGGGATAGTAGAAATGTCTCAATATACCAGTATGCTAAGTTTGACCCTAATCCATGTGAATTTCAACATTTCAATAGTTCCTGTGTTTAAGTACAGAGATCTTCGACATTTTAGTCCCATGCCAAAGCTATGTAGGATGAAAGTGGAAAAAGAAAAATCAAAATCAAAATGCAAAATCAAAATAAATGAATGCAAAAAATATATAAATCTATATTTCAGACTGAAAATATTGGTTAGAGTTACTATTTTAGACATGCACTTATAGAAGTCTGAATAGAATAATCCTGTCTCTGAATTTTGAGTGGGCAAGTGTGAATAATGGCTATTTTTCCAATTTTGTCAAAACAACCCATAGTAGTAAGAGCAGAGTATCTTCTCAGTGTAAATGGTTATGACAGCCACAACCAGGCACCCTTATGTGGTACCCACAATTGTAGTCAACAACTACTGTAATCTGTCCACTACAACACCTCTTTGTAATTTCGATTATTTCAGGGCTTAAGGCACCACCAGACAAGTTGTTTCCTTCTCAGCAGGAGCTGCTGCAGCCTGTTGTGCCAGTGCTGTGAAGCGTAGTGAGGCTCAGGGTCACTGTGAAATTGAGAGATGGGTAGAGAAGAAAAAAAAAAGTAGGTAGTCAGGAGGACAGAAGGGAAAATGGAGCAAAATGTCATTTGTATTGGATAGGGTTGTGTTGGTGCCCTGGTACAAATCAGAAATCCCTGGATGTGCTTGACTAGATGTCCAAGTGATCAGGGCTTACTAAAAAGGGATAGAGTTTCTAGACCACAGCAGAGGATAATGATCTTTACGAAGGATTACTCCAGGAATTCTTACATCTTTTTTTTTTTAATTGAAAATAAAGGGAGATGACGGGGACTTGAAAAAAGGAGAGAGAGACTAGAATTTATTTCTTTTAGGCTCATTTCTGAGATCATTCTTTAAGTGCAGAGTTTTCTTATGTTCTTTATTCTGATTTGATGGTGAAGTTCCTAACAGACCTTGAATTTCATTGTCTGTTCTTTGTGTCTGTGTTTAGTTGGAAGTTTGTGGACTTCTTGTGCCCTTGCTATCAGAATTCTATCTTAGCCATTAACGTATCATCACTCTATCAACTTGCTAGAGATGGTAATTGAGATAGATCTGTGGGACCCAGTAACAACGATAAGATATAGAGAGAGTGGATACTGAGNTTGTATGTGAAAAACCATGGAAAATAATTTCCCCAATAGGATAAATATATGTATTTTTTGAGCCATGTGTTTACATTTCTTTGCCTCCTGGTAAATTTCTTATTTTATTATTGGTTAAGTCAACATAACTGCTACAGACAGAGTAAATAATTCAATTGTTTGTAGGAGTCTCACAGAAGGCCACTTCTACAGCTGTGGTCTTATTTTTGCTTCTGCATGTCCATTTCCATTGGTATCCCCTCACACCTGCCTGAAGGTCCACATTTTTCTGTTATAACCTTTACCTGGAGAGTACCTAAAGAAAGGTGAAAAATCCTATTTTAGATATATTTATTGTAGGTTCCCTGTTTTGTCATCACAGAATCACCTCTGGACATCATCCAGTCCAATCCCCTGCCAAGGCAGGGTCACCAGAGCAGGTCACACAGGAACTCGTCCAAGTGGGTTTGGAAAGTCTCCAGAGAGTGAGGCTCTACAACCACCGTGGGCAACCTGTTCCAGTGCTCTGNGTGGGACCCAGTAACAACGATAAGATATAGAGAGAGTGGATACTGAGAGGCATTCCCATAGAGCTTGGCTACTGTCCATCACTTTCACATCAGTTTTTCTCTCATAATTCTACTTCAGGGATTTTTGTGGCCAGATATTACCTGTTATGCCTATTTGAAAAAGGCACAGAATGATACCCCATGGATCACCAGTGATTGGTTTTAGTGCTTGACCTGAAAAACACTGAGAAAATCATTGTTTTTCTAAGACCTGCTGATGGAAGATGTGCTGTTATTTTAACTGGGCAGGGGAATAGGCTGCATGGTTACCATGCTGTGTACCTCAGAGACAGCTTTAGTACCTGGAAATGTTCAGGGAAGGTGAGTAAGGAGACTTCTGATATTCTCAGTACCCATACACTGCTATGAAGACTCTTTAGAGATACTCCTAGAGTACTTCTGACAGATGATTTAGACATCTCTTAAATCAGCCATTTCTAAATTCATTCGAACTTGACATCACCTTTCTTCAGTTCATATGGCCAAGCCNCTTGTGTTTAAGTTTATGGCCATTATTCCTTGCCCTGTTGTTGGGCACCACTGAAACGAGTCAGGCACAATCCCCTTGCCACTTTGAGATATTTATATGCATTAATGTCTTCTCTTCTCCAGACAAAACAGGTCCAGCTCCCACAGTATCTCCTCATAGGAGAGATGTTCCAGGTTCCTAATCGACTTTGCGGCCCTCCACTGGACCTGCTCCAGTAGCTCCTTGTCTTTCTTGAACTGTGGAGACCAGAACTGAACACAAGACTTCAGATGTGGCCTCACTAGGGCAGACTAGAGGGCCAGGATCACCACCCTCGGCTTGCTGTCCACAGTTTTCCCTGGTACTTCACTTGCCATTGTTGAACCTCATTATTCTCTCCAGCCTGTCCAGGTCTGGTGAAATGGCAGCACAGCCTTCAGGTGTATCAGTGACTCACCTCAGTTTCATATCACCAACAAACTTCCTCAGAGTGCATTCTATCCCTTCATTCAGGTCATTGATGTTGAACAAGTTGAATAAGACTGGAAAGAAGTTGAATAAGACTCGAAACAAGCTGAATAAGACTGGAACAAATTTTAATGAGACTGGATGATGATCAGTTAGAACTTTAGGTTGAATGGATCAATGTTTCTGCAAGCATAGAAGAGATTTTTCTTTGTAGCATTATTTGTACAGAAGGCAAGGATCACAGATTCCCCCTGCCTGAACGTGTCTGTGTCTTTGGGTTCCCTTCAAAAACTTTTGAACTTGGTGCATTTATACCGAATGTGACAGAAGTAGAGGAGTCTAATTAATTAAATAATTAGATTTCCACAGATTTATAAATGTTTCAGTTGGACATCAAGGTCAATCAGTCACAAGACACTTCTAAAATGAATTCTGTTTTATTAGTTCCAGTGACGTCAGACCGTACTGTTGTCTTTCATTAATCATTCAATTGCTTTGATGCTGGAGGATGTATAAACACACATGATAGATGTAGATGGCTTTACAGTCCATGACTTTAGAACAGTCTAGATTTTCAAACATATTTAAAAGCAGTTGTGCTGGTATTTGAGCACCCAGTAAAATGTCAAACACCTAACAGGGTTTCATGTATGGAAACCTTGGGTGTTAAGTAACTAAGCATTTTTAAAAGTCTCCGTGTATCTTTGCAAGCATGTGAGAGAACATCTGTTGTAGTTTTGTAAGTATGAGCAACAAAGTTCCTTTTCAGTCCACTGATGTGCTCATTTTTAGGAAACACTGATGCTCTGAGTTCCAAATTCCTCTGTGGTTCCCTAATTTATGCATACAGATAAGTAAATTTTTAAAAACCAACCAACCAAACAAACAAACAAAAAACATGGGCAAAGAATTTAAAAACCAAAAAATTTCAGTCAATTATCTGCAGACATCTTTCTTTCCTGAGGTGCATTAAAATGTTCACAAGTAAGGTGTAATAATCTGCTAAGCATATAAATCTGAGATAGTTGCCTAGGATTTCCTACCAGTCGGCAGAAAGAGATAGGTGATGCTGGAGGCTAATTCCCCCTAAGATAAGTACTAAAGCTAAGTGGAAAACATTGCCCTGTGGACATTCCTGTCTCTTTTTGTAAGGCAGACTAGATGATTAGGTTATGTTTGACATCTATCATTTCTGTTGCTAAAATTAACCAAAATTATAGCCCTATCTAGTCTGCAAATTGACATATCAATTTATGAAGTTAAAGTGTTCCTCAATGTGAAACAGATAAGATCTATCCCTTCATATTCCTTTAAATTATTTCATGAGATTCTTCAATATAGTTTTGCCATCATATTTAAAACTTAAAAAATGAGGACCAGTATTCAAAAATGAGTATAAGTCCTGAATTCTTCCCTTTTCAGAGACTGAAGCAACTTCAAAATTACCTTAATCTGATTTAGAGCCCAGAAATTGACCATGATCATGCAAACTTTTTTCCTACTGATTCCCATTGTTTGCAGTTAATTCTTGTTAATTGAGAACTATTTGCCTTGACCAGTCCAAAAACATGCCATTGCAGAGTCTGTGAAATATTTATCTTTGTCTTTGATAGATAAACCATAGATAATCAGCTCAGCATTCTGAGTGAAGGTTGAGCTGAAAGGTTTTTGCCTGTTATTAAGAAATACTAAGGACGGCAATTTATCTATGTTCTCTGTAAATATATTCTGAAATTCCGCTAGGAAGAATTCAGTCCTAAAATCACTTACATTGTTTGTGAGAGGTTTGTGTTGTTCTTCTAATCCACAACAAAACAACATGCTGTCTTCTGGGAAGTGTGCAATTCATTGTCTCCACTCATAAAGTAATCTCAGGCTTGAGAATGTGGACAAATTTTATTTTTTAAAAAATGTATTAAATTTCCTTTCAAAATCTCTCAGTACAGAAGATCCCAGTAGCAACGAGCCTGCAAGCAGCTTTTATGCTACTTCTAAATAAAGCTTTTATTCCAGGCTCCCTTTTTTCTCACCTTACACACACAGGCACACAAGGGACTCACATTTGGCAGTTTCTGCCACTTTGTCTCCTATAAACAGACAATAGTCTGTCATTCTAACTGTAAGCTCTTCATGTCCTATTACACCACTGACAATTCAGGCAAAGAGAGCTTCCAAGCTTGTAAAAGCGTAAAGTCTCCTCTCCTGCTTCCTGTTCATTCACCAGAATTCTGTTGGAGGCATGAGAAAAGAGGGATGCAGCTCACACAGAAACATGAGTATCATTCATAGCCACCACCACTCCATGGAGCAGCAGATGTGGCTATGCCAATCTGGCCACGCTTTAAGGGGCAGAGCTATAAACCTGTCAGATGTTCCTTTTTCTCCCCTGTACCATTAATCTTATGCACATTATCAAGGCATTTTCAAGGACTAACACAACCAGTTTCCTTCCACAACTGATATTTCTGGATGTCAGGACAGGAAGGGCCATCTTCAGATTCTGCTAAACGGGAAGTGAGTTTGCCTTGGTCTTAGAGGGCATTGCAGTATCTTGCAAAGCAGCAAAAATAGAAATGTATCCCTTATGTCACTGGAATTCTACTTTTTCTGGAAAAAAAAAGAAAAAAAGTGTTATTTACCCAATATTTTATTTCTTTTTTACTATAATGTGTAAGAACAGAAATAAATGCCTTCTCTTCCTGAAGTGTAAATCTATTGTGAATGTATTTTTTTACTGCTAATTCACACTCGCTGAATTTAGTAAGGAAAACAGTATTCATTTTGGAGGATTGCTTTAGCTTTTATAAAAACTATTCCCAGACCTAAAGAGATGTTGCAGGTATGAGAAAGGGAACTGGATCCTATTCCCTTTTTGTGCAACAAATAGACCATAAGCCAGTATCCCTTGGTCAGTCCAGCAGAGGATTACACAAACATAGGGGGGAAAGTGTGGATGCAGACACTTAATACTGGAGTCAGTGGAAACCCTGAACACATTTGCTGTGGAAACCATGCAGAATCACAGTAGAAGCTGGTACCCAAAGCAATGCAGCAGACAGAGCAGAGGTGCACTGCTCTCTGCAGAGTTAAATCTCTCCTGCTGACACATGCTGTTACTGCTTATCAATCCCCAGCAATTTAATTTCTCCTAATAGTGTACGTCACATTTTAAAAGGTGCTTCAAGAGGTCTATCAATGGTATCTAGAAATATAGCAAACAAGGAGTTTAAGACAGTTAAATTGCAAACACCAGTGCATACTCAGTCTATCAACTGTGCTTTCAGAAATGTCCTTTTTTTTTTTTCCTTTATATGATGTAATATTGTTGGGAAATCAGATGCAAATAGACATTACTTTGGAAGAGATGGAGAAGGAGGACATTATCACATTCATTGAAATAAAATGAAGTGAGCACAACTGACATTTTTTTTCCTTCACTGCTCGATGTGGTATAATAAATCATCCTTGATGTTTCCCCATTTTATTATCATTATCTGTGAACAAGCTAGAAGTAAGTTGATTCTTTATCAGCTATGACATTCATCTGAAAAACAAGACTAAAAATTCAGTCTCCAGAGGAAAAAATTAAAACCATTAGGGAAATATTGAACAGAATGCTTAATCAAATGATTATATTGGATGAGGAAAACCCACGATTTGGCAATGCGGCATTTTGCTTTGTAGTCAGAATTAACTTGGTAATTATCATGAGTTATGAATTTTGCAATTATTATTTTTTAGAAATGTATAACTGTCCAAGAGAATAGATTTCAAAACAACAGTGTTTTCAACATTAGGAAAAAATAAATTAAAGTACTAAATAGAAGAAAAATTTATATACACACAAAGCAACTGTAACTCTGCAAGTAACCTTAGTTTGCACCAAAACCAGTATTGACTGGTGAAAGCAGGGACATGTGATCTGGGAGGAATATGGAAACGCTGTATAAACATGCAGGAATAGGGTTAGAAATGTTAAAGCCTTTCTGGATTTGAATCCAGTAGGGGAAACAGTGGGCAATAAGAAGGCTTCTGCAGGTACATCTGTAGAAAAAAACAAAAATAGGGCAAATGTGTTCCTGCTGCTGAACTGTACAGAGTACCCAGTGATGAAGGATGTGGAAAAGGATGAGGTGCCCAGTGTCTCCTTTGCTTTGGTCTTTACTGGTAAGACTGGCTTTCAGCAATTCCAGGTCCCTGAAGGCAGTGGGAAAAGCCTGGAAAAAGGAAGAATTAGGGAAGAAGGACCAGATAAGGGAATACTCAAACAGGTAGGTCAGGATAGGACATACAGGTATGAGTGTGTCCCTGAAGGTTTTTACCCATTACTACTGAGGGGGCTGGCCAGCAACCACAAGGCCATTGCTGGTTGTATTTGAAAGGTCACAGCTTTCTGGAAAGGTTCCTGAGGACTGGAAGAAAACAAATATTACTCTTATATCAAAGAGAAGGGAGGAGGACCCAGGGAACTGCAGGCTTGCTTGTCTCACTTTAGTCCTTGAGAAAGGGTTGGAGCGAAAAGTTTTGGCAGCCATCACTAAATGCACTAAGGACAAGAAGGTGGTTGGAAATAATCAGCATGAATTTATGAAGCAGAAATCAGGCCTGATCATGCCTTTGTGCAGTAAAATAACTAGCATGGTGAATGAGAGGACAGCAGGAGATGATGTATACCTTGACTTTTGCAAGGCTTTCAGCACTGTCTCCCATATTTTCCTCATAAACTAACTGATTAAGTATGGATTAGAGAAATGGACTGCAAGGTGGATTGAAGACTTCTTCAATTGTTTGTGCAAAGAGTTGTGATAAGCCACCCAAAATCCAGCCTTTGAGGTAAATCTGTGATGCGCAGGGTAATAATAAAGCAACAAAAGCATCCTGCTTTAGCAGGTGTCTGTGAAATTCAAACCACTCTTTGTGAACAGGCTGCGGCAATACAGAACAGACTTTTTTGGGGGTAGAAGAATCAGCTATGCTTAAGTTCAGAGTAGTCAAATCTTAAAGAGCACCTACTCCTTTGTGCTGGCATGGGGATTGTGTGGCTTGTAAGCAAGCTTGGGAACTGGTTGTGGGACAGGATTTTTCCTGTGAAAGTCCCTTGGCCAGCTTCAGGACAGATCAGCATCTTGAATTAGTACAATGAATGGAGGAAGAGAGGGACCATGAGCCCATGGCTAATTTGCTCTGCACTCACATAAGTATCCGTTTCTCGGTGTGAAACAATAGGAATAAATCAAAGAGCAAGATTTCAGGAACTAGACCAGTAAGTGGGCACAGTTGCAAAAGATTTTTTCCTACTGCAAATACATCCTAAATTATTTTTCATGTATTTATAGAGTGATGATCTTTCATTGTATAAATCACTTCACAGTATACAATAATGTTGAAAGGAATAGCAGTTTAGCAAAGGTGCACTTCTCACATGGAAACAGGACTGCTTTGAAATGTTCCCATTAGCTTGACTTTTTGCATATCTGTTTTAAATCTTTCTGAGCAGAGAAACATTCCCTTTGAAGTAGTGTATCTAGATCTATATTTTGTTACAAACAAGGTTAGAAATATTTCATTATTGATTGTGTGATAAATTAGAATGATAGCTAAAAGGAAACCTATATTAATGTTCAATTGAATTTGGTTTGTTTTTCTTTTGTTGGATAAAGTACTACCTATGTCAAGGGAAATTGCTTTGGAATGGATCAGCTGACTTAAAAGGGTTAACTGCATTTCTGGAAGGGCAAACCTATTTATTTCCTTATCTGTCTTGTACCAGAGAAAAGCAGCTGGCATGGAAAGTATTTTATAACTGTGCCTAAGCTCTTAATTAGCACACTTCTCAGAAACAATGGATTTTGTAAATAAAATGAAACAAATCTTTGATTGAAGAGAGCAATTCGGAGCAGTTAGGTATTACTTTTGCTTACAATTTCCTGCATACTATAATTTATGAGTTTCTGGTTTTTGAAATATGTATTTTTAAAATTTGTAGATACATATTAAAATATGTATTTTTAAAATTTGTCTTAGTTAGAAAAATACACAAATCTCCAAGTATAAAACTGTAAGAGCACAAAATCTTTTTGTTTTCTTCTTTTTCTCTTAAATGTGCACATCCATAACACAAGGCAGTGTTACAGAAGTGATAGTAATAGGCTTAGTTATTGGTGACTTTTTTTCTGAATAATAGTATGTTTCTTGAAAAATGAAGTTCAGGGATTAAACTCCATGTGATCTTTGCTTTAAGCTCTTAGATGAGTTAGAGAGAGGGAAGGGAAATATCTCCTTTCAACTTTTTTGAAACTAAATATTGCAGCTTTTATATTCCAAAGTATAATATTAGAAACCTATGTATAAAAGTGAGATTTTTTTTTTTTTTGGTTAAATGCACTGAAGAAAAAATACTTTGTTTTTGAGGTGACCTCAGACTTGGTGGCGATGTTACATGAATGAAAAGAGGCATATAATTTGATTAATTATCACAAAAAGTAAGAACTATTCATGCTAGGAGAGAAACAGTTGTCCATAATTTCCTTGGCTTTGCCACTGTCATGTAGGACATTCTGTATGAAAGCTAAGATTGGAATGCAGTTGTTTCTACATGGAATATTCCTCAGAATTTTGAGAAGTGGGATATTTGGTTTAGGCATTCATTTGCACTCTGGTAATTGGTCTTTGTTGGAGCTAGTTTGAATAACGTGCAGATCCCCTAAAAAATTGGAAGAGTAATGTGGATAGAGTCATCATATTGTAATGTACTATTGTTACTGTAATGCTTTTTCTTTAAAGAATGTCCGTGTCTGTAAACCTTATCCATTTATTTTTCTAGTAAAATTTGCTTAAAGGGGAGACTTCTACATTTGTTAACAAAGATATCAGAGCAAAAATTAATTCTTTATTGTCAGTTATCGCTCCTAAATTAAAATCATGCAAGATAATCAGTCATTGTCACTCATGTGGATTGGCAATATGAAGAGATCATGAACTTTATAGACTTGGCATGGAAGCTGAGGTGCACTTCCACTTTATGTCAAGCAGCTCTTCTCCAACCAGACTGGAGCCAGTCTGGGGGAACATTGTGAGGAACCATGCAACTCTTTTGGGTTTTATTCATTATGTGATGGTGTGAATTACTAGGCACATTTGAAAAATGAAACAAAACAAAAAACCCAAATCAAACAAAGAAACAAAAAGGCAGTGAATGCTTAATTTAGCTTTTGTAAACCTAAACTGAGCATCCAAAATGTCAGCTAAGGTCAATGGAAAGCATTATTGCTCAACCCCTCAGAAAACAGCTGAAGAGACCTTGACCAGGCAGTGGGTGAGAGCCTCACTCACGGACCTTTTGGGTTCTAATAAAGCAACCCAATGTAAGACCAAAACACCTGCTACCTTCCTCCAATGAACCACAAATCCAAGGTGACCTATGAAGACTGGCAATTAAATATAAGCAAGTAGGTTTTAAAGCACTTTATAAAAAATATTGGAAATCTTATGTAAATTCCTAAAAATAATTAATTAAAAAAAAAAAACCTATGAAAAGGAGAAATAATTTTGTGGTGTGAAATACAGTAAAGGAGAACTTTCAAAATCAGTCCTTTAGTCACCTCACAAATACCTATATTTTTGCAATTGAATATACAATCATTTAAAACATTTTACATTTGCTAGAATCAAAAGATTTTTTTTATTTTTTCATATCACAAAATGGGGACTTATTGCAAATATAAACATAAATAAAGCACCTGCACCTGATGAGTTTAATCAGTAAAACCCACTGCTTGTTACTGGCTGGCTATTTGCCATGAAAACTGCAAACTGACAAAAGAAAAAAAAAATTTCTTTAGTGAACAAGAAAGGTTTTACAAATATTGAGATTAAATTTGTGCTGTATTGTCTGTGTACCACACGTATGCATCTAAGGATTCTCATCTCTCTTGATGCAGAGACTGCAAATAACAACGTCTCATATACACGATGGGAAATAAAGCAAATACTGAATTTTATTCAGACTGAATAAAATAGCTGAAGAAAATGGTGCAGAAAGATAATCTTAGGGCATGAATTTTAATTTTATTATGTATATGACTTTATTAGAATTTAGCTAGAGAAATAAGCTGCTTCTGGAGGTGCTTGGAGAGTAAGAAAATCAAGCATTATTCCTTATTCAGAAATAACACTATATTATATGTTACACTAGTTTTGAAGCACCAAACCTCTCAGTGAATGGATTTTATTAAAATAAAAGTGCTTGTCTGCAATATACACACCTGTTTTTACACCACTCTTGATGGCAGTATCATTAATTAAAGTAGATACTGAGTTTTTCTTTCTGTATCCATCAAATTATGACTAAAGGCTGTGGCAATCTAAAAGGAATTTGCTTTAAACAGAATTAGCTCAAAATCTGTGAACTACCTCACATGAGGGAACTGCCCCTGGAACCAGCATTATGCTGCATCCCAGCTGGTGTATTTTTACTGTCAAATGAGAATCAGACTTTTTTTCTCCTGTGCTCCTACTGTCCTGCCAGCACAGTGACAGAAGGTGAGGAACATCTTGAGATGTACATGACCAGTAGAAGTGTGATTTAGGGACTCACAGCTGGTGACTGAAATGCAGTGTTGGTTTGGGTTTTGTTTTGTTTTTTTTCCCCTTAACTTTAGCATTGTCTCAAACATAAGATGCTACATTCAATTTTACATCATCTGTTCCTACTGATCTTAATGGATCCTGAATGTGCCTGAATTTAAATGGTATCTCAAATACTTGAATACGTAAATCTTTCATTTTTTGTTGTAGTGAGTAGGTAACAGAGCATTTCAAAGGTTGGCTTCCTGTGGCATTTGCCTTTGTGGTTGTGGAAGAAATTAGAAAATCCTATTCCCAAGTCCTCTACTGCAAGTCCTCTAGTGGTAAATTTGGAAATGTGACATATTATATTGTTTGGCAGTCTTCCTTTCTATCAGATAAACTATTAAATGAATAAATTTACTTTGTAATAACTTTAGCGACTTATTCAATCACTGAATCCTCATCAGTCAGTAATATACTGATATCATACCTGAACTGCTACATCACCTAACCTTCCAAACTACAATCAGTGGGTCATTCTTATCAGTACTTGTATTTGTTAATTTACTCTGCATCACCTATCCACCTCTGTTTTTACAGAAAGAAACACAGAGATTTCTGTTTGTCCTTTAGTCTCTTGCCCTGGAATGAAAATTAAATGCACTCCTTTCTTTTCTTACCTTTTCTCATGTTTGGCATGTTCACTTTTGCTGAATGAGCAAAAGTTTTTTCCATATAGCCAGTTTCTTCCTTCAAATCTAAATGTTTTGTTTTGCTCTTCAGAAAACTGATGTGTTAGCATGAAATTTTACACAGTAGTTTGTCAGCACTTGAAATAAGAAATACTGTTCAACAAATTGTCCATACTGGAGTAATGCAGTTACAGTATAATTAATGCAGCTTTCAGGGCTCTCCTGCCTTCATTAGTGAGTAAGAATATTTTCCATTCATAATTCTCTCCATGACAACTCATAAAATGAACAGTTTGTGCTCATTTTGTGCTAGTACTCGTTTTGTTTCTCAGTCATCCAAGACCATCTGCACACTCCTTTTACTCTAAAGATATATATTTCCATTTCAAATCAACTTGCAGTTTGCTGAATATAGCAACCCAAATACTGTGATTGAAGATCTCTATAGATAAACTCAAATACTTTAATTTCTTCTTCTAAAATTCCTATGGACTACGTACTTCTTCCTATTGTATGTACTCTCCTGAGTATGTATAGACATCTAATTTTGTTTTTAATTCAGAAGGCCCATAATGATTTGCTGTTTTCCATCTTAAGCTGAATGGGTTTTAAAGCATAGATCCCATGTTTCAATTTGCACAATGTTATTTATTCTAAATAATCTTATCCCCAAATCCAGCAAAAGTTGGGACTGAACTTGGAGCTGACTTTCTAAAAGACAAACACTTAACTGGTTATTATGGTAGAAACAATTTTCTTAGAAACTGAGTCTGCTCCATTTCCTTTCATGACAGCAGAAACTGACAATAGTGAGAACATATCTGCCCCCCTCCAGTACATTTTTCTGTAGTTTTTATCTCTTCTTTCAAGAATACAGTACTTCTGCACTCTCTGTCTTTAGGTTAAAAACTGATAGGATGAAGCATTTTGTGATAGCTCTCATAAAATGTAGGAAGTTTTTTTACTATGTAAATACTATGCATTTTGCCCATTTATTTTAAATTTTGTCCAGAACTTCCTTTTCCAACCTATGACTATATTATGCCTGATTTTTTTTTTCTTTTTTTAGCTGCAGTTTAAAAGGTAAGTTTAATGATTTAGAAATGGCCAGGGCAAGCATATAAAATCATGTAAAAAGAAACAAATAACACAAGGACTGGGAGGAAATCAAGTAACATTTATATCTTTCACTGCTCCATAACATCCAGCTCAGGTTATAACTTAAATGATAAGCAGTTCATTTGCCCTCGTTCAGGGACCAGGCATGATCTTTCACAAAGAAGCAGCCACCCAGCACACTCCTTCACCATCCCTGGACAGTGATCATCCCTTCATGCTGATCATTAAGAAACCCCTGCAAGGAGCCTGAGGTCAGAAAATTTTGGCCCTGCACATATTCTTTATCAACTATAAATCTGTAAAACATCTGCCTTCTTTTTTTGTACTTAGAAGCAGTGTAACACACAGAGATTGATGCTATTTAGGTTTGAGAAAAACTAACAATCCATCTCTCTTGGTATCTTAGTAACTCCAGCATCCAGTGATGGGAATTATAGGAATAATGGGAACGATGATTACTCTTCTGCTGTAGTAATGTAGTCAGGAGTGGAAAAAAACAACAACTTCCTTCTGCCTAATTGCAGCAGTAACTCAGCTTTCAACTTCTGCAATAGCTATATCCACCTAAATCAGCTTCAAACCTTGTATAAAAATGGGTTTGCTTTCATATTTCAGCATCCACACATCTTCAAACAAACCCAAAATTAATGTTTATGGAAAGTAGTCCAATGTATTAACTGAAATATAAGTTACCTACACATCTATAAATTTCCCTCTGTAGCCTGATTCACAAGCTAACCACCACTGCTTTGACCTGTCAAATTTAAACTGTGGGAAATGAGAAAATATAAAATTGACCTTAGCTCTGCCCTTGCTAATCCATGGCCTGCCATATATATTTTGCATTCTGTTTTTGCAGATAATATAAAAGAATCATGGAAAAAGCACTTCACTTACTTCTCAGAAACACTTTTTTTCCCCTTAACTCATTCTGTATTTTACCACTCTGCCGTGTCATGCACTGCTTTTGGAGATGGGCTGTCACAGATATTCCCAGTGGCTTTTGCAGAGGTAAAATTGGAGTGAGTTAGACTGAGCTGTCATGTACTGTAATCCTTTATTTTATGCTTTTCAGAATGTTTAATTTTTCTGAAGTGATGCTCTGTAAGAGATACTAGAGAGAGTCTTAAATGTGTGTTAATGAAGTTTGTTTGGTTGTTTTTTTTTAATCAGAGAATGTAATTTCTTAATGTAGGAGGGTATAGGTTTATATCTGATTTCTGCCATACAGGAATATTGTCTTAAGATTGAAGGCCTAACTAAAACATAGAATCCTCCTACAGCAACAAAACAAAGAAAAACTCAACAAAACAACAAACAAACAAACAACAAACAAAAAAACCAACAAAACCCTCCCCAAAACAAACAAAAACCCCAAAACAAACTCCACAAAGTTACCAAAACTAAAAGAAAAAAAAAATTAGAACTGAATTGGGACTGTTTGGTAAGTCAAAGGCACGACACATGCAAATTTCTCATTATCTGAAAAGGCAAGGACATTTGGAAAGGTGCTGATTATGCAGTTGCCTCTTCAGTGTGATGGCATCCAGAGGAAGATATATGTAACAATGTTCTGAAGTTTTATGGTAAATGTCATAACTGAAACTTTCATTTGGCACAGGAGCAAGGATCCAGTCATGGTTTGTATCTGTGGCACCATGATGAACTATGGACGTTTAGATTTTGATGCATAACCTTGACTATCTTCCAGACTAATATCAGAAAAACATCCTAGAACATAATAGATTTTTACATGTGGGATGATAAGTGTTGGATTCTCATCACAATTGTAAAGTTTTCCCATTTCATTTAGTTTTGCTTTTTCTAATTATGTGTAATTTACTATACAATGATGGGGAAAGCACCAAATTTGCACCTCCAATTCTGCAGATTACATGTCTTTTATTGTTCAAAGAGCTGTTGATACAGATGTTATGCTCATAAAAATTCACATGCATACATCTCCTACAATGATCCCCTGTACCTTATGAGCATAATTAAGCCCCACAGCACAGTTAAATGCCATTCTGGTTTCATAAACAGGTAAACTGAGGCATTGCAGTCATGACTTGCTTAAAATTACACAATTTTAATTATAAAATTATTGGTGCAAGCCAGGAACTCTGACTAGCAATTGTTTGGTCCAAATTGTAAGAGCATACAACATTCATTAACGCAGACCAACTTCAACTACAGCCATACTTCTTTATAACTTTGTACTACAAATGTTTCACTTGCATTAAGCTATAATGGTTGTTGACATTTATATTTCATCAGCTACCTCAGTTCCAAGTACCTCTTTCAGAAGGTTCAGCTTTCTAAAGCCACATCATTAATCCCTTTTAATACACTCATATTTTCCCTTATTTCTTGCCATTGAGTTTCCACCCTGCTCTGCAAAACCTCATCACTCTGACCTGGCAGTGTTCTAAGCACACTTTAAAACTCTCTTTCCTTTCCTGATGATTTGTTTCATTAGTGACATTCTTCAAATCAAATGTACCTAATCCATGGTTCAGTCTACTAACAGGAAATCGGTTCAGTGAACAGGGTTTTATATAACAAAAGAAGTGCTCACTTACAGAGTATTTTTAATACTTTGTTCATTGAAAAAAATGCTGACCTTTGGATTTTTCTGGCTTTAATGCTCTGGTGTTTCAGTTTGGATTTAACTGTAAATGAAAGCCTTCAAAAGCCATATAATCCATCGATCTCATACTTGCTGAAGCATAAGTTCCATGGTACATGAATGATTTTTAGTTCTTTAATTTTTTTCTGTTGTAACAATGGCAGCTATGTTATTTCCAGGCATGCCTAATACTGTTGTTTGTTCTGCTGTACATTTCCTAACCAAGGTCCAAATGTCTACTTCATTTTGTATTGTTTAATTTTGGAATTAGTAATTGCAATCCCAACATCTGGATTCATTTGATGGGACAAGGGGGTGTCCTCTTTTTTTATTCTATCTGTACTTCAGTTATTGGACTGTTGGGGCTTAGGTGTTCTGCTTTGAGATCTGGGTATCTAAAGATATTGTCATCTTACTTGATAGATTGTTGTTGTTGTTTACACAGATTTTTAACTATTTCCTAAGACATTTCCTGAGACTATTTGTGTATTCTGACAGGAATATGTTTTTATTTCTCTTTGCTTTTAGAGAGGATATAAATATCAGAAACTGCAATAGAGTACAGATCATTAGATTTTCTTGCTATCTCTCAAATCAGTTTAACTAGCTGCACAATTCAGTGTTCCAAGGAAATACCAAAATCTACTGTCACTACCACCACTGTTAGCTTGGCTGGCATTCAAAATTATTAATCTATTGGTAATACTCCAGAAAGGGAGAAAGATGGGTATTAAGGTCAGGGAATGAAAACAAGAAAGACAATTATGCCAAAGAAACTCTGTCTTGAAAATGTAAGTCTAAGAAATTATTATGCCAATTAAATGCATTTATTTATTAATTTGTTTCTTTCCTCAGGGAACAATGATTCCACTGTGTTATTGATTAGAATATTTAGGTCCTAAAGTAAAGCAGCCTTTTTACTGAGTCATGTCATGCTTCTTTTATTCCTTCATTTTTAAATCTAGTAAAATAACCTCTACCTCACAGAACACAAATGACCTTGTGCAGCTCAGCTATCATTAAATTATTAATATAAATACATTTTATAGTAGAAGCATGCTTGGTGATCAGATTTCAAGGCAAGTGGATTTCTAAAGAGAGGAAGTGAGAGGAACACATCCAGAATATGAGCAAGAATTATATAACATGATTTTTTACTCTTAGTATATACTTGAAGAGCTTTTTTCTTGTGATTTTTCTCATGGAATTTCCATTGCTTTTCAGTGGGATACAGGTATTCTTTGAAAATCATAGCCACAGAATAATGAGATGTACATATTTTCAGGAACAGATCCACAGTTTTCAAAAAGGACTTGTGATACTTTCTGTCACTGCTCCTAGCAGTGATGGTCTGCCTCATCACTCATCTCTGACTGTTCTCTTCCTTCCCTCTGGAATACAAATCTCATGAAATGAGATGCATAGATGGCAGTTTAACCATGCCCTAAGTAGGAAGGAGTTTCCTCCTGATACATCCTGCTCTACCTTCTAAAAGAGAGGACAGAAGCAATCCAGCCATTCATTATCTAGTTTTCAATTCAGAATGCACTTTATCTGACTCTAGCCTGGTTTAGAAGAAATGAGTTCTCCCCATTTCAGTCATCTGTTTTGCCATTGTGATGAAATGCCAATAACACTCAATAGCCCGTGCTACTGGCAGTGAGATCATTGTATTGATTAAGGAACTCTTCCTTATCTGGGACTTCCTGTAAAATAGAGTATTTTGCTATGACGTGAAAAAGTTGAACAGCAGAAAAAAAATTTCAAAAGCTCAATGTAGCATCTGATGTACATCCCAGTACTGATAAATAACTATTCTTTATTCATAGTTAAAAATACCCTTAATATTCTACATATGAAAATTGTTGTCTGTACCATCACTGGAATCAGATGCAAGGCAAAAATCCACAAGTCCTCTTATGGCTCCTCTAGGGAACATGAGAGCAGTAGCAAAGATTTATTGTCTAGTCAAAGTTTCAGCTCTCATTTTGGAGTAGCCATATGTAAGTTGCTCCTGTTCTACTTTTTTGATGAAATGAAAAATCCTTCTGTATCGTATTTTAACTGAGTAGAAAGCTAGAGATATTTGCAATACTGTATTCTGTTTGTATTTTTTGCTTGCTAGGCTACAAGATTTTGACAATTCTCAAAAGTTAGTTCTTATTTTTTCAAATTCCATATAAGAAACTGGAAGGGTTGAGTGAATATGCACTGAATATTGGTATGTCTAAACTTTGTTCACAAGACTTTTTTTTGTCAGTGGAGAACAGTGAGGTAAACTGTGATATCAGAAATCTTGACATGTATGTCAAAAATGGGTTTCTCTTCATGTGTGAAGGTGTTCCACAGAATACAGAAAGATACAGAAGAAGAAAAAGTAAAACTAGGCTCTTGGTGTTGATTCTGACAACTGGATACAGGCCTGACACTGGAAAATGAGTATTTGCAGCTGTCTACCTTCTAAGGAGACTGTAAGCTGTGTGCTCGGGATGCCAACTCATAACTGTAAATCATAACATTTCCACCTAAAATGTCATTAAAGATTGGGTGTTTAGTATTTGTTTTTGACTTTCACATACAGCAACTGCAATTGTTCCTCTGTATTTTAACTGTTTCTAATGTTCCCACTGCAGAGCATGTAAGACTTAGGAAACCTTAATTTTCTGTAGTTGTACGTTAGGAATTCCTATTGATAACAGTCACTACCTATTGTTCTTAGCTCATATTTGAATTCACGGATTTCCTTTAAAATCTTTACTTGTCAATTTTCTTTTGCCAAATGTAGTGCTTCTTAATTCCAGAATCCTTAGGGAAAAGATACTGCTTTAGGAGGTGAAATAAGTTTTGATTTCCGTCAGAGTCAAGTTATCAAAGATTCTTCTGGAGAAAAGATTTTTGATTGTGCTAGGAAAAAAAAAAAACGGCCTGTAGAAGTAAAATATTATTTATTAGGAGCATACCATACCCATTTTGGTTTCCATTTGACATTCAGTCAGTGCCTACAGAGTGAGTGGCATTATTTGCTCTGCTTTCGAATTTGAAGGCATGGGATCTCAGTAATAATAACAGCACCTTCCTTGCAATGAGGATGGTTTGCCTTTCTCTTTCACTGCATATGAAAGTAGGATCTATGATTTTGTGCTGAAGAAAGAGTTTCTTCAGCCCAATGAGCTTTGTAGAGTCTAAAATTCACCGCAAACTTATGAATTTTGACTGCCAGACACATTGTTCTTCATCCTTAGTTGCCAGGTTATGTAATGACCTATACATTAGCCAAATTGAGTTCTGAGTGATCCAGAGCAAGGCTGTGATTCATTGATGGTGTTTGAACGTGACTGCATTTGTGGGTACCTTCTTGTCTAAAGGACACATGTCCTTATTCTTGCAAATATGTGAGGTCTACCTTTCAGATCTCTCACTTTATATCCCCTGATTTTCCTATTGTATATTGATAAGTGCTCTGACTGAAAGTGGATCTTTGCTAAAAGGTGCCTTGGAACCACTATGGATAGTCCATCACAGCATGTCAACAGTTTGACTGTTTTGTTTTGAGGATTTTTTTTTTCATGTGTCTGAATCTTCCAAAGAACATTGCATGAGTGTTTTGTTTATTGTGAAGAAAGAGAGGCTATTTGTTATTCTGATGGAGCCAGTGCTGAGGATGCACTCTGAATTCCACATAGCAGAGTAAACTTACAAAGCCACATATTGAAAGAGAGACATGAAATATATTGTCTGAACTCTCATGGCTTTTAGAAAGAAAGAATGCTTCCATGATGCCAAATCCACAAAAAGGGTCTCTTATGAGTCTTGCGGTTGATCTCCAGAATGTGCTCATTATTCAGGCCTTCCTGATTCCCCCTACCCCTTTTTCATAAAATTCTAAAAGCTTGGTAGGTTGAAGATGACAAGTGCATGCTTGTGTATATGCCATACCCACATCCTCCTTTCCTTCCTTCTCACCTCCCTCTCATGATGCCATTACAGAAACTTGACTTTCCTTAAGAAACCAAAATAAAAAAATTTCACTGAGCTACACCAGTGAGTCTGTACTGACTTTTGGGAATCACTCTTGATTTATATCTCTCTGAGAGTTAATTAAACTCTGAGGCTTAATGAGATCACTTAGAATCAGATCTGCAAGAACATACCATGTGGCTTGTGCAGGTGAATAGGTCCAGTGAATGGACTGGGATTATTCACCATTGTAAGTTTTTGGAGAATCAGATTTTTAGGTATAATTTTAAATTTTATCTTTTCTTTCAAATTTCAAAGAGAATTGAAACATTAAAATGTTTTTAATACATGCAAGAAGACTTGTAACTACAACTACATTGTTATGACTGTACTGAACTACGAACACAGTAATTTCTAATTCAGGGTATTATAAAGTAAGTTTTCTAGCAATACACAATGTAAAAGAATGCAGTGTGTCCAGCCAGGTACCTATTAAAACAACAAAACTGTAATGCTTGATACAATAATTATATCGAATGTCCCATGATGATATTGTCAACATTAAAGATAAGGTAGCCTTACAAAAACAAAAACAAAAACACAAAACAAAATCCCAAAACCAACACACTTCGAAGAATGAAAGGGAGAGCATTTTGTTTCAGACAAAAAGGTACTGCAATAGTAAATGTCACTATAAGAGAAAAATACAATTTGAGGAGGAGGAGGGGAGATATGGAGCAGTCATAAGAGGCACAGACTAGGCAGAGAGGATAATAATGAATGGAGCAGGTGAGGGCAGGGCTGTGCCCGTTTGGGTGAGAGCCGCTGCCAGCGGGGCTCGGGCCGCTGCTGCTCTCCAGGGTCCTGAATGCTGAGAGCCGCCAGGATGGTCAGCAGGAACAGGGATAGGAATCGTTTAAATAGGAAATTTGAAGTGAAAGGGCCCAGAATTACTGAAGAAATTTATATTTTGGATTAAATTGTTTGTGTAAGTAAGAACATTTAGCAGTTTAATTTATTTATTTATTTATTTATTTATTTATTTATTTATTTATTTATTTATTTATTTATTTATTTATTTATTTATTTATTTATTTATTTATTTATTTATTTATTTATTTATTTATTTATTTATTTATCTACTTATTTATTTATTTTTCTATTGCAGTAGGAATTGTGTTTTGTACATCCTGTGCATTTCACTATGGTTCTTATGGGGAATGTGCATGTTTTTGCATACTCATGCACAATATTTAGAAAAGAGTTTGATGTGTTCTGCTGACACAAGCTTCCAATTGTTGCATTCCTTGTGCATTAGATCTAATCAGAGATATGCTTCCATTCTGCTTTTCATACTGAGTTAATTCCCTCTTCCAGTGGGCAAGCACACCACAGAGTGTTTCATTTACTTGTCATGGTGAGATCAGGAAATCTATTGTTAATTATTATGGCTTCAATTCCCAACTCAGCTGCCTTTGTCAGATGTGCCACTGTGCGAGTGTTTGACTATTAATGACTAGATGGAATATTACTATGTACACTAGGAATATGAGGCTTTCTTTATTTTTTAGGCAAAATCTCCTAGAAGGAAAAAAATCAAGATGATACCAGAAAAGTCTCTTGCAAGCTTGTCCAATAATTGATTTAAATACAAAACGATCAGTTTTATGTGTGCATATAGGAATTAAGTGATGCAATTCTTTGGACTTTTAAAATGCACATGACATGCAAACATAACATTTAAAACACTACATGAATACAGAGATGGATACTATTATTAATAATAAAAGCAGATTCTTATTAATGAGAAAATATTACTGAACCTAGTTAAAATGCAAGAAGATTAAATACAGGAAAAACAAATAAATACTAGTACAAGAAGATTAAATAAAATAATTAAAATTATAGCTATCATACCTCACACTTACATATAGATAGAATTCTTTTATATGTATTCTGAGTAATTTAATGATTGTCTTTTGTTAATAGGAAACAAAAAAATCCAGAATTTCAGATTAAACTCCTAGCCTATAGAAGCCCCAATCAGTTCCCCACATTTGAAGTTTCAGAGTGGAAGAGCAATTGTATGGAAAATGCTTACCTCGTCTTCCCATACAACACAGCAGGAAGGAGGAAAAAGAAAAATGTGTCATAATTTCCACATGTTGGGTTTCCCCAGCACAATCATATATGAAATTTAAAATCAGCCGCTTCCCAGTAAAATATTGTTGGCTTCAGAGGAGTATTACAGTCTTTGGTCAGTAACCATTAGGAGTTAGAATAGTGAATGTGTACCCTTTCTGTTAATACCAAGCTGTGGAATTGGATTATTTGTGCAAAAAGTATAGACCTTCCATTTCCTTTTGCAAAGGTATTATAGCAGTACCATAAAAACATGACTTAAACGAAGTATCTTAATATAGTATATACAAGCAGAATACGGAAATGCTTTCTTTTGCTTTCTTTTGTAAGTTCCTTTATTTTGATATGACATTAGATAAAGAAAAAGCATTTTTATAGTTACAATTAATAGGAATATAATAAATTAGTAGACTTAATGCTTTAAAAATTGGTTTTCTTAATTTGTTATTAGCATTATATTAATCCAAAATTTGCAATAGAAGTTTTGAGAGCTGTTTTAGGGGGTTGTATCATGTACAGGGACTAGGGAGGACTGAGCAAACATGCAGTTGAGCAAATAATCTCTAGCAGGTAATAACTTGGAAGCACAGTGCAATAATACTAGTTTGAGAAGGCTCAGTCGAGAGTTTTGATATTTTGTAATATTACATCCATGCCTCCTGCAAATTTAAATTTTCTTATTCTTTCTGTTTCACTCCTACTAGTAGTGGCACACAGGATTAAAGAATGTTTGTTAAAATGTAATTTAGCTCTTCTTAAATCATGGTAAAATAATATTTGAGTAAAAAACATAGTAATATTAATGTTGATACAACCACAGTGATTTTTTCAACTTTGCACTTTAGTTTACATTTACAGATCAGGAAATTATTTTTCTCCATGAAAAAGTTTTACAAAACTTATTACACTTGGCTATTTAACAGAAAAAAACAAAATTGCAAAAACATCATTCTTATTTAAAATTGTATTTCATCAGGATATCATTTACATAAAAGGAGAATTGGCAAAATCTTTGACCAGTTTTCATGGATTTAGGTAATTGTCTTTGCAAGATACTAAGATCTTTTAGCAAAATCATATGGTGTCTTTATGGTTTCAGATCTTTAATTGGATGACAGAGTACTAGGGAACAGTCAGAAAGATAGGTTAAGTATTTATTTTTATCTAATTCTTTCACATAACTTAAACACTTGAAATCTAGAAAGATTCTTTCCAAACATTATATTTTTTCAAAAGAACAACCAATTTTTTTTTTTCTATCAAACAAAAGATAGTTTTGCATAATTCAAGAAATGGTATCTTTCCAGTTCCAGAGAAGGAAACTATCAACACATGGGCAAAGTCATAGGTGCAGGAAGACATTCCAACTCTAGCTTCAAATGAAGTAGGTCACATGCTATAAACTCAGACCAGGTGTAGCTTGCATTTTTGCCGTCAGTGCCGCAAGACTTGTGTGATTATGCTGCTGTTTAATAAAGAATGTGGCATCTTGGTGCAGTACTTATTCTCTGGGAAGAGGGGAAGAGGTCCTCTAATAAGAGAAGTGTGCTGCTTTTTTCAATCAAGTGCCATTGGAAGAAGAGTGAACTCTGTGAATAAACCAGTAATTGACATCTTGTGGTTACCCTTATTGTAATTCAATTAAACTGTATTGAGTTCCAACAGGGGCAAGCAGTAGGGGCACAGATCCTCACTGCCATGACACCATAGACCATCCTACTGACAGGCACTGAAAACCAATTAAAAACTTACTTATCCAAAATAACACACTTAATGAACACACTGTCTGAAGAGGACTATAATTATCTTCTTCTTCTCCTCATGAGCCTGAACAGGCAATATTATAACCTCAAAGAGAAACAGTTGAACCATCCCAAGAAAGTTAAATTAATATCCTCAAAAAAATAACCAGACTTTTTTATGGGACTTTTTTTCCCATTGCTGCCCACTGGCTTCTGCCAAAGTTATTAAGTCTACTGTGCTTAGCAGTTAGATGAAGACACTCAGTCTTCTCTGAAACACAGGTCTCAGAACTGGTCAGCAAAGTAGTTTGGTTAAAGTTTTGCTGGAAGCTGTGCATTCCATTCCCCAAATCCTCCACAAGTTGAATTTTATGGAATTTAATTGAACTCTGTACAAATTTTGTACAAGGTAATAAGTTTCCTCTCTACTGAGCCCTAGTGAGGCTGCATTAGGTGTGCTGTGTCTGGGCTCCTCAGTGTAAGAGAGACCCAGTGCTCCTGGAGAGGGTACAGTGCAGGTCTGTGAAGATGACTGGGGGACTGGAGCATCTCTCTTATAAGGAGAGTAAAAGCTGAGGGAGCTGGGCCTGTTCAGTCTTGAGAAGAGGTGACTGAGAAGGGACCTCAGGAATGTCTGTAAGTGCCTGAAGGGAGGGTGTCAACAGGATCGATAAGGCTCTTTGTGGTGGTGCCAAGAACTGGAAAAGAGCAAAGGGTAGAAACCGATTCACGGGAAGTTCCACCTGAAGACAAGGAAGAGCTTCTTCAATCTGCAGGTGACCGAAAACTTGAACAGAGAGAGGTTGTGGAGTCTCCTTACTGGAAATAATAATAATAAAAAATCTGGATGCAAATTCTGTGCAATGTGCAACACACCCGCA
The DNA here is from genome assembly GCA_013399915.1 of Illadopsis cleaveri. NCBI lineage: Eukaryota > Metazoa > Chordata > Aves > Passeriformes > Timaliidae > Illadopsis > Illadopsis cleaveri. The sequence goes on from VXBB01016561.1 coordinate 990,680, forward strand.
AGAGGAAAAAAGCATGGATCTTCCAGCAGAGTTGATGGTGAATTTCTCCTCACTGTCAAAGGAATTTTGTTATTTCTATTTTTTCATTAACCTGCTTTTTGAAGAAGGGAAAGTTTCCATAATTTCTTCTTGTGGCTTCCCATAATTTGACAAGGAAAGGTCATGAATTTCAAAGGATATTTGTATTAATGTACCTAATCATCTCTCAGTTCTTTCTGTCTGTTTTAAAGTCAAGGATAACAACTAATCCATTCCATGGAAAGACCTTCTATAGAGGCTTTCTTTAGCACAAGTCACAGACCACACATCAAATGGTTTATTTTTACTGTCACTGGATTCAGACCACATCTCTGTCTCAGCCTTCTTTCACTTTCTTCATTGCAATCTTTAACCTGTGACGACAAAGGACTGTACACAAAAACCCAAAACCCAAACCAAATCTACCTCAAATTTGTTAAATTTCCTGATTATAATTTATGGTATTTTTAAGGATGGAAGATACCTAAAATACTGTAAATGCCATTTTTGTTGTTCTACAATAGGGTTTGCCCTATTGTAAAAATTATGTGTGTAACTTGTATGCACTTGGATATTTTCAATCATCAATAATATTGATGTAAAGGATCTGAAGTCATTAGCTGTTTTGTTTCTTTAGCACTAATTTTGAAACATAGACTTGCAAATTCTACATCTGAAGAGTAATGGGGAAAGAAGCCATTTGTGCCTATTTGCTGCACAAATTCAAAAAGACTTCATAAATACATGGCATACCCTTTTTCTTACTGATTGCATATAGTTTCATTTTTAAGGATATACCTTTTTGACTTGCATATAAATGAACTGTTAAAAAGATGCAACCTATTTCTATGGCTTCTTTTAGGAATAAATCCAGCCTTAAGGCTGATATTTTTATAACTAAAATAGGGATTTTTATTGTTATTTTATGTAGATATATGCATTTTTTACTGTTTTGAAATTAACATTGCAAATATTGAGACTATTTCTATCACAAAGTAGACCATTAATTTATTTTTGTCATGCCTCAATAATTTGATTATGTCTGTGTTGTTGTTTGAATTAAAGGTCTGATTTTTAAAAGAGTATGATTTAAAACTAGTGATTCTTCTGGGAAACTCTAAAATTCCTCTCTGAAGATTATAGGAGATAAACTTAAGGCTTAAAAAATCCTGTATTTATTTCTTGAGTAAAGTATCAGTTTGTACTGATTTTTATTTTGATAAATATTACTGCATACAATTTCCAAAACATAATTGTTATCTGCATGGTTGAGACAGGTTTTCATCCATATTTATTACATGGTCTTATTAATTATGTGTACATGTCTGTACACATTATTCACATGCCTACTTGCATGTATGCATACAGCCTTTAGATGGAAGATTAGCCTCCAGTTTCTTCCAGTGGATTAGACCTGTACTTTTTATGGCATCAACATGTAAAGTCTGAATCTCTTGTTCTTGTCAATGTGTATGGCGGCCCAGACATTATAGAAGGGGTTTTTTTGGAAGCCTAAAATCATTGCTCTATTTCTTGCAGACAAAATCACTTTCTTCTGAGAGTTGTAAACCATACTTTGCAGTAGAAGGGTGACCACAGCATTTCATTGTTGAAAAGCTCTACTGTACTCAGCTTTACTAAAGTGAACATTTTGATGACTGTAATAGGAGTGCATAAGATGTAATCCTCTTGCTTATCAAGAAACTCATCACATTCAATGGGAGTCCCATGTACAGTGACATAACTGCATTCTAGTAGTTGACTACATCAGAAATTTTGTCAAGCAGTCCCATGATTTACACAGTATTGTAACTACTCCTAAGTACCAGGCAGGATAATTTGTGTCTATTTGTCTTTTCAGCAATGATCGTTTAGGCCCGTTTTTTTTTACTAAAATCAAGTTTTATATTGACTTTACAACAATAATAAAAAGGTTGACAGTATCCAAGTTAGAAAACTCCACTATATATGCAATCCTGAGCTCTGAAGACGTAGCTTGGCTGACCCTGCTAGCCTCTCCAGGTGACTTACTCAGCTGGCTCTCTCATATTTGACTCATTGCAGCCAGTAAATATCTCTACTCTGTTGCAATCTTGTGGCTTTGGGAGGATGAAAGGAAAAAACTATTTATTAGTAGACTAACTACATGTGGCTACACAGAGTGCCCAGAAGAACTGCAGAATTCCACCTGTAACCAGAAACTTAGACAATTGAGCTGAAGTTGCTTTGTTCCTGTCTTGTGTTGGTTCCTATGGCCTTCATTGCTGGGATCACCTTAAACATGTTCTTGTGCTCAGTGTGCAGTAGTTGTTAAATACCTTTCTGCATGGATATGCTTACCTGGGCATGACAAGTGTCCCACTTCTGACATTTTTTTTCAATATATAATTAAATGAAATGTAGCAAAGCAAAAGTCCAGTGTTTTTTTTTTTTTCCCATGAAGACTGGTTTGAAATAATGGCTCATATATATATAAAATAGTTACGGGAATTTTACCAGCCCCTTAGAGTCAGTCTTGACTTCTGCCAAAAGCTCATGGACTGTGGCAAAAATTTTGGCTATGATGAGAATGATATGAAGCACTCTTACTGGAGCATTACTGAAAAGGATGTGTCAGGGTTAAAAACCTTAACTCTCTGAAAGTCAGAGGAAGATAGAGTTGTTAGTATCAATCTAGTAGATATAATAATAGCCTAATAATATGGTGAAGTTAATCCATGATGTCTTATGTAACTCTTTTCCCTCAGTATCCTAAAAGAAATCCAGGTTGCTCCTTTGTGTACTTATGAAAAGAATTACCTTACATCATAAGAGTGATAATACAGAAAGTAAAAGGTGGAAATCTGCACTCTGTGTGTAGTGCCAGAGAAACTGAGTCTGTGGACAGACTAACAGTTAATACAACATATGTAAATGATTATTTGTTTTATTGTTGGAAACATTGGGGAGTATTAGAATTGCCTGTGTTGGATGGTGGATGGGTGAGTAGGATTTCTGGTTTTAGCCTGAGTCTTTAAGAACATGGTCATAGGAAAATGGGTTTAGATTTCTTCTGGAATAGATGATACATTACATCTACGCGTTTAGTTTCTCAGAAAGACTGATAAAATGCAGATGCCTACTTTACCCTTTGTGCCTAGTTTTGCAGATGTTTCCTGTTTGTTACCATTTTATAATGAATGCATAGGAGTATTTTGGGTGAAATTGTGGTCTCTTTAAACATGATAGAAATTTTTTAATGGAAACTGGCATTAAAATGCAGTATTTTATCAAGATTCACAGTCTGTTTCCTATAATATTTTCTTGTAACATATCATTTGCAAGTAATTCTGACTTTTGCAACAATATTTGGGTATTTCTTACTACTTGGCAATAACTAGGATTCTCACAGAATCTGAATTCTATCAGTCTTTTAGAACCTATATTCTAAAGCCCTGCACCATATGGTAGCTTTAATCAGGGTAATCCCAGGGAGCAGGGCCATTGGATAGTCTGCCATTCAGAGAGTCAGTTTTAAATATAATGGCCCTTACATCAAAGATACTTTGAATTGCAATATAATAATATGAATAAAGAACTAATAATTGTTTTTAGTTGAGTACAGTCCATTTGCTGATGAGAAATTAAATATGGCTGCAGCATAAATATTTAAAGATTGTATTGTAAAAAAATGTACAATTGGGAAGAATGTGTAAAGGGGTACAGTACCAGTTTAGCATCTAAAAAAGAAAAAAAAATTTTGTTTCTTTAGGAATAAGCCCCTAATTTTAAATATTTAGGAGTTTCATGGTATCCAAAGTATGTATGATTTTTGCCACTGGAAAGTTTAATTGCATATCTTTGTGCTGTACCTCCTTGTGCGGCTTGCCAGCGCAGAGCTGGAAAGCAGAAGGATGCCTGACATCTCCTGCGAGCCCTATTTCCCTGCCTGCTTTGTAATGTAAATGGCTAGTTTGAATCCCACCACGGATCCGTGCGCTCAATCCCCGAGCATCCTCTCGGTTTTTAACCGGAAGATCACCTGACCGCCCCCCGAAGCTGCCCCTTGCCGGCGGGATCTCGGCGGCGGCTGGGCTGGGGTAGGTGGTGGCTGCGGGGGCCGGCGGCGGAGCCCAGCGCTGCCGGGGGCGGAGGGAGCGGGAGCGGGAGCGCCGCTGCCTCAGCCCTGGAGAGAGGGAAAACAAAAGAGCTCAGCTGCAGTTTTGTGTTCGCCGTGTCTGGGCTTAAGCAGAAGATTCTAGACATTCGTGCCGAAAAATCAAAGCACAGCTGAGACTACATCTACCGGGAAGATAATTTCCGTCCCCAGAATGGGCTGGATCCAGTACAGGTGGTTTGCAGATCATGCGAAGACAGACGGGCTGAGAACCATGGAAAGGTGGGATAAGGCGCTGCCTTCTCTTTCTTGCCTTTTTTTCCTTCTCTCTCTCTGGATTTGTAAAGCAGTACAGCTGGAACCTGAGGCAGGGTCACTAAAAGAGATTTGATGGGGTTTAATCCCCCAAAACAAAACCAAAATGGGAGGCACTGCTGTGTTCAGACAGATGTTGAATCCAAACTTGGGCTGAGTTGGACTTGCTGTGAGCGATCCTTGTGTAGCTTTTGATGTTGTCTTTGTTTAGAATAGTTCCTTCACGAAATACAAGGCTTTAGGACGAGCTGCATGCTTCTGTAGCAAATTGTCAGATGACTGTTCCAATGCCAGTAGATTTTTGCCAGAGGAGCTGCAAATGAAGGCTTTGGAGGTGAGTTTATGGAAATAGGAAGAGCTGTTGACTTTGAATTCCTTGTGATGTGGGCATGGTTAGAAGTTGAGCTGTGCTTGTTGTACATTGTCTGGATTGTAACAATGGGCAGTTCAAGTAGAGCAAGTTTGAATGGTGTTTCTTCAGCAATACTAAATGCATTTCACTCGTATGATCTTTGGCTTTTCACAGAAGGCAAGGAATTTCTTCTTTTTTTTGAGGAAAAAGCCAAGAGATTTTTTTTAAATATCGAAGAACAGGAGAAAATTAGCATTTTTATTTGAATGGTTGTTATTAAGACCAGCATGCCTAAACATCTAAAACATATCCCAGCAATTTCTCATTTATTTTGCTGGGCAGATGCATTTCTTTTGTTCCTGAAAATTTTCCCTGCCTCTTTAGAACAAAAGGCATTTCCTTTTATTATTTTTTTTTAATGGCAGTGAGAGAGTTATATACAAATCAGCAATTTTATGCAGGTTAATGTTCTGCTTCATTCTGAAGTAAACTGCCTAAAGGTATTAGAAGGAGAGGGGGTGGGCAAACCGGGGGAGGCTTGACCGATGCCCAAGAAATACTGAATTTAGATGGATTTAGATCATACAGAGAAGCAGACATTTATCTCTAACTGGATTTCAGCTCCATGTCATGCAAAATCTGCAGACTATAGCAGGAAGACTCTTAGCAACCAATAAATCAGATTTGTAATGGGCCTTTAAAAATGTCTGTGAGGGGTGACTGCCTGGGTCCCCTTTGGCCAAATTAAGATGCAATCTGACAGTACAGTAGCATCTGTGTGCTGACATTTTCTCATGAACCTAGTGAAAAATGGCTCCACATCTCTTCTTCAGTCCCCAAAAGACAGTTTCTGAATAGCCATGCATTTTCCCCTTGTATTGTTGTTTGTTATAATCACCATTCTCTCTGGTAATGTCTGACTGGCTTGTGTTGCTTTGCTTTCTTTGACTGTTTAACTGGCTGAGGGGCTATAGTGGGCAGTGGTTTTTTTACCTGAAATCAGAACCTCGTGCCAATACTACTGCTTACAAAGAAGAAATCATTTTAAAAAGTGTGTATTGCAAATGTGTTGTATAAATGCTGCTAATAAAGCAGCTTCTGCCAGTTCTGCTGGAATTAGTAAGTGGGTTGAAAAACATGTGTCTTAAATAATGTGCCACCCACGATACAGGTGAAAAAGGAATGCCAGCCAGCAACGGACAGGTAAAACTGAAAATCCTAACAAAAGGCACTGGAATAAAGTCCTTAAAGGCCAGAAGTCTGTGTATGGGTACAAGTGTTTGTTTATCCAAGGGAGAAGTTCACATTCAGGTACTACAAGAGCGAGAGGGGGGAGGAGGAGCAGGGGAGGCACTCCTTTAATTGTACTACAAGTGTGCTGGGTGGAAAGAGCCCCGCATGGAATGGCCATTCAGGCTGATTCCGCATCTCTGCTCCAGCGTTCCTGAGCAGCAGCTGCAGCCCAGAGGTGGGAACAGCTTCTCTCTGTCCACATGTGGGGTGATTGCAGGGGAGCAAGGAAGGGGACCGTGTTTCTCCAGAGGGATCTGTGCCAGCGGATTCATGGGGCGACTGGGAATTCTGCTCCAGTGAAAACTACTTGCTTAAATGTTCCCTGAGATAAGGTGGTTCCATAGCACAAAAGTAGGGCAAGCAGGAGGCAGAAGGGTAGCTGTGAGAACTTGTCAGTAGTATGGATACTCTCCAGAAAATGTGGCCAGTGTTTTTCATGACTGCTTAATAGTGCCTACTATTTTTGTTGGTGCTTAGAAAGCATGTTGTGTGCAGTGCTTACAAAACCCCCAAATGTTACTTGCCAGACTTGTTACAGTCTTTTGAGATTAATTTTCATAGACCTCAATGCTTCCACTACATCCAGAACACGGCAAAAAAGGAACTTTAACACTGAGTGCAGATCCCATTGCTCCTTCTGTACAGGTAGATAATTTGACAGTAGTAAACACTTGCTTCATGGAAAGTGACACAATTGCACACTGGGATTGTGAAAAAGAAAACAAACATCTTGCAAACCATCAGACAATCAGAAATGTCAATGAGAGATGTTCAAATAAAGAGAGTTAAAAAGCTTTGAGTGACAGAAAGATTCCAGATGCCTTATTCACACTGACCATAGTTACAAAGCACTGGCATGCAGCTGCAGTTTTGGAAGGTAAGCCAAACCAGTTTGATTTTCAGGTGTGTATGTACGTAATCAGAATAAAATGGGAGTCTAATACTGAACAGGAACAAATTAGATTTCAGGACTTTTCACATTAAGAAAAACTGGATTGAAGATGACTACAGGCAGAAAAGTTTCCAGAAGAAATTAAATGAGCAAATTTAACTCTAAAGAAATACACACATCCAACTAGGAGCATTGTCTATTGATTATGTGATTATTAACAACAACATTATTTAAATCGGGATTTAACAGTGAAAACCTGATTTAAGAAATTAAGCATGACTTTTTTTCTTTATTGTCATTACAAAATGAAAACTGCCCAAAGACTTTGCTTGGAAAGGCACATTTTCTCATGGTGCAGCAGTGACACACTGGACCTCTGTAAAGGGGGAGGGGAAACAGAAATAAAATGGTGGCACTAGGAAAATTTCCTACCATCACTTTCTGAAAGCTGTGTAAATACATCCTGTGGATGTATTTAAAGTCAGGATTGTCTTCTGGTTGTGATGAAAATAAATAATAACAAGAATTATATAGATTAGTATATACTAACAGGAAAAAAGACTCAGACCCAGAGTATTGAAGTCTGAGAAAATTATATTTACATTGAAGCAGTCCAAGTAGCAATTGCCAGTGTTCCAGCTGACAGACTCATCAAACAGCCCACCTATTTCCCATTTCGGTAGCAAATGCCTATACAGAAACCATCATGCTCTCACTGAAAAATCAACTTAAGAACATTAAAAGCCATATAGTATTCCCGGCTGCCCTAATGCAACCAGTTTAAATCTAGTTTGTTGTAAATGATGTCACTATAACAGAGTTGATTGTTAGCCCATAGGGCCAAGAAAAGAGTGTGCTCAGCATAATTTACTTCTTTTTTTTTTTTTTCCCCCCGTAAGAACATCTCCTTTCCTATTCCTATTCTTCTGTCATTGCTTCCTCATTTATATAGCATACCCCAGACCCAAATGTCTGATAAAAGCACCAGACAAAAATCTCAGAGAGATCTCTCTGATCACTGTAGCAACTGTTTCCTGACTACATTATGCTGTGGGATAAAGAGGAGGATGGTTCTTTTGGTGACCTTCGGTGTTTGTGTACAAAAGATACCTATGTTTAGACTGCCCACTATTTTGTAGAAAACAATATATCAGTGGTATAATTAACTGAAAACTGTAAACTGAAAGTTGGCTGGGTTTGTTCTTTCTCTAACCATGGGTTATGTTGACTTTTTCAACTAGATAAAGGAAACGGCTCTCACCTGGAAATATGCAAGATGCTTCTAACCTGACATTACAATATTTTCCCGTCACCCTTCTAATTTCTTTGTATTCCTCCTCTCACACTTTTTTTCTGACTCTCCACAAACATCTTTAGTTAGGTAAACCTTCTTTGATTTAACCTTACCAGCCATCTATGAATTTTCTCTTCTTCCTCAACTCCATCTTCTGGGACAACAGAAGCAATTTCTGCCACCAGGACTTTCTTTAGTCCAGATGAAGTCAGAATTTGGTGCTGGGGAGCTAGGTTATACAGAGGTGCATATCCAGATGCCTACAAAACACAATACTCTCAATCTCATCAGTCTTCCTATGACAAAAAGGAAATTATTTTTCATCCCAACATAAGCCAAGTGTACTATAAAGAATTTTCTCAATATTGCCATGGTTCAAACTGCTGAAGGGAGCAATGAAAGTTGGTGGCTTTCTTGGGACAATTTTATAATCTGAATCTGTATCCTGGATACCTGTATGATGATATGAATGGTACTAAAGGAGAGTGGGGTTTATGGCTCAGTTCTGCCTCTGCTGAAATTAGTGCCAAGTTTCACTCTAGAGATGAGATAAGAGAACATTTAGTAGAGAAAATCTGATCTTGCAGAGGGGCTCAGGTTAAATACATTTTATCACCTTCCTGGCAAAGAAAACAAGCAAACAGGGTTGATAATGGGTGATCACTGAACCTCTAAACCCCCTAACTGTTATCCCTTATGAAAATATGAACAACAAAAAAGTGCCTGGGAAAAATTCTTTAATCTGAAGGTATTAGGAGTTAAGTCTTTACAACCATGACAATCCCCATTGACAGAATTGCTCATAACCCAGAGATGATGGAATACAAATGGGCATGAATGTGGGAAGCATTGCAATAGAGAGCACATCACAATAAAAGCTCTCTTTCTCAGTTATCCTTTCCTTTCCAGTCAAATAAATAAATTGCAGTGAAGTACAGTGTGAAGAATTATTTCCACTAGAGTGCATTTTTGATGACAGAGAAGATGTAAGCTATAAAAGTCTGTCCTAGATAACAGAAATTAAAGATTTCTGGAAGTTTGTAAAGATTTAGGAACTCTTAGAGTCTGGATTGATTCAGGCAGGCTAATTGGATATGGATTGTGTAACTTCAGGCTTGGTCATCTGCTGAGAAACCTGCTCTGATGGGAGCAGAAAGCCTTGGCACTCCTGTGCTGCCCCTGCTCTCCATCTGTCTCCTCTCCCAAGGTCCTGGCTGAAATGTTCAGGATTGCTCATGACGTTGGCTGAAGTTATTGGAGTGACTGTGCTCATCTCTGTGACGGCAAAGCCATGATGAGTCCAGGAGCTGATGATGTTTGTAATGAAACATTGGTGAGCAGAGCCTCTGCAGGGACAGGACCTAAAGGGCGGAGTTCCCTTTCATCAGAGGATTTTTCACCTTCAGAATTAGCTTCTTGGAAGAAAGTCTGAAAGGTAACTTGGCATCACCCTGAATGTTATTCAGTCAGATACAATCCAGCATTTTGTATTTTAACAGTGCACATAACCCAGAGGTGTGAGGAACAGTGTCTTTGTCACTAATTAGGGTTCTCTATCACATGGTTGGGATCAAGAACGTCTAAAAGCAAAGCTCAATTATGATACCAACCACTGGAATATTCCATAAATCTAGAACATCTGGGGAGAATTGTAGATGGCGGAATAGAGGAGCTTGTTCAGATCATAATTGTTCACTGTTTGATCACATAATTGACTGTGGCGACTGGACGCGTGCGTGCCTCTGTCTTCAGAGCTCTGCAGCTCCTGGCTGACAGAAGGAGATTGCAGTTTTGGTGTTTCTCGTTTAGATGATGAAATAGAAAGAGGTTCTGGGAAACACAAGTGAACAGTTTGTGGAAATGTGAGGATCATTGCACTCCAGAAATCCTTATGTGATGAGCGGTTGCTATCCCTGGGACAGCACTAGGAGGAATTTGTTGCACAAAAGGAGAGGGTAACTCCAAACTTTCCTAGATTTTGCATGGCTGGATTTTAAAACCTGGAATAACTGAGGGGATAGTCTGTTCCCATTCTGTCATTGCAGCTGTCAAATGCTGTTGTCAAACCAACTGCAGAGACATAACCATTAAAAAACACCTGCCTGTGTGCCTATTGGAAAGTCCTTCTGAAAAAGGAGGAGTGTGCTAGTAGGGAGCTCTTTATTGTGTTAGGTTTTTTCCTTCTGCAGATTCAGCAGGTGCTATATATTATCCTTTACAACCTTCAGCCATTTGGAGCTAGGACACTGTAATTATGTTCCCTGTCCATGGAAGTTACTGACTATTACTGTGTGAAATACGAGCTCTGCTCAGAATTCAAAACTAAACTGAGGAATCATGTTTGCTGCTGTTTTCATACCAAGAGAATCACAGCAGTGTTCATTTACACTAGTAAATGCTCTCTGCCCCTTAGATGATGGAACCTGTATAAAAATACCTTATTGCTGATACGTAAAGAAGTCAAATTCCCAGTGTTTACAGTTCTCTTCTACAAGTAGTAGTTTACATTCTTGTAGTTAATTTTAGAAAAAAATACGTAGGGGTTCACTCCTTTGTAAGTGTGAAAATAAATCGGGAGGCTGAGACAGAGAATGTACACAACCATCTTTAAACAAAAGTAACTTTCAATCACCTTTTAGAGCTAGTCAGGCTCTCAGGGCCCTTCCCAATGAATTGTCTTAATTACACAATGCTCTTGGATTCATATGTGGGTTGGTCTGTAAGTACCTGCACCTGGCTCCCCCAGTGACTCAGTAGCCCAGGAAAAAACAAAGTTGGGTTTTCTATCTCCTGCTGCTCCTACTTTTGCAACCTCATCCACATGAGAATTGCCTTTTGTGAAGTTTCATCACTTTCTGAGTAAAAAAATGTAGCCTGTTTTTTATCTTGCTCTGTTCTCTCCTGAAGTTTTTCAGAGGAACTGAGATATGGGGAGGGGTGCCTTGCACACTATTCCATTAGGATAAATAATGTATGCTGTCTATTGTGTTTCAAAGAATGCTTCAAAGGAAACTCTCCATGGCATAGTTATGATAACAAGCAGGAAAGATATAAAAGGAGAGAGAGCACAAGAAAATGTAGGTGCTTTGGTATTATCTGCTAGTTCAGCATTACAGTGCTGGATACTACTGTGCTTCTTTTGCCACAGCTCTTGGCATTAGCCACAGTAGTCCATGGAAAAAGATCTGTAGCCTGCAGCTGCCCTAAGAACAAGGAGAAAGTTTTTGTTCCTCTGCACCTCCAGGAGATGAGGTGCAGACTGTCCGTGGTGGAGGCACACTGCAATGTGACCAGCTCTTGAATGTTTTCTTGTCCTGTTCATTTCTTCTTCCCACTTTCATTTTAATAGTAATGTCCCACATGCCCCCACAGTCTCCCAAGGGAATGACCATGGCTTTTAAGAAGCACTGATGTTCTCAGTTTGAGGTTCTCAGCCCACACCAGTTGAATGAGTCTGTGATAATTGCTATAAATGTTGATGTACCTCTTGAAGGTAGAGGACACACTCTTACCTCCTACCAAGCATTACTTTTTTATTATAGTCTGTGTTTTTCAGTCACTTCTGTGTATAAAGCTTAGTAGACGTGAATTATCCACTGTAATAAGAATATGTGATCAGACAATCCAGATTCTACCTCTACAGCAAATACAGAAATTACTGGCAAAATATCCTAGATGTTTGATGTGGAATTTGCTTCCCCAGCTGGAGTAACAGCGGGGTAGTTGGCCCAGCATTCTGCTTTTCACACTGGGAAAGAGTAGCAGCACCAGGCCATGTGGGGTAATACTTCCCTTTTATGCCTCTCAGTTTCCAATATAACTCGCCAAGATACTAGGATATTTTCCAAGTGATATGACATTCTTGTTCTAAAGTACAAATTGATATTTATGTGGCCACACAATGCAGAAGAAATGTCATTTCCAGTGTTATTCTCATGTATACATGCTCATTGGTGTGTATGTAACCAGACCTTTAGACCTTAGTACAGGGTGACCCACTCATGGAGGAAAATGGGTTTGTTATGCCTTCACCTGAGCTTACTGCTGCCTTGTTGGTGAGCCTTGTATCTTCAAGCACATCAGACCTTCTTGCCGTCATTAGAAATACTTTAAAACTTTAAAAGTCAAAAGCTGTGAGTTTTGGCTAAGTCAGCATGTAAATCTGAAAATGTGTTTCATTTGTGATAAAGACGTTTCTGTCCATATGAGTCATGCCTGGCAAAGGCAAAGTACAGTAATCAAAAAAAAAAAAAAAAAAAAA